>JAXDDX010000074.1:872500-1040000 GCA_034670405.1 Hoplostethus atlanticus | reverse complement strand
CCACCCAGAGGCCGTCATAATAGAAATACTACAATGCTACACAAGCTACCTATACACACGTTTGTTTGTACAGCGCTTTTCAACAAAGAACTGCAAAGTCCTTTACAAACAATGCAACAATAATTAATGCAAGTTAATGCGATAAATGATAAAAAAAAAAAGATTTAAAAAAATTAATTTCAGAGTAAAATGCTCAAATACAACAAGAATAAAACAGATTTCAAACTAAAAGCAGGTCTGCAAAATGTGGATGTAGGCCAGGCTGCTACCCTCCATCCCCAGGACCACGTCACTCCATCCTGGGCTGCGTCACTCCAAGCCAAGTCCCCACATTCTCCTATCTCCCGGTCAAAAGCTATTAGCTTGTTACACATTATGACAGATATGTGACAGGCCAAACAGTGGGTCATTGAGTTGCTCAGTATTTAATGAGGGCAATCTAAACTTGAGAATACAGGCAGGGCAGGAAGCCAAAGATAAGAGCTACAGTATCAATGACATGAGGTCAAGGGTCCTGAAGAGCATCATGGGATGTTGGTAACGTTGCTACTGCCGCGCTGGGATTGGCCAAAAAGTCAGGTACTGCGGGTTTGGAGCGACTCGACTCTACAGCTATGTTTGTTTGCCGTTGTCAGGGGAGGCTTGGCAAAACAGTGAACCCCACACACACACACACACACACACACACACACACACACACACACACACACACAGATTCAAAAAGATCAGCCAACCGCTATCAATAAAGCTGAATGTTTGCTTCAGTTTGTAGGGTTGGGACGCTCACAGGCACAACATTGGCATAGTACAGTACAAACACGGAGTGAAATGCCATCGGTAGCTCATGGCCGACGGCCTGCTAGGCGTCACCAACGATGAGTTACGCCTTTGGCCGCCCTAAATGAAGACAACAAGAAATCCATTTAATCCTCTCCCTATAAGTACCTTTTGAACAAAGCTTTCCTCTCACTGGCATCATCTCAGTGAAGAGGCAAAGACACACGGCGGTGGACAATCTTCGGCTATTATCGCCACAATAGCCCCTCATCATTTTCACGGGGGCTCTCCAGCAGTTAGAATGATGGATGCGCTGGCGGGTTGTAAAACAATGTTCCTGTTATGGGCAGTTGTTCAGCGGATAATGCCGGATCCTTTGGGCCTCTCTGAGCCAACGCGATCAGCAGCGCTACAGAGGAAAGCACCTCGGCTGCAGTGGTTTAACGAAACGTTGCTGTTAAAGGACATCTGTTGTACTCCATAAATGGAGTCACGTGCCTCCAGCATAGGGTGACTGTTGTGAGTGCAGAGAACAAGAAGCCTCTCTCATATAGGACGCAAACAGAAGGGCTATAGGAGTCACACTATTCAGACACAAATACATGAATGCACACATATAGAGGGTGATATCATTCTTGCACTTCAGAGGCCTGGGGGTGTGTTCACTGTACAAGGACAGTTACAGTACATAGGACAGCTTCCCATGTGCTCATCTCGAGGAGTCACACTGATGTGAACATGACAACATGACATATCCAGGTAATATTTTTCTAGGAAGCTACACGGGGGGTGGGTGGGTGTAGGGTTGGGGCAGACATTGCAGTTATCGAGAAATTGGCACATTGGCCCAATTTTTCTCTCCCTCAATCTGTTTTCTTGCGGATCTCCCCCATTCCTCTTTCAGAACGGACCTGTGAACGTTGCAGCTTTTCCCCGAGGGGAAGTCACTCTTCAGCCCTATCCTCGTAGAACCACCACGTTTGGAAAATGTACGCTAACGTGCCAAGGTTGGTCCTAGGGTGCTTCCTCGGCTTCCTGTCAAAACACCAAACGGTGAAGACACAACTGTTTATCAGTTCCTCACCTCCTGACCCCCCGCCCCCCCGAGGCCACTCTCTGCTCCTCTACTCCTTTCTGTATCTAGACTTAGCAAACACAGACACATGGTGACTGGAGCCATCCTTGTAGCTCTAGCATCTTCCCAGCTTTCTCTCTGTAAATACGTAGAGGCGGGGCTAAGCAAAGAAAAAAACACACAGGAAAATACACGCTAGCAGTGTATGTGCTCATTCCCTGCTTATAGATTCCCATCCAAATTAAGGATTTTTATCCAGGGAAATTCGACTTCACATTTGACCTCTGCTCCACATTCACATGTGGGAACTACAGTCTTCTACTGTTAGCCATTGGGAGCTGCCCAGTAAAACCATAGTCTCCTGGTGGATACTCAGCAACATCACTGGATCAGTTGGGGGATAATTTACCCACCCACATTTTCCCAGCCGGTGTGGGGATTTTAATCTGTGACTTTCCGGTCACAAGCCCGATCTTCTAACCTCTAGGCTACCTGGTAGCGTTGCTAGTGAGTTAGCTTTAGCATGTACCCAGGTGTTCTATATGTTTCTACACCTCCCTCACCCGCCTCAGCTTCCGCCCCAGCCAAGCCGCCCAGCTCCTCTCCTCCCTCCCGTGTCTCAACTTGGCAAACACAGACGCATGGGCATGGCGGCCATCTTTTCTGCTCCAGCCTCTGCCTATATGTTTCTCTATAGCAACTCTGCCAAACCTCCGCTGCGTCTCCCATCTCTCTACGGTGAAACTCGTGAGTTGTACATTGATGGAGTTGTACCGCTGGTCCGATGTCGCTCAAAATCTCCCTCAAAGCCCATTCCCAGTAACCAGGTTAAAGAGGGAATACATTCTCCCGCTGCGCCCTCATTGTTCACTGCATTTCCTCTCCAAGCTGGGGTCCCGATTCAATTTTTGCATCGATCTCGTGCAAAAAAAAGAGTAAGAGAAATCAGATAAGAGCGGTACTAAAAGCTTTCTCCTAAATCAATCAAAATACATGAATAAGTTACTGGTCCCTTAGTATGTTTTTAGGGGAAATTACCTTAGTTATGCTATTTCAGCTATGAAATCAAAAATACCATAACATATAGCATAACTTACCATTATTTCCAGTCAAACGGCCACACTGCAGCCTCTATGCAAAGATAAAGACCTAATGGCTGGTCTAAGTCTCATGCGAGAGCTCGATGTTGCATTTGGATTAAGCATGATGGAGAAGCTATACCCCAGTAAATGATTGGTTTCTGATTAATAGACTCATATATGCTCTTCCATTACAGCAGGAAAGGTCTTGACCATACAAGGTCCTGTGAATGTGTGTGTGTGTGTGTGTGTGTGTGGGTCGTCCCGCGGCCTATCAGCGCACGGCAGCCGACTGGCTCCAGGTCCAACTGTGACAAGGCCCGGGCAAATTCCTCACCCCGGTGCCCGAGTGCTTAGACATGTCACGGGCCAACTTTGACCGACGACTTTCTTGAAGGCAAATTATCTGAATTTACAGGTTGTAGCACATTCTTGGAGTGAAGCAGGGGAGGAATGTACGCATGTTTGCAAGTTGGGGGGGGGGATAAGATCCTCGCTTCCTACAAAAACTGAAACACCCTTAAAACATAGACAATAAGGCTGCTTCGGCTGCAGTTGCCTGAAAAGTGAAAGCTGGGGTTAGATACACATTCTCTGCATTTTGGACATCAGCAGCTGTAAATCAAATCTCATCTTCTACTTGGTTCATCCATGTTCATCCACTGCTGGACAACAGACAGAATTAACTTGCAGATTAAATGTTTGTGACTAGTATTGATTTATCGATTTAACAAAAGTGAGCGGTGTGTGCGTGCATGTGTACGTGCATTTGTGTGTGTGTGTGTGTGTGTGAGGGGTGTGCTCTGATGGCCCGGCGTTAAAAAGAGTAATAACCTCACAGATGGCGAGGGGCCGGTCCGGAGCGGTGTATGTGATGGAGAACAATCATTGAGGGCTTGATTGCTCAAGGAGCACAAGGCAGACCTGACAGGGGAGGGGAGGGGGGGGAGGGGGGGCCGGTATGTATGTGGGGTGTGTGTGCATGTGGGAGTGGGAGGAGGGGGGGGCTGTTTAAGTTTAACTAGGCCACTGCTACCCATTCACGGCTGACAATGATGTGGCTTGCAGCACACAGAGTAGATCAAATCAAATTTCATACGCTGCTCCCAGGTTTCATCTATTTGATTCATCATCTTCTCGAGTGTGCGAACATCATTTGTATTCTTACGCGGCAGCACATTCATTCCTCCCTGTGGAGAGATGATTCAGTGTTATATGGATAGGTGCAAAAGTCAGCCAGTGTAAAAGGACAATAAATCCACCTGTCACTTATGCAAAGTGATGTAAATGGGGTCCCTGATTAAGACACAGAGTCATTTAAAAACAGGGACTGGCAGAACCTTGACACACACACACACACACGGTAACTCAAATCACACTCAGCCACTCACACACACACACACACACACACACACACACGATAGCTCTATCTCAACTCTCTCTCACACACACACACACACACACACTCTAAAGTCCCCCGCCGCCCTGCGCCTGCCACTAGAGCAGTTTATCAAGTAATTATTGTTTGATTACAGCGTTTCATTATCTGCACTGATTGAGTCACAACCGACGGCAAAGGTCAAGCGCCATTAAAGTGCTGCTCCCGAAACATATTTCCACGCCGGCCGCGTGTTTGCCCTCCCTCTGGCTCTTGAAAGGGCTAATTGCAAATGCATTTGTTTGAGGAAGAGGAGAGGAGACCACCCGCTCCAATCTCCCCCAAGTCCCACTGCGGCGGAATATCAATTGAGGCCCGCGGCGTTCACACGCCGACGCACGCACACACCAAAACATACACATGGGAGCTGTTTGGCGGCCACGTCCAATCATACTTAACAATTGGTAACCATCAAACACAGATCCTGCGGCTCTCATAAAACCATTCTGGACAATGAGGGCGTGATTGAGTCGTTCTGATTGTGCATGTTAATAATCAGTCAAAACTGCACTGAGGTCAGTGCTTGTAGCCGAGCTCTGCTCAACATAGCTGCATATTCTTCTGAATATCCATGCAACAACTTTTCCAAAATATCCAAGTAGGTTCCATTTTTTAAATTGTTCAATTCCCTTGAAAGATTAAAAAATTCTTCTTTAGGTTTTGAGAACGAGCCACATCGTGCCCTGCTGTCAGAGGCCGAAGTGTGATGGGGCCTCAAAGTCTCTTCTAGTCACGTCAATGGTTGCCTTGTTGCTTCATTTGCTTGTGGAGAAAGGTTGACTGCAGCTGAACTTTTGGGTGACCACCTGTCAGCAGCTAATCCTGTACTAGTGTTGCTCTATGTCCTGCCAATACTCAGGGTGTCTCATAAAGTTAAATTTAAGATTTTTAACCTTATGAAAAGCCAGTCAGAATAAAAAACAAGTAAGATCACACTTGAGGACCTAAGTCCTTGGACATCACCACAAGCAATCAGCTGGCTCAACTGCAACTGGGCAGTATCTTGGCAATGTGTTTGCTAGCAGTGGAAAGGCAGAGAGAAATGTCTAGCAAAGCTGTGTATGATGTAAAATGGCTCCGTACCTGGGCGGGAAAGAGATCTCCAGCTCATGCAGCCGATCCTTGAACACCGACAGCTCTTTGTCAAACACTAAAAGCTGTGGAGAGAGAAAGGAGCGGATGGAGGGATCAAGAGGACTGAGAAAGACAGGCAAAATAAATGGTTTTATGCAGTTTAAATTGTTATTTTATCGTTTCAACCCTCATTTCTCCAGAAAAAGTGACTGACATATTCACACCAGCAATTGGGGGTTAGGTGCCTTGCTCAGGGGCACCTCAATGGTAGAGAAGCGTGTTAATCATTCACTTTCCCCACCCACATTTTATTACAACAGATAGCAATCTTTCTATCAGTTTCTGCTAGCTTCTTTCCTGTCTAACAACAGGCCCAAGCCTCAATGAGGTGTGGATATAAATAAGACAAATCGGCTGCTTCATAATAGTTATAAATTTCAGTGATGACTTCTTTCTTTCAGTTGATAGTCTTCTGACTTCCAAATGACGCAGACACCCACGCCTACTAATAGCGTCATCTTTCAAAATGCCATACAATATTATGGCAGATAAAGATGTTTTCCTGTGTAGCTATAGAAGATATAGTAGACATCTAACCCAATTTCCCCTGAAGAAAAGCTCATTTCATGATGAAATAGACCACATTCTTAAATTAAAATAATGCATCCTCTCACATCCTTCATACTACAGCAGTATTGCAGCCGCTAATGGGTCAATACACTTATGAGTAGTCTGACTGACTTTGACATGGCAATAACATGATAAATCTTCTCTAGGATGAAGTCTAGATTCTAGCCTATTTCTTTTTCAGGCAGCAGGAAAATCGACTAATAACAATTTCTTGGCAGTAAAGGCAAGACGCTCAAGATGCATCGAAAACGCAATTTCCCTAAAAACTTTCCAATGACAGAAACTCATCGTCTCAGGTAGGTGCTGTAGGTTTCAATATTTTGGACACAATGCTCCAAACTAAGAGTTGAGAACCTTTGCAGCTCAAGTGTCAACACAAATGCATATTTTTGAAAAAACGTATCTGAAAGTTGAACACATCACTTGAGGCGCCCGAGTCTGAGTTGCAGGCTGAGTGCGTTTTGAGTGGTTGTGTGTGTGAGAGAGAGTTGAGCAGAGTTGAAGACACTATCTTTGGGCTTATTCAGTCATGTCCACGTACACCACACTGGCAGATTTTGACAGCAGTTGACCAGCATCAGTGTGTGTGTGTGTGTTGTTTGTTACTGTGTCCCTTTTAGCCCTGTCCTAGTGGGGGTCTGTGTCTCCACAATGACAGTGGATCCACACACTCTTCATCAATCATGTCTCCTCACCCAGCTGTATACTCACCAGTGTGTACACACACACACACACACACACACACACACACACACACACACACACACACACACACACACACACACACACACACACACACACACACACACTTCCCCCAATTTCCCCCCTTTCACAAAACCCATAAATCATTAGTGAAAAGTGCAATTAGCGGCTTCTTGTACACATTAATTATCTGGGAGATGAACAGGTAGCTGGGGCACCTGCATGACTGCCTCCCTGAGAGACTGACAGCTACGTTTCCCAGCAACTCCAGAGGGCCGCGCACTAGCCCCGCCCTTTCCTCTCAGACAGGAAGATGACGGGAAGCGGCCGAGACACATTCGTTTAGTAGCAAATTGAGCCATTGAACACATTGGAAACACAAGGCTACAATTATGGCCTGATGAAACCTCATCCTGCACCGTGCGAGTCTGACGGCGCTTGTACAGGCAGCTTGACGTTAATGACATTACATTGGTGTACGACATGAAGCAATAAGTTGACGGGTACATGATTAAATATCAATGGAGATGACACGGTGCACATGGATAATGTTTGGAGGGACATCCTCCCAATGTGGAGGCAGGGGCAGTGGGAGGGGCTGGGGGGGGGGGGGGCTGTCATACGAGTGTTAGAGTGTTTCATCAGCAGAAGACAACTACTGTCATCCATCTATACTTCTGACACATACGTATCTGCTGTGCATATGTGTGCTCAGATGCCTGTATGTGCACACATGTATAAAGAAGAAGCCAAAGTCCAGTATTTGGGCTTGCAAATATGTGTGTGTGTGCGCGATGGTGTGCCAGCGGTGTAGAACAGTGGCCATTACTTCCCAGGCAGCGGGGGCTCTTAGACGGAGTCTCAGTGGTTCAGGAGGGCAGATGTGCTGCATTCATCAAACTCACACTGCCAGGGTCACAGGAGAGACTCACACACTGTGGATGAGGGATGGCAGAGCAGGGGATGCAACCCCACGCTCCACTGTACAGCCCATCTCACCATCCGCCCAATGACACGTTCCCTCAGTGTGTGTGTGTGTGTGTGTGTGTGAGAGACAAAGAGATTGAGATAAAGAGAGAGAGAGAGATAGAGACGTAGATAGTTTTGAAAGTGTGTGCAGTTTTGGTGAAGCTCATACTGTTAAAGTGGTGAGTGCTGGTGTCAATAATGGACAAACAGAGCGGTTTTGAGTTTTCCATCATGTGCATCTTCACAGGTGTTCGTGTTTGTTTGCGAGGGCTTAAAGCGCCACGGACTACAAGTTGTGACTTTTTAAACGGCGGCAGATGAGTGCTGTTGGGGAGCAACATGGAGCCATGTGTTTCCATGGTGTGTGTGTGTGTGTGTGTGTGTGTGTGCCTTAAGTGAATGTTGAGTAATTCATTTAGGTGACTGGAAAACCCTTCAGGCAGAAATTTCACACTACATTTCATCCCTGGTCAATTAAGCATAATGATTTGCTGGTCTGGTAGGTCAGCGGTAAAAAAAACCCCACAAAAACACAAAAAAAAAAAGAAAAAGAAGAAGCTTATATTGGTTCAAGGCCTTACGGCATTATAAAGCTTGGCAGTAGTTTGTCAGCTCGAAATGACCTTGGGAGTTGGGGAGGGACTGGACAGAGACGGTGCAGCTCAGGCAATATCACAGACAAGGGGAAAAAGATGAAGAAGTGTCTGGGGAAAAAAACCCACCCTGTCATGGGTTGAATTTCTGACATGCTTAGACGAAAAGCGCCCTCCTAAATCAGGTTGGCTGTGATAGTTTAGGGGCAGGAAGTTGAGGCGGGGGATAAAAAAAAGAGGGAATACGAGGTCTTTGGCCCCCAACTGTCCCTCTCACCCTCCCGGCGTTGCTTGTCCGCCGCCCGTAATTGTGCTTTGATTTACACGTTGTCAAATATCCCCTGTGACAACACCTGCTGCCATTAAAAGCCATCAATAAATGCTGGGGTGAAAGGTCATTTAATTTGATTTTTACACTTCACACTCGGCTTTCATTGCAGGGGCCATATTTTTTCTTCTTTTTATGAGATCTTCATTATTTTGTGTGGAAAAGCGATAAACCGTCGCTGACAGGGGGGGTGGCCGATTGGTCCTGGGTGGGTGGGGAGCCAAACATATACAACACAGCACAGCACTACCTCACTCTCAGTCACATCTCGGTTGAATGATGAAGAGCTGGATCAAACAAGCACGTCATGTGACGAGGATTGCTGCTCAAACGTAGGTGGACATAGCGTCTAACGAATAGGACAAACTTCCTATTCCCAATTCCACGTTTTTTTTCCCCCCCGACTCAAAACCATTTCTAGAATAACTAGGCAATGACTAGTAGCAGCGTAAGAGTGCATGTATGCTTTGCTCATTCTGATCAGGCTAGGGAAGTGGTCAATACTTGTAAAAGCACCGCAAGCTAAACTAAGAGACAGCCTGGGACCCAATTCAGCTCAGCTCCGGTTTATATAAATCCTGTAAGGTCAGATTTTATTCAGCATGGCTTCTGTATTACCACTTAAGACCTCTGACAGGTAAAATATGAAAGAAAGTTTGGGCTGGAGCGGCGTTTGTTTTCTATTTATTTATCTCTCCCCCACCCCCCCCCCCCCTTCATGTTTTAAAAGTCCTGCGGCTGTGAGTAATGCCGAGGGCTACGCCGCTGGCATGAGAAGGAGGAGCGGGCCAGACAGGGAGGTTCATCACTCGCTACAGGAGCCCACCGCTAGTACACAAACACACCCCTCCCTCTCCCGGTCCCCCAACTGCCGACACCACACTGATAAAGTTACAATAAAGAGATACTGAAACAAAATCAATGAGGAGAGAGGGGGGACGGGCCCAAGGGGTGTGTGTGTGTGTGTGTGTGTGTGAGAGAAGTAACTCTCCTGATTGCCCACAGATACACAACACAGACATGCACATAGGCAGGCGTGCACACACACACACACACGTACACACACACACTCTCTGCTCCTCCCATCCCTCCGCCGGAGCAAGGCCCCGCGGTGCCCCTTGACGCCACGAGCGCCCCGGAAAATTTAATCTTCCCAAATACTCATCAGGGCTCTCCATCGTCCTGCCATGACAGCGCCGGGGATAATTAATTATACAATTTCGATGGGAATATCGACTAAACAAACCTATTAATCATAGCAAAAGTCAATAGGCATGGACACATTCAATCATGTCCCGGCCAATGATTACTCCTCTCAAAATACAATAATTATTTTCAAGAGCTGCCTCGAATTAAATTTCTGTCAAGCCGGTACAAGTCTTGCAGTTGATGAAGGATGCAATGGATTTTTTTTTCTTCTTTCCCCCCCTGCCCCAGCGGAGGAGTGTGAGGGGGGGGGGGGGGACATTTATCCTTTTGGAAAGGTAGTTTGTTTTATAAGGATCATAACACGGTGTGTTTAACTAGACCATGACCATCAGATTATCTCTGATGCCCCCATTATGTCATCCATCTTGCCTGGCTTGGGGAGGGAGGGGAGGGAGGAGGAAAAAGGAGGAGGGGAGGAGGAGGAGAGAGGAGGGGGGGGGGCCTCCTGAGCCTCCTACAGCTTCTGTTATACAGTCAGGGCTCCTGCACGTTTTTTTGCTGATCAAATTCTGTGTCTTTTTGACACGTAGTGCAATTTCCATGATCAATATTTGCCAGCATCTATGTCTATATAGCTGATCTGAATGGCATTAGTCTTGTTTTGGCTAACTACTCTTATCACTGGGTGCTTGGCGTGTTTATATATATAATAAACACTTCATTTAAATTGTTTATTTTGTTATTTGGGTTATTCCCCCCTCAAATATAACCTGATCTCCCAGCAGCTAAGCATGATATTGACTTGGTCACTTGGCTGGTTATAAGTTTCTCTGAGATTTCCTCATCTTTTTGGATATGTATCATTTTCCGCAATTTTTCCAGGCTTGGGAAACATCACTTAAAGTCCACAACTTCTACATGTCATAGTCATTTTTTTCCATGACCCAGTTCAGTACACAAGCATCCAACACCAGACCTGGGCAAAATAGCATGTGGTTTAGCCTGCGTACATGACAGATAAGGAATGAGGAATACAATGTGCCAGAAGGTTTAGACAATCACGGCAAAGCATTTGAAGATCAATTTAATATCTATTTCTGTAATTGACTTACCTGTATCTGTATTGTCCTGGCACATGTAGTTTAAATCAAATGCTGAGGATTCTTTACCAATACTATGTGGCCCAGGTCTGATTCACATGCACGCAAACGGCTACAGCTAGATCGTTTTCAGACACACTTTGATACACAATGTAACACTACATCATGTGTCACATACACAAACACACATGCATGACCATGACCCAGAGAGAGCTGAGAGCATCTGAGAGCACGGGGGGTGACATGCGTATTATGCTTTTAAATGCATGTGTCATATGAATACACTCTCCAGTGTGCTGAGATCAATGGCTGCAGGCTATCCTGTGTGTGTGTGTTCGAGGGTGTGTTTGTGGGTGTGTGTGTCCTTCATTGGAATTTTAACAAGCTCTACCTTTGAACCACTTACTGCAATATACAGCCATAAAAAAGTGGAAGTGTGTATCAGGTGTTTTTCCTCTGCAGACACTGAATGCTAATCTCATCTACACTCAGTCTGATTTCAAAGTTATTCCAAAGACATTTGACCCCCTCGAGCGTGTGTGTGTGTGTGTTAGGTCAAGGAGATGTGAGGGCATCAGCCAGCCCATCTGCAGGGCTCAGGTCAGCAACTGCAACAAAGACAGACACTTGTGTGTACGTGGACTTATTTTACCTTTACACTCCCCATCCAGACCCACTACCGAAAAAATTGAAAAGCCTTCAAATCCAATTTTGCAGCCCCAGCGAATCAATGACTTTCAGTCTGTGGTGGTGTGTGTCATTCACTTGAAATGTAGCTGCAAAGCGCGAGAATGGCTAATGAGATCGATAAAGGAAATTAAATCAGTAATAAATAAATGGAAAACGAGGAGATATGATAAGAACTGGATGAATGCATTAGGGGTTACGTAAATGAAGGGGTGACTTACCGAGGTCCCATTGTTTTCCCGGAAAACGTCCTGGTTGACATAATTAAAAAGCTTCTTTTCAAGTTGAAGAACAACCTAAATCGGTGGCAAGAGGGGAATGGGGGGGGGGGGGGGGGGAGGTCTGATTAATAGCAATACTAATGTGAGCTGCACTTTGTAATTAGAGCACTAATGAACTGCAGTGTGCTGCGGTGGTAGGGAGCACTGTTAATCCTACATGTGTCTCATTGAGGCGTCAAAGCCTCTTCACAGCTCGCACTAAAACCACCTGTATACCTCAGCAAGAGGTTAGGTACATTACAGGGCTGCCACTTTTCAAAACAACTTCAAAACAAATTTGAAATTTTGTGGAATACGGAGGAAAACTTTCAATATGCAGTGTAGCATGCACATTCATATAACACCTACGGTATGAGCTGTAATTGTTCAGATTCAAAATAAAGTTAAAAAAAAAGGAGTAGGAAGAATTTAAGTTCAGTTTGCAATTTCATACTCACGACTGAGTTTTGACCAATGAGCTTATGCCATGTAAATATGATGTCACATGCTCTAATAGTGGCACAACACACTCTATGTTTACATGACATTAATATATATATATATATATATATATATACTGTACCTTCCGGTCGTTATCGCTCTCTCGGAATATTAGCTTGTCAACTTCATTGGTGTCGGGGGCTCTGACCGTCTGCATGGTGGCAGTGGAGCAAAGACTCTGGATGGGAGAGGAGAAGGGAATGGGTTAATCAGGGATGTGATGAGGAAAAAGCAAGATAGTAGTCATGTTTCATTAGAAAAGCATGGTAGTTGTGAGTTCCATAAAAAAAATATATTCTTGGAATTACCTGAAAAAAAAAAAAGCCCACGGTTAATGGATGTGTTTTTGCTGTCACTTACTGTGGCATGGGGAAAAAAAATCAAAGTTTTAAATGATGTTGTAGGATATTTATGTGCTAGTTAAATGTGTGTGTTACAAGACATTCACAAATGTGCCCACACACACACACACACACACACACACACACACTTTATACAGCCGTTTATAATGCTGCAGGGACATACTGTATCGCATTACTGTTGGCCATTCTGCAGTCGTTGCACCCAACACCATGCGCTACACCACTACGCATTTGAATGATTTTTTAAAGAACCGTCCCACAAAGTGCCACCTCACTGTCCCCCTTTCTTTATCCCGGTCTATGTACTGACCCCGCGGACCGTGTGCATGGTTAAATTCCCCTTTGTGGACTCTTTTAACAATTAGTTAAACATTCGACCATCTGTGTTTGAAGACAGTTGAATGAGGTAATCCTTCAGCCAGCGGTTCCCATACCACACGGCAGGGACGGGGGCGCCCCGATTGAAATTCAAAGCACAGATTAGATAATCGGGTCAAGCCAATATTGCGGGTAGAAAAAAGGCCCTTTAGACCGAAATGTCACAAATCAGTCCTCGCTTCGGCCACGAAAAATGGCACACCAGATTAGAACAAACACTATGCCCTGAGAGAAAGTAGAACAACTCTCCTCAGTCCCCCCCCCTACACTGCCTCAGCCTCATTCCTTCATGCTCGACCCCCCTCCTCCCAAAAGCAACTTTCTAAAGCCCTAACAAATCGCTCCATCTTTCACTCATTTAGGCCTTCCAAATGCAGGGTCAATATGGTCCCCTGGCAGCCAAATGCTAATGCGCTTAAGTGCGCTTAAGCAGCTTTGTGCAATGAATAGGCCAAAGAAGGAGTTAGAGAGAAGGGCAAGGCAGAGATACTTTCCCTGTCAAAAAGTCATTGTAGCCACAACTAGCACAGACAATCCAGGAAAAAGTCATTTTCTCTTCTATCATTAGCGCCGTACTGTAGTTACTATTCACTACACTGTTTTGATCATGTTAGACATCAATAACCACAACGATCAAGTCCTGTGAGAGTTTGACCAGAAAGAAAAAAATAAATCTTTCGAATCTTTCATTGAAATGGACCTTCGTCTTAGTGAATTCTACAAGTGTGGGTCTTGTTATTCCGCCTGGCGAGCCCCCTTCTGTCGCCTGCTTTGGAAATCCAAAAGCTAATCAAGCAGAAATCCCTGGCCACTTCACCAGTTAAGCCAGAAACTCACACTGCTTATTGGCCTGAAAAAAACCCCCATCAGTATTTGAAGGACAGAGATAGGGCCCTCCATTCGTGTTCAAATGATTTTGATAATCCAGCGAGGATCGGATCGAGGAATCTGTTGTTTGAATGCGAGGGTGAATGTTAGCACGAAACGGGAATATATCCCCATCGCGCCGCAACAGCACACCTGCACGAGCAAGCACACACACACACACACACACACACACACACACACACACACACACACACACACACACACACACACACACACACACACACACACACACACACTTGTACTTGGAGAATGGTGGAATGAGATCACTCTCAGTGAGATCATTGGTCCACAATGGTTTTGTATCCGTGTAACACCTTGTGCCAACTGCCCCCGGATGGAAAGTTCAACCAGAACAAAAAGGACAATTAGCTAATGCTGTCTTGTTCTTATGGGAAAACAGTTTTACCCGGAATGAAAACACTCCGGGTTCCTCGGCAAAATGAAATGATTCTAGCTTCAGGGAAACAAATGATTTGAAACGCGGTTACTAATGATATTACATTTGTCCCGCTGCAAGAACAACAAATACTGGATTCAACGATCTAACGTGTGGCGGAGTTCAGCGGATCAACTCCGGTGTGGCCAGTCCTTCCACTGTCCTGGGCTGGACTGCTGCCCGGTGGCGGACGCTGACATGTGATTGATTGATCCATTCATACGTTCATTGACTATGACCGATCAGTGTGTCAGGGCAGTTGGTGGCGGCTGATTGCACGCCATTGATCACAGCTCTCCTCCTGTCGTCCCGAGACGCCCCGGCGAAAAACAACCTTCCCCCGCCTCTACAAACCCTCATCCCTCGCTCGTCCCAGTGCCCCCGTCATCCCCCGTCATGAGATCGGTCCTCCAAAACGGCGAGATGGGTAAATGAGAACCCCATGCTGCTGCTTAAGGCCGTATCAATGCAGTGATGTCTTCTTTCCCACTGCCAGCGGAGCCCAGGTGCTCATGCAGGATAAGAAATTAATGACAACCAGGGGCCTGAGTGAGTGGGAGCGCAGATGTTGACCACAAGTTAACCCAGCTCCCCAGCTTCTAATTGTGGATCATGCATCTGGTAATAAGGGCTGATATCAGGAGGATGAGGAGGAGGACATGCCGAACAGAGCTCTCTCTTCATGTGGGCCATCAAAGCGCCTCTATCCTAGGTGCATTTCTTCTAAACACGGTCTCGCTGACCACCCTAAATGATATTAACATAATTCGTTTGACTGCAATTGCCTCCTCATTTGATACATGGGAATTAGAGCCAGGGCAGGAGGGGGGAAAAGAGGGGGAACGCTAACGGACAGCTGTCAGGGAAAGGAATGTTTAGTCCAGAGTACAGTCGGGATATCCTCGCTCCCCTGGGTTCCTTAACAGTTCCTGCAAGGCGACTTGGCATTACAGCTCTGCATTATGGGTCAAAGGTCAGCACTGAGTGTTTGCAGAGGGCCAGAGGCCAGGGGAGGGGGAGGGGGTGCTGGGGACGAGAGGTTACCGAGGAAAGCGCCGGCTTTGCGCTTCAATGGAGGATAATCTCATGACTGTCGAAGGAGGAAGCGGCTGTTTAAAAGGAGCTCTCTATTCCAGCTGCTCTCCTTAGAAGAGAGGTTAAAGCAATCTGTCCCACTTCAAAGACCAAAGACAGAGACACGCACGCACACACACACACACACACACACACACACACACACACACACACACACACACACACACACACACACACACACAAGCCTTCTGTCACTGGTCCTGCAAACAGATGGAGGCGATCCACTGTGCCCACCTTCCGACTGTGACACAACTGATACAGTGGTCGTTACATATAGTGGTGCCTATTACATATCCAAAGTTTGTCCCACATGGAGGCTCTGAAGCAAGACCCATAAGACCCAGATAAGACCCAGCATCTCTCCTATTGGTGTCAACTGTGGACTGACAACTCAGTCCATAGATGTCAGTGCACGTTGGATTTCTAATAGTATCAGAATCACTGTAATTGACTGAAGGAATTTGCTGTTACCAGGGTTTCCAATAGTAATCTGAGGTGTGCGAGGGTTTCCTTGGTGGGAATGGGTGCAGGGCATGGCGGGGTGCCAGCCAGGTGCCAGCCAAAGTACAGCTCATCCTCCCTCCTCGGGGATTTATATTCCTCCCTCCCTCAATTCCCATGCCACTATTCACTAAACTGCCATTGCGCCCAATATAATAACCCATTGAGTGCATTTAGAACTCAGCGATTAAACCTCAATTGGGTGGAGAGAGTGCGAGAGTGTGTGTGTGTGTGTGTGTGAGTGAAACAGAAGAGAGAGGGGATGAGAGGACAATGAGCTGAGCATTCATTCTTCATTACCAGAGGAAGGGGACGGGGGGGGATACCCTTTGTGTCACCGGGGGCGGTGGCATTGTCACGACGCGCCATTATTTTCTCGCCGCCGCGCAAAGCAGGGCTGCCAACTGAGGTAGGTGTGCCAGCGCGGCTGCCAGGTTCAGCTTAAATTACTTAGCGCTCTGCCCGCCGCCCGCCCCCCCTCCCTTGATCCCTGCCCCGTCCCGCATGCACGCCTGCGACATCTGCCCAAGTGGGTAAAAAGGGGGCATCCAAAGTGGGCAAAAACAAATTCAGCCTCTAGCTCCCCTGCCAGCTATTACACAGTAAATCAGCAGTGACCCTCCCCGCCCGATCTGCCTGGAGACGAGCCAGAGTTATCCACTCTCTCTCCCCGTGGCGGGCTAATTAATCCTACCAAACGCGGTGGATTCATCACTGCCACCCGGAGCAGGGTGGGGAATCCAACGTGGAGAAGTGAGAGTTATCGCCCTGGAAGAGGATACTGCTTTAAGACGTAGCATCGGTTAGCCTAGCTGTGACCCACTGGTCAACAGTTGACCCTAGGAAGCCTGGCCTGCGTCGCCCCTACTATAAAGTAACACACACACACACATACACACACACACACACACACACACAGTCACCCCTTCCCATGAACCCCCTTGCGTTGTGTGTGAGAGCTGAAGCTGCAGGGGTTGATGGCAGTGTGTGTGCGTCGTAGGGGGTCTCCTAACCTGCCACGCCCTCACCCACAACGAGCTCGGAGAGGTAAAAGGGGCATGCGAGGTAGCGATAATGTGCCCTATTTATCTTGTGCATTATAACATCTGGGAAACTTCTCTAAAAACAATGGGACGCATTGAGGGCTGCCATTCTTGCTTTACCTTCAAGACCCGGCCAAAAGCATTTGTCCCCTTGGAATGGATAATGGACAGGCCACAAATCATTCAGGACAACAGGACAGAGGGGTGTGTGTGTGTGTGTGTGTGTGTGTGTGTGTGTGTGTGTGTGAGAGAGTGAATGTATGTGTATGTTTTGTGTGAGTGTGTGTGTGTTCTCCCCCCCTGGTATTTAACTTCTCTGCTGGCCCATTCTGCAGGTCCCACAGGACAAATTGCCCTGCATGGTTGTCTTTGAGAGGCAGTGCAGCGCGCAGAGAAAGGGACAGGGCTGAAACACAGGGAACAGGCCTATAAAAATTCATCACTTTGACCCCCGTGACCTCCCACTACTGGGGGGTTACACACACACACACACACACACACACACACACACACACACACACACACACAGAGTGAGACACACACACACAAAGATGGGAGCGAGGATTCTGCCGTTACACTCGCACAATTCAACTCGATTTGATTAAAAATTCACAAGAACACACACACACACACACACTTATTTAAACATTTCTCCTAAGACACAACTCGAAGGCAAACCGATGCACAAAACATCCTCACACGCACACACACCCACATTTTGCAGACACAATGGCCATGGAAAGCCTTCTCCACAGGAAAAGGCCACCAGATGCTTCATTGTGACGGTGTCTGTGTGTAAAGTAGTGGCAGTAAAAGGAGGGTGGGCACTCCTGAGGCGCATTAGGCCCCGTAAGAGGAGGACATTGTCTCAGGCCGGGCTCTTGACACATTACTGCCACCTGTACAAAGAGAACCTAATGAGAGATTTAATCTGAGAAACCTCCCCTGCCACTTTAAGTCAGCACTTTGAAACCAACCGCGGCAGATGTCGGCAAGGCTGTTTAACGCACTGGCTTCCCTCAGCCCCTCAATAAGGCCCATACAGTCAGATCGCTCAATGGCCACCTTTAATGTGGCGTTCATTTGAGTGTTGTTAGCCGCAGTTGTTATGTTTCCAAAAGGCAGCTTTGAGACCGTACACGGCGGCCGACGGCACTAGGGCCATTCATGTTCCCTTTTTTTTCTCTCCGCTGCTCAAACCTAAAGAGGACATTTATCCTGTTAACGAGAGAACAAATTCCAATCCAACCACGAAGCAATGATTATAGAACGCTCAAAACGGCCGATAGGACCGCTATTGATAGAGTATAAACACTTACTAAGCGCTTGAAAACATTGCAGCCCCGTTTAATTTACTCATTACAGTGTAGCTCCGGCTAAGAATCAATCGGAGGGAGCAGATAGTGAGGTTATTTGTTGCTGTTGGGTCAATTGCAGAATATCGAAGACCCAATTGGTGATCGTTGATTAGTGGCGGTCCAATAAAAACACAGTGTCCGTTGAGTTCATTACCTTGATGTTCGATAAAGATCAGGACCGAACAATTAACAAAGCCCTAAAGAGGGTTAGAGCTTGGTCTGGTCACAATATCTAACAGAGATGTTAGCAATCACATCCAGGATTCAAGAAGAATCACGCCAAGAGCTTCTGTTTCACCGGACGACGTGTTATACTTCTAGGAAGTATCGCACAAAACAAGACTTCTGGTTTTGTTTTTCCTTTTCTTTAGCAATGGTTGAGTTATCAATGCAGTTGATGGCTTTTTCAGGCAGGCAGGGAACTAGCCATCTAGGAGGAGAATACCCCGGCAACGCACAAAACCCTCCCCGCAGACAGAGAACATTGATTCATTTGGAGCACCACCCTTTAATTTGTTTGCACCATTTCTTCTAAATGATGTGCTTGTCCACCAGGGAGGGAGGGAGAGAAATCCATCCATCCATCTATCTATCTGTATATAGAAAGAGAGTGAGAGAGAGAGAGAGAGAGGGGAGGGAGGGAGGGAGGAAAGAGAGAGGAGGAGTGGTTGTGTAATTCAGCCAAGGAAGGGGAAAAGAGGAAGGTGCGGGGGAGGAGGGGTCTTGACACCCCACCGCAGGGCGCTAGGCAACCATCTAGTGGGTGGGCTTTGTGATACATTTTACCAATTTTTCATGCCCATCCCTCTTGATGTGACCCCACTCGGGGCCCTTTATGCCCCTGACAGCTCCGCGCAGGAAAACATGCTGCCGCTCTGATAGCATGAAATCGGGAACAAAGACCCCCAGGGAGAGGAGAAGGGGGCCGCCGAGGCGCGCTGTGCTCCGGTCCCGCCTGGCTCTGGACACAAACAGATGTTAGGCCAGCCCCGGCCCTCTCGGCCCCCTGAAAGAGGAGGCCTTGTCGGAGAAATGGGCCTGAAATGCATTGTTTTGGGCCTCCTCTAAGACAAAAAGAGGAGCCACTCCTTCTGAAAAGGGCCCGGCAATATGGCCGTCACAAATAAATCACAGAGGGGGGATTCAGAGAAAGGCCCATGAATTCTCAATGTGCCCCTTAATGGGCCCTCTTAAATATGATGGGATATTTGTGTGCGGGTGTGAATGGAGCCCAGCGACTCTTAATGTCAGTGGGCAGAGTTGTTTAAAAGCCCATGGTGCCAACGCTGGGTTTACAGCTGTGTTACAATGAGCTATTCTGTTGGATCACTCTGTGACTGACAGTATAGCTGCACACAGAAACCAATAGGCTGAGTGCTGAAGACATCCCATCGTCTTAACAATCACACTGGCTTCCTTCAAAACCAAAACAGATTTTAATCGTTACTGATCGGCATTTTGTTACCAATACCAGTGAAGTTTCCCCTCATCTGAAGAGGAACTGTGATTGATGTTGATTGGACGGTGAGTTTAGCCATGTGTAGCCATGCTCATAAGGACTACTTCAGTTAAACTCCATTTCCAGCTACAGAGGAAACTATAATGGTTTATAAGTGAAGGAAATAGTTGGGATGGTGATGAACACAGTGTCTGTGTGTGTAAACCATTACATAACCTCCAAAGACAACATGCGCTGTCCTGGGGTCTGCTTGGCACCCCCCCTCCATCCTCCAGAAAGAAAAACTATTATTGTGTTCTGCTTTGCAAAGGCGGAGGACTGCATTAGTCAAAAATAGACTGACATCATACAAGCGGGGCACACAAAGAGACGCCTATCCTTCACAGTTTATGCCACATTTCATCTGGACTAAATAAAAAAAAGTCACTGTTAGCTGGTTGTTGTTACTCCTCCATTCTGACTAATAGAAGACGGAGCAAACCATCAATCTGCTGAATTGCCGGGAGGCAAACGGATAAGGAAAGAAGTCAAAATTGACCATTCGTGATTTATAGGGAAATTACATGGCTCAGAAAAAAGTGGTGGATTAAATATGATAGACAAATATCCAATATCCCTATGAATCCAGTTGGACTCACGCCAGGTCCACAGACTGATCCGATTATTTTAGAAATGAGATTTGGAACATCAATATTAGGAGCATAATCTTGACAAACACATGACGGCTACAAATAAAAAAAAACATTGCAAGAGCCTTATCTCCATCACTTGAAATAATCTACTGATTGCTGGAATTTAATACTCAAAGGCACGCACATCCAAGTCCTTCAGAAGTAAGTAAATCAGTGTGTTGCAACTAGTATCTGTCAACCAGCTGGTCGTCATTTCCTCTGCCTACTGACTTTTAAAAGTACAAAACTGAAACTCTTCTGGGAGGCGGAGCAACAGTGCAGCAAGCATGGCGTAGAAAGAGGGACTCGGGCTACCATCCCCGGCCGGGCCGACCCCAGGGGCCTACGAGGCAGCGCTCCCCTCCCAGGTGCTTGCCGGTGCCAGGCTCTGCGCTCATCCTCGGGTCGGTCGGTCACGCCATCCCTACCGTTGGCATGGTGCGCCCAGCTGCCAGCCTCAGCGCCCCCCCCCACCGCCCAGTACACAATGGCAATAGCATGGCTGGCGCCGGGCTCAAACGGCCTGTTGTTAATGAGCAGGACCAACAGAAGCCACTGCTTGTTCTTCATTCGCCAGCGCTTTAATGATACGGACGGCGCTCCCATCAAAGCTACATCGCTCGAGTTACGCCCTCGTCGCTGAACTCTTTTTCCTCTCTGTGTTTGCCGCTGTATTCATTAGCATCGAAAAGCAAACGGAGAGGAGAGAGAGAGAGAACAGGCGCTGTTGTGCAGAGGGAATAGTCTCCCCTCTATATCCAGATGGGTTATCTCTGATATAATGGGCCCTCATTGTGATAGATTGGACTCCTCTAACCAGATAATATGCCTTTATTGTATTGTAAAGAAAGATCTCTCTCAGAGGCTATGAGGTAATAAACAGGCCTGGGTCAAACAGTAGTTGCAAATAGCTCTCGGGGGTTTGTTTCGACCTGCGTGGTGCACCGCATGGGTGGGGTTTACTGCACCGGAGACAATTGAGACGGTGTCAGGTGAGTTGTCATTCACAGAAAGGCTTATTGATTTAGTGGGCTAAAACAAACCATGGGAAGGATTTGTAAATACAATTTGGCCCAGGTCTGGTCGTAAAAATAGCGGCAAACAATAGTCCTGATACCTCCTGTGGGAGTAGCGGGGCCTCGCTAATACTCATTGGAGACAGCGTGAACTGAGTGAATGACCATGCAGGAGCAGATAACAATATAGATCCTCTGACACAACACCACCACGTGCATCATAAAAAACATTTCTGCTCTGCAGTTTCATTTTGCGTTTTCAAATCTGATGAAGTACGTATTATCGCGGCGTTATTTGCGTGTGTAAATGCATGTATGTGGGATGTGGGCAGCCAAGGAGGGGTCACAGTCCCTAGTGTCGGGGGTCCCACAGAACAGAGGCCCAATCAGTGCTGGCCCGCTGGTTAATGGATGGATGGCCCCCAAAATTAATTAGCCTGACTAATGTAGTGTACACTTAATTACACTGGCCGCCTTTTGATTTATAGCAGGCCAGACGCACACATGCTAGTCAAAGTCAGACTAAAAAGGAAATTGTTTACCCAGACCAGGTTCACCAGCCGAGACAATGGCCGTCAGCAATCTGGTGAATTCTTATTGGTTTCACACAGAGAAACAGTACTGAAGGACAGGTAGAAACTGAAGTCCTGCTTTGACACTGAAAACTTTAACAGACAAATTCATTAAATACTTTTTTCCCCAGAATGCATATATAACATACAAATGTAAACACGTATATAAAAAAAAGGAAGCATGCCCACCCGTACACACACACACACACAACACAAAAATACAAGCAACATGGCATTTCTAACTGAGAAATGGCTTGAATATGGCTCCCCCCCCATATTTTTTTCCTCCACTGGCATGGGGCGTGTGCTGCGAGGCACCTCAGTGTGTGAAAAATGAAATATCTATCACTCTGGCTTGTCATTACGGAGCATTTTACAGCATTCATTAGGAGCGGGGCTAGTCCAGGGCCCCACCTTTAATTTCATGCTGCTCAAGCGAGAGAAAGGACGCGGGACAAAAGGGAGGAAGATTGATGCCTGGGCTGCCCCGCCCCCACCCCCGCCGACACTTCCTGCAGACAAAGACAGGGGGCGCTACCCAAAAAAAAACGCTCCCCGGGCCAGATTCCTCTCAGAGATCGCAGGAGCAGCGAGAGGACAGCTAGCCTAATGAAATCTGCCCATGTAGCAAGCAGATCAGCCCCAATTAAAACGGCCCCACGCCATGTCACGGGGACAGTAGATCAAGTCAGCAATTAACCTTCCTGCTGGCCTCTATCAATCCTTAAATTGGAGCGGGCCGGCCAGCGGCACGCAATCTCTGCAGATATTAAATTTACATTCTATTAAGTTTAATTAGGAGGGATTTTAAATATACTGGGAGTCCAGGCACGGAGCCCTGGGCCTGTCACCGGCACCGCTGATTCACGACCACCGGCCACCTCAGGGGACACCCGCATGCGCGTGTGCGTACACACAGACACACACACACACACACACACACACCTTCTCCAGCCCCCATCCCTTGCTTGATACACACTCAGCACACAGGTGGTCAGGTCTGCTCCAGACTGTCTACCATTTCTGTGCACAGTATGATGATATGGCGTTTGCTGGATATATACAACTCCAAACGCATGAAGTGTGAGATTTGACACCTTCAGTGACAGGTGGATACGTGACACGTGACAATAGGCATTTCCCAAAATTAGGAATAGGATTGTGAGGCAGCTGATTGGCCACGCAAACTCCTCTGTGGTTGCCTCTTCCGTGTCCACCCATCCCAAGCATGAGCGGGCCAGTTTCCCCCCGCCAGGACACCTGCATCTCACCCCCTGGGGCTCGGTTGCACCTCTACTCCTGCAGTACTGGAGCCTTGGGAGGGAAGGGGAGAGGGAGGGTTGGTGGGGACCAGACCACCTCCAGGGAGCTCAGCCCCAGCATTAGTCTCCACGTGGCTGTGTCCTTTGTTTGCCAGTCAAAGGACTGTTGAATGGGGGTCAATTGAAACCAATTCCCTCTGTCGGTCACAATTAATGGGGTAGCCCGGGCTGGGCAGGAGGGGGCGGCTGCAGGCCTTTGGTTACTGATCCTGCCGCACAAGCATGCCAGGAATTTGCCACCTGTGTCCAGCCCTGGGACAATGCCACCCCGCCGCCCCCCCCCAACAAACCCACCTCTTTTTCCGTATACACACGGATACCCCTCTCCCACCTAGCCACCCACAAGGCAGGAGGGGTGACGAGGGAGTGGCTAGTGGTTGTCCAGAGTCTAGTCACCCACAATGGGACCAGGGACACAGAAGATGAGGAGTGGTGTAGCGTGCAGCTGTGGACGAAATGTACTGGAGTGTTTTCTAATCCAGTGGTTCTCAAAGTGAGGCCCGGGGATCCCCCCAGGGGTGCTTGAGGGTTGTCCCAGGGAGTTTAAAAGTTTCATTTTGGCTATTATTTTATCCACTTAACACGATGAAAGGATCCATCCATCTGTGCAAAATTTGATTATTTGGAGAAAGAGAAATAGCGAGAAATAATTTTTTTAAAATGAGACGAAGAGACAGTGAGAATGAGAGCCGGCTTCTCCGCGTCTGAATCCATCTTCAGATAAGTATGGAAGATCGATCCGCCGCGGGCCCCATCTACAGTTAAGCACTTTAGTGGACGTGCACTAATTGTCCTGCTGACATTAATTGTCATTAAAAGGGCTTGAAGCGGCCTTCTGGCTGTGAGTTACGCCCCGCGCCGAGGTTGCACCCCCCATTTGTTTACCGGTGACATCACAGCTCTCTCTGCCGCGAATGCGCGGGTCGCCTTAAATCAGACAGGTTGGCCGCCGCACGGGGATGGGTTTATATGAAGCAACGCTGCCCCTTTAACGAGCATCTCACACAGCTGACATCATCAGCCTTTGCTGTTGTCCCCATTAAATGGTCAGTATGTATGAGGAACCCTCATCAAGCAGGAAGGAAATTGTCTAAGTGTGTGTGTGTGTGTGTGTGTGTGTTGCGTCACAGCGCACAACTCTAACTTCCTGAGGGTCTCTTTAGTCTAAAGAGCCCCCCTGCATTGCCGTCCCACCCCTTTCAACAAGGCGAATCAATCAGATACATCTGGCCTAACAAATTGGTGCCTCTGTGTGTGTGTGTGTGTGTGTGTGTGTGTGTGTGTCTGATTGAGTGGGGCCAAGGTGCATAATAAAGGAGCTGGGTGGAGGGGAGAGGGGGCAGAAACGGACACACCGATGCAAGCCTTACACATCCCTGGAAAAGGGGTTGTGACCCCTGCTGCACTCAAACAGCATTTGAGAGTGGTGGGGACATGGGGAGGGTGAGGGCTTACCTACCACAGAGCAGCACGGAGGAGGGAGGAGACATGTAGGAGTCGGATAGATTAGACACGGAGGATAAACACAGATGACGGGCCAAGTCAACTCACCTGACTTTGTTTGATTGGATGTTTTTCATTCAGCAAAATGCATCCTTTAATCCTTCAATGGTCAATGGTATCTCACATGATAATTTGTACAACATGATGCTATCACATCTGTGCTGATAAAGTAATATACAACGGCTTATTGTTGATATAAAGCATCATTGAAGTGGGTGGTGACTTCTCAATAGCTCCGTTGTTTGCACATCTGCTGCTTTCTGATATTGATTCTGTTTGTGGATTTATCATCTCCAAAGCAACACAATACGTCTTCACATGATCAGGGGGTTGACGTGACCCAATCACAGCAATCTGCATGCTTGATGCTTGAGAGCAGAGGAAATGTCTTTTGAGTATAAACATGTGACGTCCATCCCGTTCGGTTGTCACAGAGGGAGAGGTGATTTACTGCACCCCTAGTGGCCGGATGACTACACTACATCCTAAATCAAAAGGCCTCTTCTTTGCTTACCTCACAGGGTGAAGTCCTTCCTAAGTCATTTGAGCAAAACCTCTCCATTCAGAAAGCCTTCCCCTCCTCTTCCCTTCTCCCTTGAATGGGGCTCTGGTTGAAATGAACAATGCCCACACCTTGAACAGGCCCACTGATTTGAGGGCTATTGTGTTTGGGAGAGGGACAGGATTGCCTCACAAGTGGCTCTCCCACTCTGTTATCATAGGGCGCCACTGTCTGCGGTGGCCCTTTATGACTTGTTATGCCGCTAACCCCCCTATCTCTTCATGGAGAATGCTGAATGACTGCGCTAGCCTGGCTCTCGCTGGCCTCATTTGCACCGAGAGAAGGAGGGGGGGAGGAGGAGAAGGAAAGAGGGAGGGAGCAAGAGAGGAAGGGAGAGAGAAAGAGAAGTGAATGGCACCATAACATAACAATGCACTTGGAGGCTCGGTTGGCAAACACAGCTGGGCCAGCCACAGTGGAGTGGATAATGAGCCATAACTCTGAAGAGACAGTGGGCTACTAAAAACACTTTTACTGTGCTGCCACACACACACACACACACACACACACACACACACACACACACACTCTTCGTATAGAACATTACTTTGATGGTACATAACGTACAGTATAAATGCGTGCAGCCGTGCACACACACAATCTTCACAGGAACAATGATCCAGAGTCACTCACCTCAATAACCTGCTTGGAGTCCAACCTGAAGTTGAAGTCCCCGAAGACAAAATATGGCACCTTCTCAAACCGCTGGTCCGTGATCCTACAAAACAGTAGAGCGAGATGTCATTGACGCCATTTTAAACTCCCATCACAGACGCTGTGATGGGTCCTGGCAGTGCTGGCCTCTGGGCATCTAGTTAATGCCCCTGAAAAAAAAACGTCCAAGTCGATCCTTAGAAACATCACAGGAGTTTTGGCCCTGAAAGTCCAATCTGGAGAAATAGCAGCACAGGAACAATCAGAAAAAAATATTATCTTGACAAACACAAGTAGTTGTCATTGGGACTTCTCAAACCGTCAACTGTTGATTCCTCTGACCTCCGGGTATCTATTTCATGAAGGCCACAGCACCACCTGGTGGTCAAAACACTTTGACTTGGAGAGGAGGAAGGAAATGTGTGCAGGTCTATTTTCTATTAGTTTGTACAAATGCTTTCTGTTCTCTGGCCTTTTTGTGTTTTGTGTTCTATGTTATTTTTCAGGCATTCAACTGCCAGATGGTACACATTATAGTATGAAAGTAAAGATGGGAGAGATATAGAGAGGATGACATGAAGGAGTGTGACATCCTGGGGGGAAAAAAAAAAATCACATCCCTGGACAGAAGTAATGAACCAGATTCAAACCCGCAACACTGTGAGCACATGAACATACACCTTGTCCAGTTGAGACACCAGACACCCCTGGGCTATGATCCAACTTAACACAAACATGCATTACTAACTTGAAGCATATGTTTGACATTGTTTGCATTCCCTATGTGCAACTATGTAGTACATTTCCAGGAACATGAGGGATTGAAAGAAATGGCTCACACAAGATCTCACCCTGCAACAAGGGATGTTGTTCTTTCAGATTGCTAAATGTCAGGGTTGAGGTAAAAAGGCTTCAATCAAAACTGTAAATTGAAACTGCAATTCAAATAATCTTGATAATTTCTTTCATGGTAAAGGATTTCTAGTTTTTCCATTTTACAGTTCCTTGAATTGATTGCGTGACGTGACCCCCAACTCTGAAGAGACGCATCCTAGAACATTCCTTCTACGCAGCGTTGACCTGGTGGCATGCGCCTCATCCAGTCAGACCTGTACACCTGTGACCTGGTTCCTTGACAATATCGTAATGGACAAGTTCTGCTTTTGCCAAATGGCTGGAGGGGAAAATAATTGCCAACTGGTCCATAGGCTCTTCTCACCCTGTCCATCGGGCTTTGCAATAATATAGCGCCAAACCAGGCCGGTGCGGCTAGACCTCAAACCGGGAACGCTCGCCCGTTTGTGCTCTTTTGATGCCTCTTAAGCGTCTTTTGAATCCAGCATAGTTTTATGTCTCTTGTCTTTTTAATGTTTTTAATGCACCGCACACGTAAATCTGTTTTTTTTTTAACCCAGAATCTGGCAGTACACTGTGGGAGGATTCATGGAGTCCAAAATCCTCTCTGTCGTGGGAATGCTTCCAGATCTCCAGAACCTCGCCGCAGTACCGGCATCCCCCCGCGCATTTAAAAACCGCACCTAAGTGACATATAATTAACTCATATGCCTCACCACCTACTTAAAAAGTGGCTCCTCTACAGAGCAGGGATAGGGAATTAAGGCAGAGGTAGTGCAGCCTCTTTCTTGTAATTAATGATTCAGGATGCTTGGCTCGCTATCTCCGCTAATCGCGCGGATAAATCTCGGGGTGGACTTCCCAGGCCCAGATAACAATATATTTATGGGGCCGTAAAGAGAGGAGCCTCTTCTCGGTGGTGGGTCTCTGGCCGGCTGTCGTAAAGCATAGCCACTTCTCTGTGAGGCGGTGGGGGGGGGGGGGGGGAAGGACAAGGAGGCAAAGAGGACTGGAGTAAACGGCTGGAAACGCAGCTATGATATTAAATAGATACTATCAGCCCGAACGTGGAAGTGGGAGAACGGCATCTGGAAGTTGATCTGTAAACAACCAAAATGAGAATTTTGTTTCAAACTGAGATATCTATCAATTGAACACCCTGACTTCTACTCATACAAAATGATTGATAGCATAAAGTTATGCTATAAATCATATAGTTGGAAACTTAATTATTGACAAAATGATGATTCTTGACTGGTTTTGGTATATTTTAGAGATATAGAATGATGAACAGGCCAGGTAAAAAATTACAAAATGGATATGAGTGAAGTCCAACTTTTCATATGGAAAGCACCATCCATGAGGAGGACCTTCCTGGGTCCTTGCTGGGAAAGACGCTTATCCTTATGGCCAGGTAACCAGGAGGTCCCAGGTTCAATCCCCACAACACCCACTGTGTGCTGTCAAAGTGCCCTTGAGCAAGGCACAAAAACAATACCTGCTCACTCACTGTGGGTAAGAATGCCGGCTACACGTGAAGGTCAAAATGAGGAGGAGGAAGAGAGAGGAGGCACAAAAGTGAAGAGACAGTGAACAGCTGAGAGGAATGAGTAAGAGAGAGAGAGCGAGAGCGCGAGAGAGAGAGAGAGAGAGGGGATGATATAAAGAAAGTGGGTGAGTGTGTGTGTGTGTGTGTGTTTCTCCAGAGCCCGGGAGGTTTTTCTCCTCTACGTCCTACAGCTTTATCCCATAACAGCCATGTCTAATACCCGCGGCCGAGCTGTTTTGTCTGCTGCTCTAAGGTATCAGCCACAGGTCAGAAGGTAACACTCTGTTTACACGATCATTTCCTAAAGCACTCATGGTGACCCACTGGTGTGAAAGTTGACTTTTGCTTGGCTTTTGTGGGGGGGGGGGCCGAAGAATCGCAACATTAGCTACAGCGGACTGGGCGTGAATGGGGCCTGAGGGTGGGGGGTCCCGGGCTGGGATTGTGATGGTGTGTGTGTGTGTGTGGGTGGGTGGGTGGGGGGGCTTGCTGACCCCCACCCTCAGCGGGGGCCCCATTAGCCACGTCATCACAGTTCATTCAGGCAAACTGTAACAGTGTCAGCGACATTCCCCCACAAAGACGCACTTCTTTACACAGTCTATAAACATGCTTTCTCCCGGCCAATTCATCGTGCAGTGACACCCCTGAAAGAGGCTCTTCACAAGGGCCGTTCTCACTGAGGTGGGGGCAGGGGGGGCGTTCGTCAGGCCTTCCTGAGGGCCGCACAAAGACGGGGGTCAGACGCTAATTTATAACATGGCCCCCAACTCTGCTCCCAGGCTCCTTACACCACTGGCACAAAGCAGCCAGAGCACATTCTCTCTCTCTCTCTCGCTCTGATTCTGATTTCTCTCTCTCGCTCTCACACACACACAAGTGGACACATATATACACGAGCATGTGCACCACTGACACTGACAGCATCTCAATCTAACAGATCACAGACCCACTCACGTATACTACGATAATAACAAACTTCTTTTTGGACTCCTTCTCCCTCACACCAACCTCAATCCCTCACCGGGCTCTGACCAGATTATAGCGTGTGATTGACAGTTAAGATGAGCCATAATAGACAGTCTATATAGGATTATGAGGGTGCGACTGGGGGCCATGTCATGATTAGATTGACAAGATGACTTACCATAAGTTGGCCGGTCGGATTCGACTCCGCGCACAATGGCTGGGCCGGGCGGAGTCACCCATTGTAAGTAAATGTTGAGAATTTGGGAGAATGTTAACATTGTGAAGAATGTGCTGGGTGACGTCTGGCTAAATGGGCCAGGGGTGGCCCCTGACAGGACCTTTGACATCGCGGGACGGCCACCGCCCGTTAGCACCCCAGGTCCTCCTTAACTCCAACCCCACCCAGAAACCCCAGGCTGGAGAGATAGGGTGCGGGGGGCTGTGCTGCGGTCACACAGAGGTTAGGGGATAAGACAACTCAAGCCAACAGAACTGTCAACACAGACCCAAGATGGAAAGTCAACCCTCGAGTAAAAGTGGTTGAAATGAGGTCATCTAAAGAGTAGACATGCCAGGAAATTACCATTTCATCCAACTCTAAGAGGGATGTGCTGTGTGTCTTCTTTATTCCTTGGCATTCTACCTAACATAGTCTGGAAGTTGGAAAAACACATTGACGTCCAGCTTTTGTACGCATGCTTGTGCACCAAGTTGTAGATACAACCTGAGAGGACAGGCTGGGAAGCGGGAAAAGGTTTAGATCATCTGTGAAATCTAAACATCTAATTTATATTTTTGTTATTGTGCAATCAACAGAGTAACAGGAAGAGCTGATCACAAGTATTAAGAGACTGGTAGAATAGCTAGCTATATCCTACCCATGTACATCTATTTCCCCCTGTAGTCTCACAGTAGCTGCTGATGCAGGGAAAAGGGGAGGGGGTGATATAAACAGGTCCACTATGGGCAGAGAGACACTGACTGCAGAGGATTAACCTCTGCTCCCGCAGGCCTCCCAGGGTGAGGAGGCAGCTCACAGTCACACAGTGACACCACACACACAATCACAGTTATCCTGTCCACTGAGGGAAAAAACCCACATAGCTGTTACCTCTTATTGTTGTACAGTGAAATTAACACATAGCTACCACACACACACACACACACACACACACACCTCTCTCTCTAATAAATGTATCCTGGCTTTATGGAGGATCTCCCTGTGATTATCCAGTCCTCCCTCTTCCAGCTCAACATGTCTATTGGCTGGAAACTAGCCAGCCTTTCTCTGCTCTTTCAGCCTGTTGTTCTGGGAAAAGCCTAAAGGGAAACATTTAGATTGGAGGGCTCTTTGAGATGCTCTGACAGTTGACTGATGACCGTCCATAAAATGACAAAGCATCGCTGTGTGGTGGCCAGTGCGGCCCACTGCCTCCCCATGGGAAACTAATTGCTCTGAATTGTTAACGGCAACATTATTTTTCTGCCAATCATTGCTTTTCAATGCCACAAAAATGAGCATGAAACAAGCCTTTTCAGCGAACAAAACAGTTAAATGTCCCCAATGTTGATCAAATTAACTTCGCTGCGGTGACAATGGACTATATTTGTGTGAAAATAATGGCGCGCCACAAAGGCGGCCTTTATGCCAGGATTTCACAGTTGTAATGTAAAACTGTTCTCCCCTGAACCGGACCAGCCACTCTGAATGGGGGGTTGGAAAAAGAAACAAACTCCAATACACAAAAAGGATTTTTTTTTAAGGAAGAGGAGAAGAAAAAAAAAAAACCCCTGTTGATTTTATCTCATACTATCATTTCACAGGCTCATTGGGCAGCTATGTTTCCCTTCTTGTCGGCTTGTGAGGCCCCAGGATTAAAGCATCCTTTTATTACATCAGCTGTCTCTGGGCAAATTAGGATGTACACATCTTTTCCCCTTCTGTCTGATATTTGATCAATATTTTTAGATTGCTGATACAATTTAATTCCAAGAAAAAATAATTTCAACACCCTTAAAATAACAAATAAATAGAACAATATAAATATGTTTTGTACTTTGTACTCGCATGCTCTATAAAAGCTTTCCATAATTATAAAACAATGATCCCCCACATCAAGGCCTATCTGAGTCAACAGGGTGAATAATGCTCGATGTGGCCCCGAGCTCATATCTTCACTTTCAAAGGGCAGGAAAACAGGCAGGGGATGCATTTCAAGCAGAGCTTTTGCCTTTGCTCTCATAGGAGGCGGCCCACACATCAGCGCGAGCTACAGAGGAGTGCTTTTTTGATGTGACTCAATGGTGAGGTCTGGCTAGCTAAACGCTGTTCCTTCTCAGCATTGTTCCCCCGAGGCCTTGAAGCGCTTTGGAGATAAACACCGTTTAGCAGTTAAAAGGGCCACAGAGGAAAAGGCTTATCAGATGTGTTCTCAATGGGCCGTAAGCTGCATTATTAGGCCTGGGCCCCAGATAAGGAGGAGGCTGAAGTTTAAAGAGGCCAGGCCCAGCAGCAAAGCTCGCTCCCTGGGCCTACTGTGTGATTAGGCTCCCGCACCGGCAGCCTCCTGGATCTCAGCTGGTGGTGTGTCCAGCAATCGCCCCCCTCCCCTCCACCCGCCCCCCCCCCTCTTCCCCACAATGAGAGATTAGAGCTCAGAGAGAGAGAGAGAGAGAGAGAAGGAGAGGAGAGGAGAGGAGAGGGGAGGGAGGGGGGAGTTTGGCTATAGATATTCACCCTCTCCCTTTTCCTGCTCTGCTTTCTGGGGGTAGGAGTCAGAGTTAGGACAATGGCCAAAAAGATGGTTCCCAACCAGCCGCTGAATGGGAACACTGTTGGTGGTAGCGCTTCATTCAAAGCCCGGCCTGGGCACATTGTCCTCCCAGATCGGCAGAGGAGAATGGAGTTTGCTGGTGGCTGCCAAAAGGTTAGCAGCCTCTGTGAAAGGACCGACCCATTATTCACTGCCCCTTACAGAGCCCGGGGACCCTTTGTGCTCCCCGCCCTCCCTTCACTCTGCCCCGCCAGCTTTTTCTCACTCCGGTGCTCCGGATCTGCGCCCGACGGTTTCCCCCAAAGTGAGCGATTGAGGCGCGATGCCCCCACCGCCCCACCCCTGTTCCTCCAGCATGGAATACCAGGCTAGCCGGAACATATAATGACCTCCCCACCACCGTCGCCCCGCCATATACCACCTACCCTTCCATCCACACCCCTTTTCCAAAAAAAAAAAAAAAAAAGAGGGCAGAATTCCCTTGCCATTGTCACCTTTTAATGATATGGCCCAGAATTAACAGCAAGGATACCATCCCCGACACAAGGGGATTTAGAAAGAGGGAGCGTGGAAACTGCCACTCAGCCAAAACAAGTTCTATTCAATCCCCTTTGCCGCTCCGCCAAACCTCAGAAACGCCGCCATTTAGGCCTATTTACGAGGCGACTTTTAAAAATAAATCAATTTCAAGAGCATGACGAAAGCGGAGGAAATACGATCAAACCCCTCAATGTAAGCAACAAGAAAGGTCCTTTTGAAACTTCATTACACCAGTAAATCCAGGTAACTTACAGCGTAATAAAAATGGCTAAAGCTGCCATATTCCTAAAACACTCCCACTTCCCTGTCCATTAAAGGCGGACCATTCTTTCATCAAATAAAGAACGAAGGAGGGGGGAGGGGGGGGGGGATACTTTAAAAAGCACCTCATAATTCATGCACGTCAGAAAGCCTGGTGATAATATATGCCACCCTGTATATGCATGCAGTTATTCAAAGTGGAGGTGGTGGGGGGGGAGCCACGCCGTGCATTCAGATGCCATTTGTATGGGAGGTCACCCACTGCGGGGCTGGTACCAGGGGCTTTTATTCTGTGTTAGCATGGCCAGGTAGGGAGCAGGGGTTGCTCCGCGCACTCCATCATTCTGCTCCACTGTAAATGGATATCACATAAATCACATTAGCATGGCCCGCGAATGGCCGGGCCTGGGCCTGTTTGCATAGCGGCTGCCTTGACTCAGTTACAGGGTGAAGGATTCTTTACTAGAGAGAGGTGAGAGGCTGTTTGGAAGATGAGACGGAGCAGCGGTTTGGAGAGAATGGGAGGTGTGCGAGGTGTTTTGGGGGTTTTTACGGGTGAAAGAGAGAGAGCGACAAAGAGAACGGCTGAGGAAAACATATGAGGCTGAGCTGAAAGATGAGAAGGGATGGATGGGCTGAGAGAAGAGAGTTTGAGGAAAGAAAGGAGGAGGAAGGTGAGGAGAGGATGTGCTAAGGAGCTACCGCAAGAGAAGAAAGGAAAAAAGATGCAACATGACACAAAATTGAGATGGCACACACAGCAACAGGGAGGTAGAGAAAGAGAGAGACAAGGAAAGATAAAGAGAGCTGGGCGTTCAGAGATTAGATTAGAGGGTAACACCCCCACCTGTAGAGCCCACTGCTCCAGGACTGGATCCCACCAGAACCATCTCTGCTCTGTCTCTCCTACTCTGTCTCACTCTTAGCCTTCATTACTACCTCAGTAAAGAACGGCTTGCCACAACATTTCAACAGGGTTAAGGTCAGGACTCTGACTTGGCTGTTGCAAAATGTGAGTTTTCCAGTTTCAGCCATTCTGTTGTAGATTTACTTTTATGTTTGGGGTCATTGTCCTGCTGCATGACCCAACCTCTGTTAAGCATCAGATCACAACCGTTACCCTGATTCTAATTCATTGATCCCTCAATGATTGAAGCCGTCCAGGCCCTGAGGCAGCAAAGCCCCCAAACCATGATGCTCCTCCACCATGAGTCATGGTTGGAATGAGGTGTTGCTGTAGATCCTCAGCTGTTACCTTCTGGTTCATTATATGTAAAGAGGAGTAAAGTACCCCTCACCCCTGATGAACTGACCTGAATTTACCTCTTGATGCCCACATCACCTTGGCACAGAGTGTTGGAAGAGAGATTCTTATCAAGAGTGGATGCATTAAAAGATGAGAAGAGAGAGAGAGAGAGAGAGGGAGGAGAGGTTGCATTTGGCGTGTACCTGTCCAGGACGTAGCCCAGGGCCTTCTGCCTGGTCCCTGAATACACAGAGGGGGTCTTCTCCCAGGCCACCAAGTTGGAGGCGTCATGGAAAAGGTGGATGTTCACCAGGTCAAAGGCACTGAGACAAGAGAGGGTAGAGTCTGAACACAAGCTCCTTCAGCCAGAATATCATGTACGAACACATTAAACATCTGGGGACCCATTCAATTTATTATTATACTGTAATGAAATAATTCCTCATTGCTGCTATGAAAGAAAGTTACTGTGCAATATTACTGAAGTTATGGATTAGTAAGACTTTCCCTTTTTAAGACTTTTACTTTTTAAGCAATTAACCAATGAAACACTGTGTTACTATGGACATTCCACTATTGTATATAGCATATGTAAATTCAAATAAAATGATGTTGGACATATTGCAAACTGTACATGGCAGTAGCGACAGTAATGTGGAGGAAGTCTATGTAATTGTAAAGTGAATGTATAGTTGACCTCCAAGGTAATGTAATATAACCCCAAAGAGAGAGAGAGATCTGTGAATGGAGGCTTCAGGTGGGCTCGTCTGGGTGATTCAATAGTCTTTGCTTTGTGTTCATTTATTTAGTTGCTAGAAAATGTAGACAATCACTAGGAAGTATTTAAAAGTCAATATGCTTTGATGTGACAATTTATATGACAGCGATTTGTCCCGATGCGGTCAAAAATATGATCAAATGCTAAAATCTTTTACAACCATTACTTAACCTAGGGTTGCAACACAGGTACCACTAAAATAACCTTAACTGACTATGCCCTCTCCGAGAATGGCAAGATATCTCAATGTATGATGATTAACATCTCCCTGGGTGTTTTGTCAGCACGGTGTTAAAAAGCAAGTGACCCAGAGGAATTGGTGTTATCTCAAGGGTTTTATTCTGCCAGACACATCCTGAACAAATGAATACATGCATGGCCTCCGCTATCTCCTTGTCTCCCATCTCTGATCCTATGTTCCCATTCTTCATCAGCCTCTCTCTCTCTCCCTCTCTCTCCTGTCAAACGTCATGCCCCTATTAAAGGCTTACCGTTTCAGCTCTTTAGTTCTCATGTCATCCCTCTATTAGATTACAATCCCCCTCTTCCACCCCTCGATCTACCCCCCATCCCGCTCTCTCTCTCTCTCTTGCCGCATGCTGGAAGCCAACGTTTGTATTCATCCTGTACAGGTTCAATTGCATGTAATGTTTTTTGTCATCTGTCATATGCAACTGCTTGACTAATGTGATTATGCCTAATCCAATCCCTGCCTGCCTCTATGGCATGCTGTCCAGAGGGGACTCGAGTATCTCTCTCTCTCTACTGTCTATGACAACTGGACCTTGCAAAGCTCCCTGGAAGATGTGCTGTGGGCTTGTGGGTGAAGCCAGGCATGCCAGACACAGTTAGAGCTTCATTTCTAATCAGAATGATACAGCTGTAATGACACCTGGTTGAATAGAGATTAGGTGAGATGTGTCGTTTTTAAATAGCGGTATAATAGGGACTGATTGAAAGGACTCACCAGTCAGCCAGGGCCCATCGACTTCTGATGAATCCCTTTCTGGACCACTTGCACTGCAGAACAGAGAGAGAGACACACACCGCAGATACTCAATTTAGCATGAAAAATCACAGAATTTGACTTTGGGACGGTTTCACCAATCGTCACAAATTAGAGCGATATTGTCAAATGATGTACAAGGAAAAAGTGACAATGTCCGTCCTCCGAAACGCAATCACAACCCATCTAGCTGGGTTTGTATTGAATTAGAAGGGCTGAATGAAATGGGAAAACTTCTATACAATTTCTAAAATACTGCAAAAAGATTTTTACGCTCACATGAGAAAGAAAGGTTTTGCGACAAATAACTTAAGCAGTAAATAACGATGGAAAACAATAATGACGAAGGATAAAGACTCTTGGATGCCGTTTCCTGCGTCACACATCCAGCAGGTCTATTTATTTGCTTGAGCTTATGCTACCTAATTTGTTTTATTTCAAATTAAAATTAATTTGACAGTTGGATCAGGAACACCTTGTGAAAGTGAATGCAGAGAAATCCAAATGAACACAAAACAACCGCTAAGTCGTTTTCTGATCCGATCCCTCCAGTGAATTAACCTTGAGTGAATTATCCAATCACAAGGCCAAGGATCTTCCTCAAACAGCACATGATGCACCACGAAGCCGGTTATTAAGCGAGAGACAAATTGATGCTGCGAGTGTTCTCATTCTGAATAAATAAACCCTGCTGCCCCTCTCTCCTCCTGTCTGTCTCTCCCCGATACTTCCTAATGGGGAGTTAACTGCGGTGATGAATAAACTAATTATGGGCCAGGTCACATAATTACAAATTGACTCATTTAAAAGAAAAAAAGAAAAACACACAACCTCAGAAGCAAATTAAAAGGGCTGAGAGGTATTTGATTGCGCCTCACATCCTTCAATCTGCATTAGTGCAAGATTAACTGTATCAAATTGAATTACATTAGCATAGTTGAATAAATCCATACCGCCTCAGCAGGATGTATGGGCCCAATTACACCTCTCCCTCCCAGTACTGGGACGAAGAAATAAGTACTTACTATTGTGAGATGCATAGGTATAACATGTATTTATTTATTTTTTTACTTTGCTATCTCACCCTGGGCTTAATAACATTAAATATCATAACATATAAGTGTCATACAGCAGCATAATTGATTGACGTGATACATTATTATTATTATTTTTTTTTTTCAAACAAAGAGATTTCAAACATAAACATAAACCCGCAAGGAATTAGTTAACAGGCTTAAGGGAAGATGGAAGATGTTTATGTGCACTGCAGCACATTCTAACTACATTCAATCCCACATTAGCTTTGCTGCATGGAGAATTCACAAGTGGAGTGTTTTTGTGTGTGCACGTGCTTTTATCTGTGGGCTGTAAACGCAACGTCAATATAAAGTTGAGGGAAGAAAGTGGAAGGATGGGGAGGATGAGGATAGAGAGGATGAAGAGTCGGGGGGGGGGGGTGTAGGGGGGTTGCGCCCCATACAAGCTCCGGCTGCAGCCAGGGACGTTTAATCTCGATTTAATTTAAAGAGCCATTAACTACAATCACAGCATTAAAATCCATCACTTCCTTGACACCCAGCCTCAGATTGCCCCATTTCCTCCACGTATGACTGATTGACCCCCTGCCTCATCGCTTGCTTACGAACACGCTCACAACACACACACACACACACACACACACACACTGAGGAAAAGTGTAGACATCACAGCCAGATGCTACAACCATCCACATATAAGTTCAAAACAAAAAACAAAACAGAAACCTTTCTACCCATTTTGCCTCATCTAATTCCCTATATTTTGTGACAGGAGTCCAGCTTGACAATTCTCTGCAGTAGAAGAAGAGCGTTCCTCTCTATTGGCTGACATGATGACATCATGATTCGGCTGCAGCAGCTGATATTGAAGCGGAGATGATGACACAGATGCTGTCCGGCGCCATTTAATCTCCCGCTGAAACATCATCATCACCCCCTGCCTCCCACACACACACACACACACACACACACACACACACACACACACACACACACACACACACACACACACACACACACACACACACACCTTTTAATAGGGACTGAGTTTAGCCGTATAAATGGACAGTTTACATGCAATCCCATCATACAAGGTCTGGCTATAAGGAGTCATGTTGTGGGGATTTGGGGTGGGAGGGGATGCGGGTGGGGGTCAAGGGGCAATGGTAAAAGGTCGCAGGGCTCGGGGTGACACTGGCTGACCTTCCACAGGGCAGCGATGGTGTCTCCACCCGTGACAGTGATGAACGGCGGCTACACAGCGGGTCACATCCAGGGCTGTCGGCCAATAGATATGGGACGACCGCCACACAGAGACAGGGGGTGAGAGAGAGAGAGGGGGGAGAGAGAGAGAGAGAGAGAGAAGGGGGAGGGGGGTGTACAGCCATCAAATAGATTCCCCATTACTGGAAAACACTCCATAAAACTCCCCACTTGTGTCCGTTGGAAGTTTTCACTCCTATCAAATGTCAGACGTGACACAGTGAGGGGGTAGAGGGACGTCCCCCCCACCGAAGCCCCCACCCTCCCCACTCCCTCTAATACACCCTCCCACCTCTGTGTCCCGGTCCATCCCGTTTTATTCTCTGACCTTTCCTATATTTCAGCTCAGAGACCAACCCCCATAAATAATGTTACGGTGGGGCAGTGTTGGGTAGAGGAGTGCAGGACAGTGGGGGTGGGGGATGGTGGTGGGGGGGCTACACAAAAGCCATGTGACAGAAATGCACTGTGAGTAATAAGTAATACACACAACCCCTGATTGATTTGAGCCCCAGCAGACACCCACATTTATCTTTATTCCATCATCTAGGGGGGCCCATCAAATAAGTGAAGACCTCAGGTAGTGTTTATATGACTAGACAGGGTGCACTCGTGTGTGTGTGTGTGTGTGTGTGTGTGTGTGTTCTGATTAAGGTACAGAGGCTATAAAAAGTATTCACCCCCCACTTGGACTTTTTCATGTTTTATTGCTCTACAGCATGGAACCACAGTGGATTTAATTAGATGTTTTTTGCCACAGATCAACAGTAAAATACTCTATAATGCCAGAAACAAATTTCTACAAATTGATCTTAATTAATTACAAATATAACTGAACATAATAGAAGGATTCACCCCTGTTGAGTCAATATTTAGTAGAGGCACCTCTGGAAACAATTACAATCTTGAGTCTCCATCAACTTTGCACATCTGGACTAAATTCTCAATTGGATTGAAGTCCGGGCTCTGACTGGCCGCTCCAGAACATTGGCCTTTTTGTCTTTAAGCTGTTGCTGTGTGGCTTTGGCTTTGTGTTTGGGGTCATTGTCCTGCTGGAAGTCGCAGTTCTCTTGCAGACTGCAGTCTGGTTTTCCTCCAGCATCTCCCTGCTTTGCCTTTCAGGCCCTGCTGGGGAGACGTTTACCCACAGCATGATGCTGCCACCACCACGCTGCACAGTAGGGATGGTGTGTTCATGGTGATGTGCGGTGTCAGACTTGCCTCAAACATAGAGCTTAGTGTCTCATCACACCAGAGAACCTTCTTCCACTTGGTCTCAGTCTCCCACATGCCTTCTAGCAAACTCTAGCTGAGATTTCTGAGTTTTTCAACAACGGCTTTCTTTTTGCCAAAGCGACCGGGCTACTGTTGTACAGTATTAGCAGTACTCAGTTTCTCCCATCTCAGCTGTGGAAGCCTGAGTTGCCCTAGGCCTCCCCGACTAGTGCCCAATTTTGGAGGACAGTCTGTGACATTCTTTCCATTTCTTTATAATGGACTTTACTTCGCTCTGAGGGATATTCAGTGCCTTGGAAATAATCTTATATCCAGGGGTATTTAACCTAAAATCATTTGTAACACCTTAATTGCACACAGGTGATCTCCACTGAACTAATTATGTGACTTCTAAAAACAACTGTGTGCACCAAAGCTGATTTAAGTGTGTCATTTTGTTAATCAGTGGCAAAACGCTCCTCCTCTGCACATAAAGTGACTGAAGCAAGTCATTTAGCATTTAAACAGCATCCGCTTCTTTCACGAGCACCTTGGCTCACACTGTCGGTGTGTCGCAGGTGCTAAATGAAGGATGTCAGTTTAAACGACTTCCTCAACTCCTTAACAGATGCATCAACTCTATGCATCCAATTTGGTGTTCAAATCAAAGTAGAACAAAATTAAGGAAATTAACTTCCCTCGAGGGCAGAACGTCAGCGTAATCACGGCCCAGTATCACAGCTTACTATGGGGGGGGCACTAAAAGGGTATGAGAAGTCAGTGCTTTTATGGACACGCTCAAAGTGCCAAACAACAAATACAAACTCATATGGACGTTGATCTACAGCCTGTCGGCCATTTTCTCCCTTCCTGTTTTTTTTTTTCTACGGCTGTGTAAAACAATCAATAGCAAGGGCACATTAAGGTCTGGGTCGTATACTTTATTTATATAAGGCAATGACAAATCCTTATGATGCAATGGTTTTTGGAGGCATGTATTACTGCGCCAAACAAATAAATATATTAATGCCTGGCGGGGGGAGGCGGAAAGATTGAAGGAACAACGAGGAACGACAGGCCGGCGAATCCATCACATCGACCTTTCAAAAGAAATGCGCCCACTATTTTGTCCAGTTCCTTCTTATTCAGCATTTCAATTAATGTCCCCGGGCTCCCTTTCCCCTTCGCTTACAGCTATAACTCACGGTGGGATTATGGAAGGAACCAGCGGTTTGCACACGCAGAGGGGTTATTTAAACCAGGCTAATCTAGCGGCAAGAGTGATCACAAGCAGGCATGCAGTGGACGGTGGACCCACCTGTTAAAGAGGAAGTAAATTCAGAGTAATGAATGAGTAATATTTGAAGTTGTATGTGATAAAACTGATGCAAGTTCCATAAGAAAACATACATTAATACTAAGAAAAAGTTTTTTTTATACCACTTTTGCATGTGTCCAAAAGCAGTGCACACACAACCACATCCACTCAAGTGCACTCAAATGTAGTAAGTGGCATTTTGTCTTTGGCCAGCAGTGCTGCAACTCTCTCACACTCACGCTCACACACATACACACACACAGCAAGCCCTCCCTCCATGATGTCATCAGCAGCTCGCCCACTGACACTTTATTAATGGGGGACTGTAAAGGTAACACACCAGCAGGGAAATGCACACTTATCTCAGCCCCGGGCCTCCATGGGCTGCCTGCTATCACTCTCTAACCTTCCTGGGAAAGCTTCTATCAGACATCCGACATACTGGATGAATTTCAAATAGACGCTATTTTATTTGCATTGGAAAATGATTACGAGCATGTAAACGAGGTTGCCCGGCCTTCATTCTTTTGTGTTCAGGTTTGACGATACGAGCGCCTTTATGCATTTGTCACTATAACCGGGCGTCTCGGTTTTTTTTTTTGCGACCCAAAAACCGAGAGGGCCGGGGATTCGAGGAACCCGGTTCGGGTCCCCCCCTCGCGGTGTGTTGTGTCCCGTCCAAGATCCCCCGGTAATAGGATTCCTCAAAGCTGCAGATGGATGGCAAATCTAGGCGGTTTCATCTACTAAAAGAGGGCATAAATCACCGGTGGAGGAAGCGGGGACGAGGCAGGGGTTATCGCCAGCCTGCCTCCCTCATGAGAGCTTTGCATTAAAGCATTAGTGAAATTAATTCATCTTTCATAAGAGGTTTGAGCAGTATCTGTGATCTATGATAACAACCAATTTCTCACTACGGAGGGCTGGGGGGGGGGAGGGAGGGAGAAGAAAAAATACTCGGCGACCCTGATAGACTACACAAATCTGCTCTTTTTAAATGGGCTAACATTATCTGGAGTGCTGCTCTCTGGAGCATCATCCCAGATTCATAACCCAGCCGGGAAAGAGGTATAAATCACCGGGCAAAACTTTTCTCATCTACCCCCGCCGCCTCCCCCTTCTCGCTATATCACTCCCCCCTTGTCCCTCTCGCTCCCCCCCCTCCCCCGCCATGCCGGTTTTTTGTTTTGTGGTTTTTCTTTACTTGTCCTCTTAAACGCAGAACAACGCTTCGGCGTAATCATTTTAAATGGCTTCGCGCCTCAATCAGTGTAATTGGTTTTAGATCATCTCTGGAATGGGAAAGTGGGCGAGCCCAAGATGGGTGGCTGTTTGGGGGTGTGTTGAATGTTTATGTATACATGCAAGTATGTGTGTGTGTGTGTGTGTGTGTGTGCGTGTCTGGGGTGGGTAAGGGAGGTGGAGGGCCTTGCATGTGTGTGAAAGAGACGGAAATTGGGGGAAGTGTGTGAAGGGGCCGTATCCATCTCTTTTGCATATATTTGCGGAGGTGGCCGTCGGAGCATGGTTGACAGATGAGTGGGGAGTGCGGGGATGACACGCGGGCGGTCACGCTCTTTATTACTATATCTGCACAGCTCTGCTCAGCGCTCGGCTCCCCTACGACGGCAGAACAGAACAGAACAGAACAGAAAAGCGAATGACGCGGCGAGAAGAATTGCTCCACGGGACGCCAAAACGAGGGCTTTCACCGTTTCCAAATCAGATTCTTTCTTTTTTTTTTTAACGGGTTCAAATCGGCGAAGCGTTGGTGTGATTTCTTTGGTGCAGAAAAAAAAACTGGACTGCACTTAGAAGAAGAGAAATAAAAGATACGTAGAAGCTGAAACGGCTTATGAAAAAACAACACAAAAGTAGAAAAGGAAATTCTATCACTGTACATTTCATTATGTTCATTTCGGCGTAGTGGATGTCAAACGGAAAAACATCCATTATTCTGTCTTTACCTGTTTTCATCCAGGATATGCAACATGAAAAATGAATCAAAATTATTTGTTTGGGGGAAAAGAAAAATCCACCTTTCACTGTGATACCTGTCAATCCAAATCAGTGTCCCAACTGTCATCAGATGACAACACAGCAGGCCAGTCAAAGAGTCTGTCAGTCAGGTCAACCAGTCAGTCAGTCCGTCAGTCAGTCAGTGTATGTATCACACCACCCACCTCTGGAAAGTAGTCCTGTGGAAACTTCTCCTTCTCCAGCATGGGTGTGCTTTCTAGTGTGTCTGAGCAGGTTTCCTTCCCTACCACCTTCTTGAATTTCTTGGCTAGAGGAGGGAGGGAGGGAGGGAGGGAGAGAGAGAGGGGGGGGGTTATTATTACAAACACAAAAGGTTAATCTTTGGAGAGACCCTGAGTGTGAGCCAGAATCTACTTATGTCATTAGAGCAGACCCGGACTCCCCATCGCCTTCCTCAGACAACTGCCCCACCTGCTGGTCAGGACAGTGAACATCTCCACTCAGCCAAGGGGAGGGAGGGGGGGGGGGGGGAGCAACAGATTCTCCACACTAATTATGAGGGAAGGTCACACTGTCGATAAGGTATGCCTGCCTTAGTTGGAGGAATTTGACTTAACTGGAATCCTGAAAATATCGTCAGACAAGGCTATTGATGGCGAGTTTCAATATAGTGTGGTTTCATCTCAGTAAGAGACGAAAGAGAAAGTGGGAGTAAGTACCACTTCCATTTGTGTTGCACAACTCTAATACATGAACTTGTTGATGTGCACATTTTGAATGTGCTGGATTATGTAACCAATTGAAGTGCGGGCCTACTTTGTAAAGTGTGAGGGATCTTATTGTGAAGGTACCGCAACATAACATAATGGGGCCCAACCAACAATGACAGCAATAACGTGAGTGCAAAGTTGATCAGGGCTGTAGGTGTGTGAATATGTGGCAATGGCATGTGGAGAAAGTGTGTGTGTGAGTTCAATTCTATTCCAGTTCAATCAAATCAGGAGGTGGATTTTCAAAACAAAACAAAAACCCAAACCAAAAGTCTCTGACCATCAAAAAGTTCTTAGGACACAATCGAGAAAGTTCTGTGCGCATCATGTGATGTTACGATTTCAGTTTTCATCTTGAATTAATGCAGCTGAAAATGAAAGTGTGTGTGTGTATACAGGGTGAATGGTCACCCCCCCCCATCTCCACCCCCTTCCCCCCCCTCGCCCTGTCCTTCACTGGGGGTGACTGGTGCTAATGCTGACGCCGGTGTAATAGGAAGCGAGGCGCCTCCACATCTATATCCCCTCTTTAATTAGCGCGGCCGCCGGACCCCGGGGCCCTCTGACACCGCGGGCTGATGAGACCGCGGTAACTGTCCAATAACCCGCCGCACACCATTACCGTGGGCCCGAAATCTTATGAATTAAATCCTAATATTAATAAGCATTACCATTCGGTCCCGCTCCCGTTACATTATCTTCCAAGCCAATCTTGGCTCTCTGGTTTTGATGGAAGTGGGAATAGCCCGCAAATGGTTGTGTGTGACATGCGGGGGCAGGATGAAGGGGCACGATGTGGGGAGGATTTCATTTCAAGAAGGTGTGTGTGTGAGTGTGTGTATGTGTGTGTGTGTTGGGAGGGGGTGCTCACCTTTGAAATCAAACTGGTGGATGTTTTTCAAAGACTCGTGGATAAAGTAGCAACTTCCTAGTGCCTGCAAGAGAAAGAGAGAGAGACGGTGTAAGATTCGCTGCATTTCTCAAACATGGTTCGCAGTTTTGATGTAAAAATTCCAGACTTTATGCTAACAGGCATATTGCCTATAGATGAAGATTATTATCCACAACAAATATAGAACATTTTTCAATACTTTCGAAAATCTGGTGCAATTTCCATACTTTCTTTTCCACATCTTTCCGTACTTTCCAGACCTGTGTAGTAACCCTGCTCATAAGCCTTCAGCAACCTTGAGTGCGCCAAGGATTGGCCTGATGGAGAAAGCTTGACTGATGCACTGCACTGAAATTGAAAGCAACGCATAGCTGTCTCTGTTCGAGGCACTCCACAGCACGCTTCCTACAGCTCTCTACAATGGGAAGTCACAAGCGCCATCAACTACGCAACAACAGGTGCAATGTGCTTTCGGTACAGTACACTCAACACAGCCCCCCCCCCCCAGCACACCCTATTCTCAGCCCGGAGTCTTCTAATGTGGAGAATCAACAATTTGAGCTTTTCAAAAGACACATTCAGATGGACCTTTGAATGAGCAAAGATCAACTTCAATAGGCTTAAAATCTTAATTTTCCCGGCGAACAATCAGGAAACTTTCCCAGTCAGTGGACAAGCCAATCAAACTCTGTGGGAAGGAGTGAGAGTCGTGCAGAGGGGGATTTGATGCGGTTCACAGTCCACTACACTGCTTTCTGTTGCCCTCTTTACATTTAGGGCAAACGGAGGCAAAGCTCAAGCTCAATCCTCTGTGTCTTTGAGATAGCAGACCCTGGCTGGGGATAATTCTGCCATTGGCACTGCAAACTCTCCTTTCTCCCCTCTCATACTCTGCAGCATGAAGAGAATGGAGCGGCAGAGGGAGGTGAATAACTTTTAGTGGAAAGAATAGAGGAACCAAGTTATGATAAAATGAGGGGGAGAAGAGAGAGAGAGAGGTGAATAACATTTATTCGGTAGACCCAGAATACAGTGACAAAGTTCTCCAGTCATCTGAAGACCAGGTACAGTAAAAGAATAGTGGATGATGGAGGGGTACATGATCAAAGGGAGGAGGAGACAGCAGGCGAAAGAAAAGGTCCGGAGCAGGAGGAGGATTTAGTCTCGAGGGCTTTCCCTGCGTTTTCCTATTGAGGCTGGGTGCGGGCGCCTGTCTCCGACGCGCCGGGAGAGAGTTTGGGTCCCGGGGCCCTCTGCATTATTTATGAGCGCCGGCACATCTTGAGATTAAACATTTGCTGATTTGTCAAAAGCACAAACATGAGGTCCTGCCCATCTCCTTGACATATAAGTTCAGCCCGACGGAAAACACTGTCGCACATTTAATTGATGAGAACGGCGGCTGGTGACCCAAACCCCCCCGCCGCGGTCCCCTCCCGCCTTCATTCTTTCCTTCGCTCCCTCGCTCTGACGGAGGACGGGGAATGAGGGAGGGCGGGGGACGGGGGACGGGGGGGGGGGGACGGCGTGAGGCGAAGGCAGGACTCAAGGTCACCGCTTCCCACTGCAGGAGGACGGCTTCCAGGAAGGCCCCGCTACGCTTATTTGTGCTCACTTGTCTTTATGTTCTCTTTCACCTCAAACTGCTGACGACAGACTGAGAGACAGAAAGGCAAATAGGGTGAGGGAGTGAAAACTGAGCTATTTGTCAAACTGGTGCTGTTATGCTGACTGTTGTTTGGGTGCACATTTCAGTGAATAAAAATGGTGAAAAATTATGAAAGAAATGAAAAAATGTAAGATAAACTTCACTCTGTTAGACAAAAAAACTGGAGTAGAAAAATGTAAATAAAATCAAAAAATACCAAATTCCTTTTTGCATGGTTTTAAACTCACTTAATTGTTCCTGACCACCTAAATGAAAATGTGGATTCTGAATGAGTCCCAGTGCCTTGTCCTTACTCGGCCTTCCTGAATAAGACCCCCTGTAGGGTTGTGCCTGGTCCCAGAGGTTGACTTGTGATCTGAGGGATCTGATCGCAGGCCTCCGTTTAAATTCCAAATACCAACTGCCTCTGAAGCTGCATGAGCGCTGTGAGTGAGCCGGCCAAAAAAAATAGGATTAATATGACTTCAAACAAATGGCCATCAATCAACTTTCAAATAAATGATAAACAACCATGCCTAAGTGGCTATCTGTGTAATCGCAAAAATCTACTTAACCCTCAACCCTAATAAATATTTATTTGACGTCAGGGTTCAGAATCCTCTCCTCTCCTCTCCTCTCCTCTCCTCTCCATGAAGAACCTATTATATTAGCGGGGAGCAATTAATCCATTTGTCTCCCTGCATGACAGGCTCAAAATATTCATTAGGGCCGGACTGCGCTGACAGGCCATGCTTATCTTTTACCAGTAGCTTTACAATGGCCTGTGTCAAGCGTATGTTTGTCACGTCCCGCTTTATTGATTAGCTGCCAGATTCACTTGAAATAATTAAAAGTATATTTTACATATTTATAAACCCCACTGCCACGGCGGCTACTTAATTTTCCATTAGTAAAATGCAGTCTATTAAGTGCACCGCGGAGGCCGCGGGGGAAGGTAAGGGGAAATGAGTAATCACCATAATTGTAGACAGAAAGACAATAACCGCGTCATAAAAGCCGGCGTTTTATGACTCGTTCTGGCAATGCTATCTCTTATCGCGAGTCGTATCGGCCACACCGCGCGGAGATAAGGGCACCCGGACACAAAGGCGCGCTGTGCTCGCTCTGTGTGCGAGTGTGTGTGTGTGTGTGTGCGTTCGTGCGCGTGCGGTTGACATTTCCAAAACCCCCAGTAGATACGGGGCTGAACAAGTCCCAATAGACTGGCTGGTAGAAAATAGAGACTTGAGAGCTGCAGTACATAGCCTGCATACTTTGCTCCGCTGAATGCTTTATCGATACCGGGGGCTGCAAAAATTAGTTCGGGCGGAGGAAAAGAAGCAGGGATTCCGTGACCTCCGAATAGATTTTTCCGCGTTTAATGTGAAAAATGAGCCATAAAGCAAACATAAAAGTAATAATTTTTCTGCGGGGTCTCACCTCCAATCTGCACTAAAGGAGAGCGGCCAGTCCCGGGAGAGCTGACACGCACACCCTCCGGTGTCATCAGGGTGTCGGTGTACAACTTCAGAGGGTAATACTCTACTGTCCCCTGGCCACTAGCAGAGTGCAGGCTTATGAGTTTGTGGGGCAGAGTGATGAGCACACGTGTCCAAGTGAGTGTTTTAGCTGGGAAAATAGCCAGCATGCTCCAAATAAATGGAAAACGTGTCTTTATTTTTATAAAGAACAGTCAACATGAGCAATAAATCAACAAGGAATGCTGTCAAATTAAAAAAAGTAAATTGTGTCTGATGATTACGGGCAGTATTCATTCATTTTTTCCTCTCTAAGTGCTGCCTATTTTTCATTTTTTTCCCTAATATTCTGAACATTTTTTATGCTTGAGTGCCTCCAGCCTCTGTAATGCTTCATAAATACAGATGAATGAGGCAAGTTGCACACAAGACGACCGCAAGAGCGTTCACTTCCTCCACTGTGATCAGGGGTTATCTTTATTTGCGGGCTATTAGGCTCGTTACAGCCAGCTCAGGAGCGTACCTCCGCGGGGTTTTTCTGTGGCATTTTGCCTTTCCGAGACAGCACAGACCGAAATGGGCGGCTCTCCCAGTTTATATCTCATTGCACAGAAATCCCTGGAGTCCCCTCATCTGTCAAATCACGAGCGAACCAAGGCACACACACACACACACACACACACATATGCACTTGCACACAGAAACGCAAACAAACAGCGGAACACACTCACGCACACCCACACACACACTTCCAGTCTCATCTAAAAGGTCAATCAGATATGCTGTCATGAAGGCATGGTGTTTCCATACATCAGGAACACACGCTGTGTCACGGCGGCTTACAGCAGGAGGCACAGACATGGATTCTGAATAATAGGTACATAATATGCTCATTAGTCACCACACAGACCGGTGTTCACACCTCACCAACATCTAAACATACTCTAAATCAAACTGTAAAAAATGAATCCTTCACTATGAAACGGCAATCCGCGCGTGGTTAGGATGTCATGGATCTGCGCATGTGAGGTTCTGCATTTCCATTTCAGGAGCTTTGCTATATAGGCCCCCCCGTCCCCCGTCAGCCTTCCGGGCCCCCCGGCAAGGGACCACTTGATATTCAGGATCCGAGGCTAACAGAGCACCTTCACAGGAGCCTCTCTGCACAAATCTCCAATACTGCACAAACAGCCTGTTTGTCATCCTCTGCAAGGAAAACACCCCGGCGGAAAAAAGACAAGTGAGCGGCGTCAATAGAGACGGCTTGCTTTTTCAGCCCGGAGATACAGATCGAGAAGCCTTAGTGTTTTTCAGCCCTCCCCGAGCCCACTGCCCACCCCCGGGCTGCCATATGTGTTTGCCAAGGCCCTCTCCCAGTGCCATTGATTGAGTATTCAGAGTATTGAGCCACAGTGTCTATTATTCATCGGCTGCCTGGAAGGCCTGACTGGATACACAGACAAAACTCTCATTAAAACTTCTTCTGTCACTTCTTCTGATTTGAAAGCGGCTGGGTGTTGGAGCCATCCGTCATGTCCTGAAGGAGCCCTTGTCTCTGGGGTGGGGTGGTGGTGGTGGTGGTGGTGGGGGGGGGGGGGGCATAGGTAGAGGGGAAAGGGAAGTAGGAGACCGCTCGAAGATACAATGAAAGGAAACACGCTAACCTTCATTTATCTATTTATTATGTGGTAATTAAGATTTAGGATAAGCCTATACCCTCTACCCCCCCCATGAAGGACCTCACAAACAGACCTTGCCTGCAAATTATTGGTTTACTGTTTATCGAGTCCTGTCAACTGAAACAGGCACAGCTGATTCTGGGACTGGGATTGTGACTACTGGGGGTAATACTGAAATGGATGAACGGCTGTCTTTGAATGGCTTGATGGGGAAGATTGAACGTTAACAAAACCAAAAAAGGGAAACCACTGCATATATTTCCCAAACCAAAAACCCAATATTGATTGTCTATTTAATAGAAAACCGCCCTGCAGTATGGATCTAGTATGGTACCTGCATCTTAGCTCTGCAGACTCTGTCGGCTTTCTCCGGAGCGCTGCCCGGGCTTCCTGTTCATTATTCTAAAATCTCCCAGAATGCGGAGCGACATGCACTCATGATTGATCTAAAAACCACTGATTTTATTTTCTTTTGAGGAAAATATTATGGATGGGTCTAAACAAGGCATAATTGGCCAAACCTATGGCAGCACCTGACCTGCCAACAATCCAGACCCACTCCCAAGGTTGGCTGCCTCCCTGGGAAATATTGTGCATTAATTTCATTTAGTCTCCCCTCCAACATTCAATGGTAGAAGTTAATTAAATTGCTTGTCCATTGTGTTCATCCACTTACAAAGTTAATGATATTGTGCCGGGGAATTAAAGAGCGTTTTATAAAGCGCACGGGATGGGAGCTGGCAGGCACTACATTGCCCAGTTGAACCCTGTCAGTCGGCGGGCTGCTGGACCCCCTAATTAGCGGTGAAATGGATGCTTCCATCTGCCAATTTCCTGCCACGCTCATCAGTCGTGCAGTCGTTCCTCTAACCTGCTCGGCGGAGGGGTCTAAAGCAATAAACCCATCACAGCAATGACATTCAACCAAAAAAAAAAAAAGAAAAGTGAATACACGTATATACACGATATGACTCAGACTTTAAAAGAGCCTCTTTAAAATGTCTTGCCGTATTTTCGTTGGGTGTTTTTTGTTTTTTTTTGCTCTCGACCACATCGTTGGTTTCTCCGGCATAATCCAGATGGAAAAGTTTCATAACTTTGTTAAAAATGGATACGCGCAGTAATAGCACCACGTTTCCATTTTCAGAGGAGGCAGTTTGAATATATGTCTCCTGATAAAACGGGAAGGAAGAAGTGCAGTATTGCACATCTTAATGTTTCTCATCTTGATGAAATACTTGTTGTATCCTTGAACCCAAGGGGGCACCACAGCAGCCCCAATTAAAAGGTTAACATTCTGAATTCAATTCACTACATGAGTTCTGCACAGTGCCCAATTTCCAGTAAGGTAGCAGCGGCCCATTCAATAAAAAGGGAAAGAATGATTAATGCTCATATATATTCCAGCTGCATATTTACTAATACCATGTTGCTACTTCAGCAGGTTTTAACGAGGACATAAAAACAGGGGATCAAAGTAAATGGGATTACACCTGTGGGGCCCGTAGTGCTGTTGACCTCTCAGCGAGGCTTGGGCAAAATGGCCTATTGCATATCAAAGGAACATAGTCTGGGTATAATGAAGGACCGATGGTGAAGTTTTGAGGACATTTTGCTTGTTGCTTGCCACAAGTAACCCCTACACACTGATTGCAGGCTCACCTGAAGACAATAGTAGCCTAGGGTGATTCAGGCAGTTATACTGGCTGTTACAACCACTTTCTAGGATGAAAACTAGGTGGATTGCTAGGGATGGGTAGAAGTTGGGTGCTGTTTTGGCCGCAATTGAATCATGTCAGTACTACCGACTACCAAAATATGCTAAGACATTTGGTGCCTAAGTTCGGTATTTCAATGGTTTCTTACATTTTGTTTTGCCCAATTATCATGTTCTAAAATCTAAAGTGACCTAAAGGGTTGTGTGAAGTGAAGAACATAAACATTTCACACTTCCAGTTCAAATGTATTTTCTTGCCAAAAATGCCCAAAATTATATGATAGTATATGATAAAATGTAGGCATTACATAATAAGCTTTTATTCAACATAGGTATAAAAAAAAGTAAGGTTTGGGTACCGGTATCACATCTAGTACCAGAAATCGTCACACGATACACAGATATGCATTACTTTTAAGTAACTACACCTATGAATTGAAAATGACATCAGACCAGCTCATTCAATGCTTATATTGGGACCTCGCTATAGAAATGCCTCCTACATTTAATGGTGAAGAAAAACACACAGAGCACCAGGAATGCTTAAAACTTGGAGGTTGCTTCATTTCAGTTTGCCAAGCATGTAACTCTTAGATATGTATCAATAAATTTAGATATGTCTTAGATATGTATCAATATATTTTCACAGCATCAAGAGGTCACCGGGAGCTTGTATGCCCATTATATAGGTGATCTTAATTGCTTTACAGTTGGTGACTTAACCTTATTAGAGAGCAATGTCAGAGACTATTCTGATGTAAGTGTCTCATGGTTTGGCGGTTGTTGAATTGCCGTCTGTAAGGTCAAGCAAACCCCATGATTTACACGTAGCTGTGTTAAGATTGCTCTGTAGCTCCATGAGAATGCTTAGGTCAAAACACTGGACAATGCATCAATCTAATCAAGACGCGAGCACGGCTGAAGGACTAAAACAGGATGCAACGGCGATCCAAGGACAAACAGTGAGGAGCAGTATCTGGGACAATTATAGTTCTGAAGGGAATTAAACACAAACAAGGTCAACTCCTTAACCCTAATAGTAAGAGACATCTGCAACGGGGCATGAAGAGACCTTTCTCCTTTCTTTGCAAAATAAATAATCTTTTGAAAGCTATCTTCACATAAACCACTGATCTCAAGAGGACAGCATGGTGAATAGCCACTTTCTTTAAATAACTATGTTGTCCGGGAGCTTAACAAGATCATCTTTTTAAAAGGGGATACGAAGATGATGAATATTTGCCTTATTAGATTGTTTCCAAAAATGAAAAATCAAAGTCTGAACAATTGAGGTATCCATTAGTAATTAAAGTGACATTACCTCCCGCTCTCTTTTCTCAGGCCAAAGTGCGGCTGCCAGGGCCATTATTCAATTGTTTCGGATGCTGGGGGATAAAATGCCTTTAATATACTTATGCTCATTAATGTAAATCATATTTGGCTATGGATGTCCAATAATCAAAAAGAATATTTCAACTTGTAATTCCCCCTCTGTAAAATTATTCCCATTAGGGGGAGAGGCCCATGCAAATGACAGGTCTTTGAGCCCATTGATTTTTTTATTTTTTTTTGCGTTTTGGAAAGGCTGCTAATGTTGTCATGGATTGTTCATCAATCTATATTATTATCTGATTCAATATTGCGCCTCCTCGTGAGGCCTCATTTGTGATAGAATAGATTGAATTAGGATCATACAGGCTGTGGAGAGAATGGAAGCAATACCATTCTAAGTGATTGCTGTGGTTGAATGAGCACTAGAAGGAAGTTTGGCTTTGAAAAGTTTATTACATTGAGTGTGTGTAGCAGTTGCCATTCATGCCTTGTCTTTTTTAATAATTTAATAATAATTTAATTTAATAATCGTTTTTTGATAATCAAGTTTTGGTAGTTTTAAATCCCACAAGCACGCACGCACGCATACACACCAACTGTGCTCGAGCGACCAGTGACACAAGCAACTTTCTATGTCACATAATGGGTATTGAGCAAACTCCAGTCTCCCCGAGGATGCTGGGATAGCTCTCGGAGCTGTGATGTCAGTCGGCGAGGTAATCAGTCAGCTTATGTCCAGAGGCAGCTCTGATTCTGTCCCTGTCCTACGCTTGCCTGTGGCCAGCTCATGTGGCCTTGCAATGACAAAGTGGCATCCTTGGCTGCCCAATGAGATACAGCTCTATTGCTGAGTCCCATAATGAAATATATTAGTTTGCCGCATCTTAGCTGAATCAGTTTGTCACTTGTGAGAGGAATTTATCAGGGTGGTCCTCATTTCTCTGCATCAAGAGCCCTTCCTCCCCCCTTAGTACGAACACAACTCTTCCTAAACGAAGTCGCCATCGTCTAGCCCATGAGCCATCTCGTGAAGCATCTATAAAGTATGACAGCTTCCGCGTCACAGGGGGGGCAATCAATGGTGGTGTATCTCCTTGGGCCCCCCCCCCCCGCCGGGCACTTGGGAGCTCTCCTTAACTGAACAGGCGGAGGAAGGAGTCGCCCCGTCGGAGAAACGGGTTCACAATTTTGAGGTCGCATTGACAAAAATCATTTTTTCCCCCTCAATTGCAATACAAAAATAAGCAGCTTTCTTTCTGTGTGCTGTCTGGGTATGAGCAGAGGCATTCTCAGAGCACAACAGTGACCACAGGACCGTGAAGCTTTAGAGAAGTCTGCAAAAACACACGCAGCGGCTCGTCTAAGGCTAAGACGCCCGTCCGGTGGCTCTTTGTGGCCCTCTTTGTCTTTATGTAAAAACCAATGCTCGCCAATGATGTGTTATGTAAAATTCCCAGAGGCTTGATTTAAATGGTTGGATATCCTCCATGCTAGCTTAGTTATACTCCAGTGCATCGCCCCTAAGAGCACATGGACGCTGCATGAAAAGCAAATGTAAATGCAGCACCAGCTTCTTAGATAACAAGAAATTATGTCATGGGGTTTCTTTCCTCTTATTGTATTATTATAATAATAAATAAAAAAAGGCCTAACAACGGAGGACCTTTCGCACGCAGATGTTTCTTTTTTTATCCGTACAATCGCAGCATCCGGCCCTTTCCGTGGCCCCTCTTAAAAAGACAGCTTTAAGATGGGAGTGTGAGCAGAGGTCCTGTGCCAGGGGCAAGAGTGGCAGCAAACCCATGTCTGCTCTCCTGTAAATACAAAACCCACAGAAACGCAGAAAGGAAAAGAGGATTTGGAGGGGGCCCACGTAGGTCTGCAGCAGGTCTCCTGGGTCGCGCCTCGGAGAGAGAACAGATGACCAGGTGGCACTGTGTTGCATATCATTAGGTCATGTAAGTGGAGAAGAAGAAGAGGACAAATCAAAGTCAGTAGACATGACTGTATATACACTGTTTGTACGGAGGCCTTGCAGTGTCACAAATCTCCTAGTAATCATCTGTCTGGTGACATCATGGAGGTCAAGTGGAGAATTGGCTGTGCACAAATATACACAACAACCGTGGAAGAAAAAGACAGATCTGAAGGAGATTGTGGTGTGGGTGTAGGTCAAGCCAGTAATGTTATAAGTAAAAGTGAGTGAATAGTCTGATGAGGTAGATTTGCTTCCAAATGTAGTTTACTGTGACACAGGAAAGCTGTACTTCAAAGCAGTATGGGTTGCAGCTTGAGAAAAGTCAGCTCAGTTAACCTGAACAAATTGTTCAAACTAGCCAGCAGGTCAATTTAGCAAAGCAACTGATGCTAAAGTGAACATGTGACTACCAGCCCAAAACCCTCTCCCAAAATCTGGAACGCTTTTGGCAAAGATTGCCTATCATGCCCTCCTTTGTGTGATGAAGCCATGTAAAGCTTTTTAACCATTTTGGGTCAAAGCCATTGCTTCTGTGTTGGCCCATAAGAAATAATCAATCAATAAAATAACCATTTGGGTTTTGAACTTGCCTTCCGGTCAGCATCCTTTGCTCATACCACCTTAATAGTGCAGTGTGCAACACCCTCCCTAACCCGATCTCCTTTTCACCAGAGAGATTCTCTCTCTCTCCTCCACAGATGGATTTTCTTTATCCTGCTGTGACTGTGGCTCTCTCAGTTTCTTCCTCTCGCTCAAACCTGACAAACAGAGAGTGCCTTAGGTCACCTGACAGCCTCTATTAGGTCCCCTATCAAGAAAGATCCTGAAAGATTGTCATTTTCCCACAAGTTCATGTCACAAGTTTACGGTCACACACTTCTCCGTGGCTTCAGGAGAAAGTAGCTCATCCTTAATTTCCAGTTGGGCCGAAGAGCGCTTTGAAAGGTTTCTTGTAAAGCACAGGAATGTAATTAGGCAGTTAAAATTAAGAGCTTGAATCTAACTAAAAGAGCATAACATCCAATCTAATTAGAGGGCTCTTTAATGAGTCAGTAGTGAGTTAGCTGAGCAGCGGTGCACAGAGGGCGCATTGTGGCTTGACCTTGTGCACTGGGCCCTGCTGACTGGGGAACCCTTTGTGTGAGATTAGCTCCCACTTGGGAAGTATTACTCACTGAAATATGGTTATGTTTTGCTTTCTACCTTTATAAGACACCATTTGGATATCCTCTGTGGGGGGGTGGGGGGGTCACACAGAGGTTTCAGCTGCTTATCAAGTTTACTTTGGATCTCCCAGGCAAATCACACAGCAAATGACTACAGTTTAAATCGTTACAGGGAATAAAAGTTCCGGTTCTGCCCGTCCCGGGAAGCACAACATATGTTTTCGAGATTCGACTTCACCGTCTGTTTAATTAAAATGGATATTGAAATGGAAAGCTGTCGACGCATCAAACGGAAGAACAAACAAAACGAAACATGACGAGAACGCTAACCAGCGCAGGGGCGAGTGGTGTAGTCAATAAGTGGGCCAATGTATTTGTTTCGTTTCCTGGCCCCCACCCCGAGTGACAACAATCATAAGAGATGCATTTCGGTGTGTTTGACAGCAACACACAGACAATACATCATAAACTAGGGCCACGCTCCGCCCTCAAACAAACCCACAGTGAGGTTTCATCAGGCGGGCTCTAGAGGTCCTGCTGCCGCTGCCGCTGCTCCCTTCGCCCAGCAACGCCCCTCATCTGCCAAGGCCCCGTCTGCCTCTGACCTCCGCAACCTTAGAGAGACTGTATTAATTTTCCTGACAAAAATCAATTGGCCAAGGAAAGGAACAAGGAGGGAAGCTCTCATTATTACACCGGCCAAGACACACCCTCTCATTGGTAGCGTATGGCTCTTTTTATGGGTAATAGTTTACCAGGGGGTGGCGGCTGGGACACAAAGGGATTGCTCATTTCCCCGTGACCCCATAGATGAGCCATCCCAAATCAATTGTCACATGTCCCATGTAACATTGTTAGTAAAACAAATTTTGGGGCTATTGGATGTGAATTTGTTTACTGATAATCACAAGGGGGGAAAAGCATATGAGACTATTTGTTTTGAAAAGATGGAAAAAAAGATGGAAAAAAGAAAACACTCATTCAAGGGCAAGAGGGGGCATATGACTGCAAATCACCAACCATGTGGCCGTTTCATTTTTGTTTGTCTATTTATATGCCGGCCGGACAAAGAGGGGCAAACATTCCCCGCAATCGGATTATGAAATTGTGAGACGTATGAATTAACAAGCCGTTTCAGTCAGAGCCGCAGATGTGGTCCTTGTTCCTAATGAAGTTCTGCGGTGCAACAAACGCGCTTTATGGGCTTTTAATATGAAGTACAAAACAGGAACATGACAACAAGACGAGAGAGTGGCCACATTTACACGTACGTCAAAAATGTGATTATAATACGATTAAGGCAATAACGCGAGTAAGTCAGGACCCACGTCAACACCATACTCCGGTTATATTGATGCGATTGTGCTCTTAGTCCAAGGAAGCGTATTTGCACTAACATGTGTGTCCTCAATCACATTTTTTGAACTGTGGTCAAGTTGTACATGTGCCCAGCTGCTCGTGTTATGTGGAGGTGGAAGGGAAAGTGTAGTCTGTACGGGGCTGGGGCCAAGATGGCGGCTGGCAGGACTCAACACTTGGATTTTGGAGGAGATGGAGTTTATGTTCCACACGCTGCAGGACGTGGATATGATGTGGTTTTTAGATGGGCATATAACAGTTTTCAATTTTTCAGAAACATAAACAGAAAAATGTCACACTTCTCTCTGGATAATTGCGACTTCACTCATGAAAACGGGATTATTACGGGGTGTTGTCACATTATGAAATCATGTAAACTTGTGACTATTGCCTTACTCGCATTATTGGCAATAGTCACATTGTTGTGTACATGGAAACGTAGCCATGTCCTCAAGGGGAAGAGTGTAGAGCTGTGACAGTCGAAGAGGAAAGACAGGCGCCACACGGGGAGCTTGTGATGCCATTATTCTGACAGCAAGTCTATATGCAGCGAGGGATCACGGGCCAGCCGAGGGAGGTGGAGTGAGTGAGTGCGGTCAGTAAGTAGGCCTATGTGTTTAAAATGTGCTGCACAATACCTGCTAATTCTATTAAGTGCTTGTGCGGTGTGGCTGTGTGGTTATGGGTTGATGTAAATGGACGGCTGGTTGACTAAACAATGCAAGAGCATTAGAATAAGGTGATTGGATGGCAGAGTGGAGTAGGAGGCCTCAGCCCAGCCACCCCGGGCCTTGCCAAGTCCATTATGTGTATTGGAGACATCTTGATATTCGTCATGGGGAGTCGCCAGCCAAGGGGGGGGGAAAAAGCTGTTGTTCTGTTAGTCATCGCCAGGATGGCTTCCACCTCACGACATCCAGGTGTAGGTAATGCAATGAAATGAGGCCCTCGCAAACAATCTCCCCCTTTTTCAATCTGCACTGGGACCTTTGGACGGTTTTAGGAAGCTGTGGTCTAGTCAACTTGCTCAAGGACAAGCATAGACTTGAGTCCTGGTTTGCCTTTGCCACAAAGCCATCACTTTCATTTCTTAAGAACATTTCTTTTTTTTGGTAAATGGAAACTGTAACAAGCCATCTCTCTCACACTGTTAGTTCCACTGTCATGAAGTTTAGTGCACATACACAGCTATCATTGCCGCTAGGGCCATCAATGTACGCACCATTGGATTTTCCACCGTTTTTTCACAAAGGCTTCTTCATTTATTGGCCAATAATCATCAACTTGGTGGATAGATAGCCTAAGCAGACTAAGATACACCTCTACAGTACATGTAACTGCATCATTGTGGGGGACGACATGGTTATGTTACCTAGTTTTCTTGAAAAGGAAAAAAAAAAGCCAACACGGGTGAGCTAGCTTCAATTGTTTCCAATGTCAATCAACTTGTTTCAGGAAAATTCTCAAAACAGGTGAAACTCCACTGGTGAGAATTATTTCATCCCATTGGCATATTTCTTTGCACTTTTTTTAAGGAAAAGGTAACTAACTAATTTGGGCACATTTTGGTTTTGAAGAACCAGCCAATTTAGAGGAAGCCATATGCCACAGTGTCTTCTAAACAGGAAAATGTGTGATGAATTTATTTTTTATTTCTCGGACAGCAAATATAACACAATAGTGTTTCTTTCTGTATTTGCGGACGGCCCTGGTTTTATTTCTTATCAGGCCCCTCGCTCAAAGAGACAGTCATTAAAGGCACTTGTGTGTGGAGTGTGATTGTTTGAGTTTGTTCATTGGAGACAGGTGTCAAGAGGTTGTTTCTACCGCTATAATTACTCCACAACACGCCAGCGGCCAGAGGAAGCACAGCATTTCTTCAACCCATGAAGAAATTGCTTAGATTTAAGGTAACGATTTTCCCCCCCCCTGATATTAACCAGCTGTACGTGACACCGAGCCCAAGCGGGGAGATCAATTTCCCCGGGAAAGTGTCCTCTTCTTCTGACAGGCCGGTGAGCCGGGATGAGAGGGAGAATCACGGAGCAGCACTTCCACCGTTGGGGGATGTTTGGATTAGAGAATGATGGCTCCCTGTAGGAGCCTCACCCCTGCTCTCTCTCTCTCTCTCCCTCCCTCATACCCCCCCCCCCCCCCCCTCCCTTTGTATGGCGTGCACCTGGCGTGGGGCAAGGCGCTCCCGATGGAGGGAGGGGATATATATATATACTCTTAGGCGGGAGAAAGGTCAGGCAGGCAGAATGTGGCAGGCAAACAGGCAGCGGGGGTCCGGGGGCCCGGGGATGAATCACAGGAGAATTGGTGCATGGCAGTGAATGAATAACCCGCCATGGCTCCCCAAACCCCATTATTTCCCTCCTTCTCCAGCGGGGCCTGAAATTCATGTCTGCGCATGCTGCCAGTTCATTAGGGGGAGGATGTCATTCCTCTTCTGGCTGCGGCAGGACAGGCCAGGCGGGCCCCAGGAGGACCCGGCCCTGTTTAATTCCACATCAACCGCTCCACTGAGGGCCTTAATCTCTGCTTGTGTGATCAATACTATATCAGTGTAAATTAAAATGACAATTTTAAAGTAATTAAGCCTGTTAATGCTCGATTCAAATTTGCACGAGGGGAAGCAGAGGGTGGCGGCATGTGTGTGTGTGTGTGTTGGTGGGGGTGGGTATGGGGGGGAGGCAGGGGGGGGTTAGACGGTGGGGAGGTAAATTACGAGCGTGTCTACAGTGACAGGCGAACGCTTTAACTGGTGCGGCCCAATGTTGCCGCTGCGGCCACTGAGGAGGGCTTAACAAAAGCAGATTAACTCTCCACCCATACCAGCCGGGCGGACCTCTCCAATTTCAGAGGACGATAACCCAATTGGTGCAATTTGATTTGTAGAACCAAACCCAATTATGGCCATATTAGATGAGAAGTGGCAGGGAGGGAACGCTTGCCCGAAGGAGGCAGGAAAAATAGAGGAGCGAAAGGGTAGGAGAGGGTGGGTGGAGAGAAAAAAAAAAAGAAAGAGAAAAGTTACACAATAAAAATGCACTTAACTGTAGAATGAAGCCCAGCAGTAATTGTGCGATTAGATTATTTTTGTCTCCCTCCTCTCTCCGCTTTTGAAAGGCTATTTAGAGTCATTGTGATGGTTAGAGTGAAATAAATGGGGTCCAATGTTAACCTTGTGTGTGTGTGGTGTGTGTAGGGAGCGTGGTGGGGGGGGGGTGGCTATGTGGCAGTTTCCTGCAGTGAGGTGGTGTGTAAGTGAAAAGGAAATGAAATGATCACATTGTTGGCTCTTATTAGGAGCCTCCACTCCTCATAGGCCAGATTCACCAATTACACCAAATCAGGGGGGGCCACAAAGGCCCTGACCAACACGCTCCCTCGCCTAGACGGGATGTAATTTCATTGAGAATTAGATCGCCCTTTTCTGTCTCTAGACACACACACACACACACCTTTCCCAAATAACAATGGCACACACATAACATTAACACAAACTGTCATTTTTGTAAAAGCCCCGCAGCCCGTCTAGTGGGGCGGCTAACACAATTTCCCCCCCGTGCAGGAAAAACGCCCATATCTCACGATTAGGAGCTAACGAGTCACGTGTTGACAGAACGAGAGGAAGTGTGGTGATTAAAAGGGAGCCATTAGCACAGCGGCTGCAGATCAGTCACGGATATGGCCTGTCTGTCGCTGCTCGGCTCACCCGGCACAAAGCAGATCGCCGTTTGATAGATAGAATAACAGCACGATGCTGTTGGACAGAAATTGGCTGAACTCGACAATTAATCCAAATAGAGCGACAATTTTTCATGCATTTTCATTAAACATCATGGGGGATTCACCTAAGCAACACCGTGCTGTAAAACCTTTGAAATCTACCTGACTCTTCTGCTTAGTCTGCATCGCTGTAGGGCCCCAAAACCTGGACTGTCCTCAGTGACACAGCGCCATGAATTATTAAATATATGCCAATAGTGAACAGATAGAAAGCATCCCTGCTGAACAACAAGGGGCAACCTGTGGGTATTTAATTAGCAAGGTGGGTGCTGCTCTGCATGCCTGATGACGCAGGGTAATGGACACCCAGGGGCCGTCCAGAAGGCCAGAGAGGAGGAGGAGGAGGAGGGACAGGAATCCGTGGCATCGTATTGGTTCGTGTCCAAGCTGTCCGATCCATCATGGTGTCTGTTGACTACTGTTTGTGCAGCCAGCCCATATTAATTATCAGCTCGTTTGGAGGGGAGGGGGGTGGGGGGGTGTCGAGAGTGGAGTGGATGGTGGGATGTACAAGAGCTCCCTCTGTGATCAATGGAAACTGTCGCTCCAGGAGAATGCTACGGTGATTAAGATCAATTTGACCTGGCACAGGAGGTTCCTTCCCTGGGAAGATGAGTGGGACGGCTCCTGGGATGGGGATGCGGGAGGTGAGCTTTGTCGGCTACGGATGGATAATCCATATCACGGTTTCCTGCTGGGCTATCAAGGCTAGCAGCGGCGCCCATCAAGCCCTGCTAAGTCACTCATTCAATTTCATTTCGATTAGAATTCCATTTTTAATTGATCATGAAAATTGTAAATGTTGTAAATGTGAAAAATGAGAGCCATTCTCCAAACAACAATCAAGGCACAATTTTATGCTGAAAGAAACAGCATAAAACATTTCTGAGATTCAGTCTGTATGATAAAAAAACGCTTAAAGAGGGAGAAAAAAAGACTCGGATCATAAATAAAATCCCTTCTACCAAGTCAAACAGACACTGACCCCAAGCAACGCCTGTGGCAGTGAGCTAAGTAAAAATAGCATAGAAAGGTATTCACTCTAACCTGCTCCAGTTCCCATCCAAACCATGTATTAGAGGAGAAATACACCCTAAAATACACCCTCTAAATTTTAACATGGTTAAAAAAAACATTTCTGGGCCCATTTTGTTGTTTGGCGCTGTCGATGTGACGTCACATGGAGATATTCCCAGCACAGCTACAATGAACTTCGATAGCAGAAGACTTTTTCAGCTTTCTAAAACGTAAATGGCAATACAAAATATTGCAAACAATTGACGTTCTCTAACAATGTATCAGAGGGTAGAGATGGTACAGAATAACACAGTACATCATCTATTTTGTATTGCTGTCAAAAACTAGGCCATGACTGTAAAACCAAGTCTGTTAAGCTAACAGGCATAAAGAAAGCTGTAACCCACAAGCACCCGGGCGGCCTGCGTGTACGGCGAGTGGCTGAGAGAGGCAGCTGAAATATGATCATGTTCCTCGGGGCTTAATCTGTTGCGTAGACAGATAAGCTGTGCCTTGACACTCATGTTAATAAAGGGTCCTTTAAAGAGACGCCAGGAGCCATTTAACAATGCTTCCCCTGACACCCCAACACGCATATCACCAGCACTAATCTGAACACTGCTACACACACACACACACACACACACACACACACTAACATGCACACAAAGGAACTGTCACTCAGTGGTCCCATTGTTAAAGGTGAAAAAAGCTGGTTATGGTGGAGAAAATGTAACTTTTAAGTTTTTTAAGAAATCATGTGAGGAGTATATTTTACTGCACAGATACTTTTGCAACTTAAAATAAAATAAACTTGTGTGACAATTTGTATGACATTATTTGTTGAATGATGAAACAGTAATCCAGGAGGGCATATGTACACATACATATACAGTATATGCATGCTTGTGTGTGTGTTGCATGTTGCTGTGCAGATTGTCGGAGAGTAGGATGTGAGTGGGGTGGAGGGGGGGAGTGTGGGGCTGTGAGAGCTGGTAGGGCTCTCAATAGGCGGAGGATTATGGAAATCAAAACTGAGAGATTAGCTAATGGGAATATAATGGCTAGTGACTGGCTGGGTCAGCTGGGCCATGTAGAGGTAGCAGCGATAGCTGGTGCAGGAAGGAGGGAGGGAGGATCGATATGTATGGACAGAGCGTTGGCTAGCACTAGCACTATATCAGGAATGTTACACAGACACGCATGTACGTACACACACACACACACACACACACACACACACACACAGACACACACAGCGAGGGCCGGACGCCAGCAGACAGAGATGAGCTTTCACCAAGAGGACCCGGCTCAAGTGGAGAACTGGAGATATCGCCAGCCCCCGCCCCCCCCCCCTCACTGATGTCAACAAGCAGCATGTGATTCTCTCCCCTCACCCCCCCACCCCCCCACTCCCCCGATGCCTGGCTCTCATCCCCACTAATAACAGCGCTGCGATGCAAATGCTGGTCCAGCCCCTCTCTCTGCACGCTCCATCCAATATCTATTCATTCCCCCCTTGGCCCAAAAAACAGAACAACCGTCCTTGTGGACAATCAATATTGGTGCAGCCAGGACAGCCAAGTATTACGGCAGCATTTAGATCCACTAAGTAGTTTATTTTCATACGGACTTGGGACAATCTGACATCCGCCGTTTAGGACGTGCGGATATTAACCTCCTTCCGATGTACGGGGGGGAGTGGGCGTCGTAAAATGCAATTGACTGGGACACTTGACGGCTTTCATCATCAAACTAAATGGAACATCGCCTCACTTATATATCAGAATACCAATTTTGAGCGTGTCAGAGAATTTCAATTTAGATTCCAGGTGGGGCGGCGGCGGCGGCTCCCCGTGCCTGGCCTCTCCCCTCTCATTTTCATTCCCTGCCCCGCTCGGCGCAACCATTCATCAGGCCCCCCCGGGCAGAGGACACCTCCCGCCTGCTCACAAATGCATGGAGCGAGCAATAAAATTAACCTTGTGGCAATTGTTTTCCCACCCGTTTGATGGCCCCGTGTCAGCTCATCCGTTACAAGGGGGGAAATAAAAAAGTCAAGCTTAGATGTGCAAAAAATTATGACTCGGGGTGGGTGGGGGGGGGGGGGGGTGGAGTACCTGAATGGAGCGGAGCTAATGCCAGATTATGGAGTCAAGACCCGATCAATCAACGCTGGAGTGGATGATGAGATGGGAGCAACTTCCTGACTTGTTCATTTGCGTCTGGGAACAATAAAAGAGCCCGGTAGGCGGGTTATATATGGTGGCTGGGATGCAGACGCACGCTGGACACTGTGGCGCAAAGGGACGGGGCTGATGTTTTTACAGTCCGGCAAGCCACCATCCCTGACCCAGCCCCTTTCACTGGGTGGGGGAGGGAAGAGAGGGAGAGTAAGGGGTGAGGAGGTGAGGGATAAAAATCCTTCAGAGGGTGTTTATTTGCTCTCAACACCTCCGAAGCGATCAATATTTTTAATTTGGGTCCGAGTTATTATTTTTCACATCACTGCGCCGGGGAGCAGAGTAAAGTGGCTCATATTTTAGCGCTAAAAAGATCGATATGACAGGCTCACCTTCACTCTGCCCCCTCGGTGGCGGGGGGCCGCACATCATAATGGACGGTGGCGAGGTGCGCCCGGGTCCGCCTCATGCTGGAATCACATCATTATCTGTGGCTGGAGACCCCCACCTCCCCCCTAACTCCCCCCCCCCACACACACACCGCAACAACATCCCATGACAACAACACCCCCCACCTCTAAGACACTACTGATTTACTCCCTGGCCAGATCCTACTGCCCCCGCCACTAGACCAATCCCAACACACACACACTTTATCAGAGCACTGTTTATGAGGGGAGGCTTTGGCGTGTGTATATGGGCATGTAAGTGCATGTGTGTTTGAGGATGCCTGTGTGTGTGTGTGTGTGTGTAACTCAGGCCTGCATCCAGTGCAGTGATGAGCCAGGAGGGCCAAACGGCTGTGTTCCCCAGATTGTGCTCCTTGTAATAAATGCATCAGTTTCTCCACCTCTCTACACAATCCATTAATTCTATCTACATTTTCGGGCCAAAATATTTTCACAGAGGCGACGCCTGCTCTCCCTCCCTCATAACTCACTTCTGATGGCAGATTCATTGATTGTCGCTCAACACATGTCCTGAGTGTTTGTGTGCATGTGTGTACTGTGTGTCAAAGTGTGTATGCGAGTGTGTGTGTGTGTGTGTATGCGCTCGTGCGCACGCCCTGAGTGCAATGAGTGATGGCCCCCGGGGAGACTTATGGCCCGGCGGTATTACCGAGCTGACATCCAGCCCATTCAAATGGCCTCAAGTCTGCTCCGTACTTCTCACCATATTGAAATAAGAGCTCTCTCGGATTTAGCTTGCAATATTTTAACCTGCTTGTGTGGCAGGCGCGGGGCCGTTGAAACAGAGGAGGTGGGGGAAGAGGGAGGAGAGCTGCTCCTGCTAGTTAACCCCGGTGTATAAAACCAACATACTGTAGACAGAGACCCCTCGTGTATGACCCCACTTTCTCTCTCTCTGTATGTAACCCTGTTTTGTCTCACCATTAAAAGGAGAACCGGGGGTGTGTGTGTGTGTGTGGGGGGGGGGGGGGGGGGTATAGGTTATGAGACACAGTTAAAATGGGCGATAAAAGCGAGTGACACGCATTTCTGTGCAATACCGCAAACACGCTCACGGCGAGGCCCTGTCAGCGCAGAGGGACACTAAGTGTTCATAAATTCCTGGACGAGCTGGAGCGGTTCTGATGATTGCATTACAGCGTGCTGCCGGAGGGAGAATGAAGGCCTCACCTCGGGAGTGGACTGACAGGCCTGGTACACAAACCTTCGCTAGGGGAGGACTAGTGAAAATGACAAATTAGGCATTCAGTCGGACCTGCAACCTGTCTTCTATGGGACAGTCTAACTACTTGGACACCCTGCCGCCTTTAAAGCACACGTCCACCTCCTGGCAGGATGCTAGTCAGAGGGCTTGACCCGTACGACTTCAGAGGACTACCTAGATACTGTAGCGTGGATTATGGAACATGATGTTTATTTAAAGCTGCTGCCTGGTGGCGATAGAGAATCCTGCATTTGCATCGCTTGAACTGCGTGGGGTTGCTCTATTTTTTGGTGTGTTTGGGCTGGTCGCCAGGGAAACTTGGTGATTCATGACCTTGGCGGCATGTCATCCCCTTCGTCTCGACTTTTCCTGTCTCTGTCGACAGTACACAATCAAAAACAGAAATGCCATGAAAATAATCAGAAACGTAGCAGGCTACTGTAAATGTAGGTATGCTTTTTGTATGCTATTTCACCTCAGAACAGGTGAGGAAGTAACTTTTCATTACACAATAAAGGTCCCATGTTATTCAGTTTTCATGGTTTTGCTTTCACATGGACTATGGCTCAGGATAAGTTCATCATGTTGTTTTGCAAAATTTAGTTCAGTTAAAAGTTGATTTAAAATAAGTTCAAATGGAGTTCAATCAGGAAGGCTACCTCCTTCATTCATAATTCCGCCAGCTGGAGCAAAACACGCCCCCAGCTCCACATCGTCCAACCATCCTAGCCCACGCTCCTTTCTCCTCCCCTTTCATGCTCTCCAGAAACCAATCACTAACCATTTCCCTCTATTTGTTTCCCCTCAGCTGCTTTCTGTCATTTCAGCTGCCTAAACCGCACCAGTCTGACGCCCCACCTCCTCCCCCGCCACCACCAGCATCACGGCTCCATCAGATATCCAGAAGGGTTAGATCTTCAGCCCGGGGGTTCTCCTGTCTCCTTCCTGCCCCCAGGGAGCTTCACCCTAGCACTGGATACCTCTTGGAGTCTACGCCAAACCTATGCACACGCACAGTCTCTCACGTTGTTGATAAATTCTTTTAATCGTAATCCTAGCCTCTCGTGATTGAACTCATATATAGTCCTCATAGATAGTCCTCACAGGCAGAACAGACAACACCAGCTAGGTAAACCTGCTGAGTGGAGGCGTTCCAGTTCAAATGCTGCAAACTGGCCTGATTGGATGGATTTCAGGAATTCTTTAGTGAGAGGAGCCAATCAGGACTAAGTCCAGCTGTGATGCGTTTCCTGGGGTTAGTCTGAAACTGCCTGTAAGAAAGGATGGATTTTTGAAAATGCAACAACTTAAAAATGTAACCACTGCCAAAAAATTAAGAAATGTCTTCATTAAACATCTTTGATCTTGTAGATAAACAGAGGAAATTTTGAATTCCTATATTGTCCTTGACATTTAACCATGTTCAAATGCAGCCTATTGATTCGACTTGCTCTTCTACCAAATGATTTGTCTTTATATTACCACTGCAACCAGACTGAAAATCCAGTCCCGATCTGAACTTCAGAGTGGCTGTGGTTCCTTGCAGATGGTCCAATGTAACAGTCCGTCTGCTTTTCAGTCACGTTGGGTCAACAATACAGTTGCAGTTTGGCATGCACAAGTAGTCACTGACCCAATGAGAATTACATCAAAATTACACACACACACACACACACACACACACACACACACACACACACACCGTGTTTTCAGCTCGCTCTGAATTTACAGTATGTGTGTTTAACCTTCACCATTGCAGAGTTGACGCAATGAAAAAGTGGATAGGACAAACTGCTTGAATACTACAACAGCGTCTCCAAGGGTGAAAACACATGCAAGCACACACACACACACACACACACAGTAAAAGGAAGCAGCTTTGCCATATCAAACCACAGAGCCTGATTTATCCTCTGTCACCTCTCTTTCTCACTCTTGTCCTGCAGACCACAGAGAGGTGAGATGCCTTTAATTTCCCATTAAAATGCCCTAGAAACAACTGAGAGGAGGTAGTACGTATGTGTGTGTGTGTGTGTGTGTGTGTGTGTGTGTGTGTGTGTGTGTGCGCGCACGCGCAGACACAAGAGCACAAGTGTGTGTCAGCGGTAATAGGAGCAGGCATTAGTGCACATCATTCCAGCTGACACGGACTGCAGCTCCAGGGCCAGGCCCACGATAAATATTAATGGCCTAGAACAAGTGGATTGGGAGTTGAGTTATCAGGGCGGGCCTTCCTAATTGACATTTTACCTGCTGTATACCTTAACAGGGCTGTAAAACACCAGGCCCGGGCTCGGCCGGGGAGGGACGTGTCAGTCAACCTTTCCCCCATCACAGCAGCCTTCCTCTGGGGAGGAGAGGAGGAGGAAGGCCGGCATGGCCTGGTATTCTCACTGCTCAGATACGGCTTAAAGATGCTACATGGAGCATTTTAAACATCATCACCACATTATGTTTAGTGTAATTACTGTAAACACACGAGAACATCAGCAGTCTCTACACTGCATTTTATATTGTGTCTGATTTTGAGGGAATTACAGGAACTGTTTGGTGCCTTTATTCAAACTGCAAACTCTCAACTTGACTCTCAATGTGGTCTTCATTTTGAGAACAATGCTACATGTAGCACCTTTGATTCAAGAGAACACAGGTATATTTAACGTGATGCATCAGAGTACAGTCTCTGTCACACCAGAGACTAATCTCACTCAGCTGTTGGTTGTAAACACACCGTGCTGTTTCGACAAAAAACTGATATCGGCTCGACAGCGGAAAGTAATTGCTAACTTTTTTTCTCCAACATTGAACTGAAAGTGACATTACCAGCTGCTAGCAGAGTTTATATATCAACAAGTCATGTAATCCTACATTAACGAGTGGAAACATTTTTTTTTCCCCATGCAATGAAAGTTTCTTCCCTCAGACGAGCATTGAAAGGTTTTTCCCAACTGGTCTGAGAACTGCAACCTTTCGCACCCCTAAACAAGGGTGTGTTGTAGTTTTGACCTGAGCTGGACGTAGAGGAAGTCATAGCCTACAACATCAAACAGTTTTACCACATACTTAAGGTTTTCTGTTCAACGATTTATGTGACATTATGTGACATGTTTTCACCCGTTAGTAGTTTTGTTTGCCTGTTCTCAAAAGATCTCAAAAACTTAGCAGTCACTTTAGCCATTAGTATGACACTAGAGACCTGATTCCAAATCCTAACAATATGTTTGCAAGGCCAAGAGATCAATTTAACTAAGTCATAGAAACGGTAAGGGCTCTCTGAGGGGCTACTAGTTCTAGTTTTTAACTGGTTTTCAAATTCAGCCATAAGAGGACCTCTCAAGTCACTTAACCTCCCATACATAATCCAAACACACATTCCCCTCTTTTGCTGTCGCAGCAATGCAGTTCAAACACACACACACACACACACACACACACACACACACACACACACACACACACACACACACACACAGCTACCGAGTAAACAATTACTACATTACTACATTCCCACTCATCCACAACATTCACTTATCTACTCCCAAAGAAACCACACATATACATGAGTGCACAAAAAGCGCAACAAAAAACGTGTGCGCGTAAACACACACACACACACACACACACACACACACACAGAGTGTAAGCTCAGGATCCAGAAACGCGTTTCCACTTACATTATCTGAAAATTGACAGGCGGGGCAGACAACAAACAATTATTCCCGGAGCAAGGGGAGGGGAAAAAAAATCGAAGTTTGAGAAAACAAATATGAGTGATGTCATAAAAGCTAAATGGCAAGCCCTGTGTGAGAACAACTGAAGAGTCTATTCATATTTACTGTTGCCAGGATTTCAATATCCACATCATAGAAAGCACATCAAATGTTTCTCTTTCCACCGACTGATTCACAAAGAGAAGCGCCAACTGCAATCTCTATTTGATGAGAATGGAAATACAACAAAAAGGTTAATCTATAGACAAACACCCATTAAATAAACAGTTCATAATGCCGAGATATTAGCGGCTCTTATGTGAAATGGCAGATAATTATATTTTGTAAAGGCCAATGTTTGTAATATATTTATGAAAAGAGCAAATGTGACTCAGTGGGTGTTGTGATTTATGAGCGTTTGTGGAGATGCAGTGTAGCGTGGCGATACAGCTCAGCTCTCTCTGACTACTTGGCAACACAGTCCATATCTAGACCACAACGATAGATGTTATTCTCTTCTTCCCCCCCTCCCCACATCATCTCTCATACCCGTGGTCCGTATTACCTATTAAACTGAAGACTTGATACAAAAGGAAAACAGAGAATGTATCATTTGGAGGAAGTAGAAGAGTTGTGTTTCCTTACAAACCACAGGGATGGTGGCAGAGCACTTACTCCAACGTCCAACTACTTGTTATGTTATGTTTGAGTATTTGGCGGCACCAAGAGGCCACATACAGAACAGCTATTCGGCTGTAAGGCATCCAATGAATGAGGAGGGCTGTTGGCCAGGATTTATAGTTATTATAAATATCATGTAACATCATAGCAGGCCGTGTTAGTATCGCAGATGTCGTTTTGTCATTAGTACTGTAGATGTTTTAAAACAACTGTGACAAGATGCTTGCTAGTTGAGACTGGATAGTATGTCAATGAGCCTACACTGGATATTATAGCAAACACTACAATGTAGGTTGGAGATTCTGGCCAAAAACATGACTCTTCTTTTTTGGTTTATTCACATTAGTTTAGGCTAAACTATTCTACTTTTGTAACTGTTAAATATGGATTTTAATTACATGTTGGTTACTTAAAAGCAATTGTTGGTTAATGTTAATTAATCCATTAATGTCAATTAATCCTTGTTATCAATGAGGAAGCGATCCCAGCCACCACAAAAATATCTTCAAGTATCTACCACCACCTTGTGGCTATCTGCTATTACTGCATAGTGGAGAGGGAGCGTGTACAGGCGCATCAGGGATTTCAATCTGAGTTCACTTTCAAAGTTCTGTCATTTATCCCAAGCAAGCTCTACCCAGAATCCATAGAAGGTCCAATGGAGGAACTATATTAGTTTTCTATGTCATGAAAAGCTGAGCAGTGCTGCTGACTTCCAAAGTTTGTAGCCCCTCAGTGGGACGTAGCTTATGATGCCTTCATGTGACATGGGCATAACTGTCCAAATGACTTCGCTAACTCATTTAAACGTTTGAAGTTTGTGACAATTATTCTCAGCCTTTTCTTACCTAAAATACACAAGGTTGCTGTGTCCTGTCATGGCACTTTAAGAGTTCCTTGTTGGTGACGTCAGAATTTAGGAAGTTGAATAAATTGCAGTCCGTCGCCAAACCTCCGGTCCCCCAAGTAGTATTTATGAACTGAAAGCTGGTGAACAGTGAACGGTATTTTCACGCTGGACCGTCTTTCCAAGAGGACACGAATGCAGCAGTAGTTCAACAAACAGCACTTACTGTGAAGTGCTCCTGGGATTTGTAGTTCTCGTCGAGGTAGACACGGGCTCTGCTGTACTCCTTCATAGCATCACTGGACAACAGCTCTCTGGTGGAGAGAACGCACACACACACAGCAACATCAGGGAATGCAGATGATAAGCTTGAAGTTGAATCACATGCAGTCGTAACTAAAATAAGTTAGATAAGACTGATAAAAGTACAAGTAAATATTGATTCTAATCCAAGCCTTGCAACATACGGAAACAAATATCTCATAATTTTTTAAAATATCATTTGTATGCTGAGGTACAGCTCTGATGCCACCAGTAGGGGGCGTAGTCCACTCAGTATGAAACAGACTGCTCCCAATTGTTCCACAGGCCATGAAAGTGGTTGTTGGCTTTTCATAAAAATGGCTCAGCTATTATACGGTCAAAACAATTAGGGAAAACAACAGCGTACTTACTTGACAAAGCAATCCACGTGCGACATGGACGCCTCATAATTTTTCCCGCCCACCTCTTGACAGTGAACTGCCACGAAGTGGGGCTTGTGTGAGTGTACTGTCTGTGAAGGAAGGAGAGAGAGAAAGACAAAGGGTCAAAAAGGAAGGCAAGGGGCAGATAGATCCTTTGTAGTTCATTTCATTTTGCAGTTGAGCCCGTAACAATTGCTGCTACACAAACAGAGAAACTGCCACAGTCAGCCGGTTTTACCACAATATAAATAACGAGGCTCAAGTTGAGAGATAATTATTCAGCAAAGCACAAAACGCCAGCGCCTCTACAACTTCTAACTCTGCCCCATGACACTCCACTGTATTTACACAAGACAAAGTGCCTTGCTAATGTAGACAGAAGGCATTTGCTGAGCTTGTTCCACAAGCGCAACACCGGTCTCCCTTCATCTTCCATCAGAGATGTGCCTCCTGGCGCTGTATGTGCACAATGTGTATGTACACCTCACCACACTCATGCTGACATGTCACTCACTACAGCGCTAATGACTACTGTTATGGGGAACATGGAGAACACTCCAGCAAACACGGGCTGTGATCAATAGCCTTGGTTTGAACATTGGCTGGTCATATATACAGAGACACCGTTTTAAGATTCACTTCCTGTATGGCAGAGTCACATGATCTTACGCGCCTCTCCTTTAAAACGTCCCTCTTAGATGCAGTGAGGTGTTTGTGAGCGCCCTGTCAGAGCGTTCAGAGGTGCCGACCCCTAACAGAAAATCCATAGCACAGAGTGAATTACAGCACTCACAGGCACTCACAGGGTCGGACCTATGGATGGTGGGCAGGGGCTGTAGATCAATGTCACCCAGGATAGTGTGTGTGTGTGGGGGGGGGGGTTACAAATGGTCCCAGGACCTGAGGCCCGCTGCACTACCAGCACCCCACCTCCACATTGCATTATGCTCACTACAGGCCACATCAAATAAAAGTAATGTATGGCAATAATGCAATGGATTTTCCATCAACCTATGGCTTGTCACTTAGCAGGATGACCCAGGAATGGGGACCTACAGCGGCTCAATGCTCAAACTTGGGAAGATTAGTGGACCTATCAGCTCCCGAAGGAAAAGGTCACACTCTCAAGGAGCTTGCGGTGTTAACGAACGGCGGGCTGAAACGCGAGTGTGTGAGTGACGAGGACACGTGCGTGCGTGTGTGTGTGTGTGCTTGTGTGCACATGCATGTGTTAATTGACTGCATTGTATTTGTCTTTCCAGGCAATAAAACCCAGCTAACGTTTGACAAACAGACTTTACCCGGGAGCTAATTTCATTACCAGAACCGCAAATGCTATCAATCCAAAATCAAACAGCAGCAGCCAATGACCTTACTTTACTTTGGCAATAGGCAAACATGTGACCAATTTCCAATTAAATGTACAACAACCCCTAACTAGAACTTCTGTTGACATTTGCAGTCAAGTAGTGGGAAAAATATTGACATATCAAATATTACAGCTATAAAAAAACAGTAGCGGCCTTTCTAAAAAGACTGAACTCCCTTCAGACAGCGACAGCTGCTGTGGTGACGGTGAGAAAGGCCGGTCTGGCGATGCCGACGGGGCAAGCGGAGCGGTGCCATATGGAACGAGCTCTCAACCCTGTTTGATTTGGAGGTGTGTGTTCTCATTTGCTTCTCTCTCTCTCTTTCTCGGTTTGCTTCCCGCCCTGATTCCCGACCTTGTCTGGCTACCGAGGAGGCTCCGTATTCTGCAAGCTAGCCGTCCTAGCGTACAGCTTCCTCCTGAGAAAACAGGAGGCCAAACAATGGAGTCATGTTGCAAAGAAATAATCGCTTTGATCTTGCAGGAAGACTCTGCTGTGAGTGCTGCATTGATCTATATTTGAATCCAGAAAGTGCAGAAAATGTTGACTGGTAACATCCAGTTGTAGCCAAAGCAAGTAGGGCTGCATGCCATGTTTACTCTCTGACAGAAACAAAATCAAACAGAAATAATACATTGTCATTGTCTGATTTTTATATTACTATAGAGCAATCCCTATGGTACACTGATTACACTTAAACCCTTTAAAACCAATAACTGGAATGGCATGGCCCTCACTGACCTCCATATGCGTACTACAGATATCTGACTTGACCGATGTTTGATTTATAGGATTCCCTCAACAGCTTCATCACTGCCTTAGGGTGGCTAACCCCCTACTATTGATCTCTATGACAAATTTAAGCCCTAGCCAGAGGTTAAATGGGCAAATTGGGGGAGTTTTTTTTTTTTTTTTTTTTTAACACTCCAGACTGTCTGACTGATCAGGTCTGCTTCCCAGGGTAATGAAGCTGAGGCCTTAGGTAACAGAGCCTCAACCCGCCTCTCAATTTAACTACCGACTGTGACACCACCCAACAAGCCCTGTAATAAAGTATTACTACCAGTACGACACCGCTGGCTATATCCCATCAGATAGGCAAGGCCTTGGCTGAGAAATTCCCGCAAAATCAAACTGTATTCATTCATTTCACTGGGACCAAGCTGTCAACGGAGCTCCACAGTCATTAATCTTACATGAGGCTTTTGTTAATATGTAAAATAAATATCAGAACTACTTTCACTGCATCACTTTTTTCGGCTGCATTTACGCCAACCTCACCCTATATAACATGGAATAGTAGATACAGTAAACATGTATCTAAACGTGCGTTTACCTTCCATTCTAAGCAAATGATTGACAGCCCAAAACAACAGGCTTTTTTTCAGAGGCAACCACAACCCTGACCAACCACATCCCCGCCTGAAGGTCATCAGGGAGTCCTGAGTGTCCTGAGAGAATCAACTACTTCTACGCTATAACTGAAGTACTGCTCTGTTACAACCTGTCAGGCAAGTTGTCCGTTATTATGCAAGTTATTGTCAGGTAAGTCGTCAATCACAGATAAGTGTACTGAATTGACTCGTTTCTTCTTTTGTCAGTGCAGACAAAGTGGCTGCAGTTCAACGTTTGGGTGACGTTGCCAATTACTTAGTAGCCAATCACTGCAGCACTACGGCCGTTACACCTAGCAATCAGCTTACTCAAACTGGTCATTAGACACAGGCTGCCAGCAGTCTGAACACAGAGTAAGATAGTGACCTACTGTCTTGAAAGTAGCCTAGTCAAAGCCATTCAGCATGTGACAATGGCCCTGACTGGCTGCTGGACATGCATTTAATGTCCTTTATAACGACGCGGAAGCAGTCTGGAGGTCTAAAGCCGTCCCGTGCACAAGACAGCATCCGCCAGACAGAGAGGGCCTTTGATGCAGCCTAATCCAGACAGCCTGAGTCCCATTCCGTGGTTGCTACTAGGAGGTGGAAAATAAGACACAGCAGAGAGACAGAGAAGGGAACAGGAGGTGTGTGTGTGTGTGTGTGTGTAGGGGGGGGGGGGGTCCTGAGTACTCACTTAGAGAAGCTATGAGGACAGCGCTACGAGCGAGCAACCGGCATCGCAAGACATGTCGCAAGTCAACGTTGCAATTCCTACTGGTGGCCAACAGAGATCAGTAGAGGTCAGAGATTACTTTACTCATTTAACTTCTTCCATTATATGTCAACTTTTACAGACTGACGGTTCTAATCTCAAAAGTCTCAACAATACATCTCAAAGTGAGAAAATGTCCTAATTCCAGTAAATGACAACAAAGGTAGTACTGGGGTGGTAGTGTTTCAATGGGCCCTGCCATAATACAATTACAGACTGAACCCATAAAACAAGATTGGACCAATAAACTATCTGATGACCTTCAGCACCGTGCGTCTCTGCAATTTCCAAATCACAGGACTCGACGTGGAGACCCTGCAAAAATCACTGGCCTGTGACTGCCAAGAGAAGTTTCCAATGCAAATCGGGCGAGGGATCATGCAATTCAGTGTGGCGCAATGCAAAGCACCGTTTATACTGCTGCTGCAGCCTCGGAATCCCATTTCACCCCTGCACACACTGCACACACACGTTTAGCAGGCAAATGGCCCTGCTTTGCTTACGTGTAAATGAGTCTGGGATACCCGGACACAGTGTTTGATTTGACTCTCGGACATGAGCAATAAGGAAAGGAGATCCAAAGAGAGCCCTGTCATACATACACTACCTGAAGCTTAGCAAATAATAGCAGTTACAGCAGTGCATCCTGTACTGCAGGCTACATGGACTATCCTGCCACGCTGCAGGAGGGGATCTATAATAAGGCTGTGATCACACCTACAGTTTGTTTTTCTTTGTTTCAAACCATAGTGGAAAAGTTTACTTTGTTGTAATTTTGTATTTGGTTGGTTTAGGCTCACAACGCCCAATCACAAGCGTACCAGGGCTTGTAAACAACAAGTCACATGGACTCACCAGGAGCTGGTTTATTGGACAGTCTTCACCCCACCAGGTTAGAGGTTTTGTTGGCGAGGGGTGTGAAAACAAACCTGATTCCAGTCCCTGTAACTTCAGCTAAGCACGATGGACTTGTCTACTCTCTTTCTCTTCTCTGGTCTTCATACCAGTTAAGAACACATGAAGACATAGCTGAATGTGAGCATCGGTCCTGACTGCGGTTTGCCCTTGGTTCATTTTGTCATGCTAGACCTTCACAGCATGAATAACTGTCTATCAGATAAAAAAATCTGTCACTTTATACCCATATAAAGTGACAGGGGTCATTTCCTGTAGTTGGTTAGATTACGTTCTCGCTCTTAACGAACAACACTGCAGTTCGCGTGGGGGAGGACCGAGGCCGGCGTTTTCAGGCGTCTCTGTACGGTTATTTGGTGCCGAATGACATTGTTCACACCTGGCCAAAATTATAGTAATGACCTCTGTACTATGACCTGGGTCGGTCGCTGTAGACGTGATTGATCTGCTGGGGCGTTCACTGTGCTGGATAGCTGAATGGAGTACAACGTAGAATACACACAGAGACAGACAGACACACACACATACACACATGCAAACAGACTTATATAGAGAAAGCATGTACCAGCAGGCAACCTTGCACAATGCTCTTCCAGTTCAACAGCTTTTAATGTTTATTTTCCAGGATGTTGCAGTAGAACCATGACTTGGCTGCCATTAAGTCTGCTATAGTTCACTGGATGTGGAATGCATACAATTGCCTTAGGGGTTGTGATGCACTAGACAGGGCAATGTAGATGGGCAACATCCCCAGCAACAGGCAACGAAGTGAGAAACTGGGTCAAAAGCTATTCAAATGTTTCCTGATGACAAGATGTTCCTACGTGATTAAAGCAACGGTGCTGAGGCAATTTATTTCGTTGTACTGCCCAAGCAGTGGTTCATCTCCATCTAGAAGTCAAGACACTATGTTGCATTAATTGCCCAACAACTGTAGTTACGTCCAACATACACAACATGCAACTGGTCGGTTGCAACAATGCATCTTTTCTCTTTGCATATCTGCTGTGAGTCTTAGTCATAGTTTTAAGAGTTCACAAGTTCACGGCTGATAAGTAGGTGACATACCAGAAGACACAGTGAATTGTGTGTGTGTGTGTGTGTGTGTGTGTGTGTGTGGGGAGGGGTAATGGTGAGCTAGCGTAGTGTGGCTGATTGTAGTTAGCTCTAGCCGTCACTGCTGGTTGTTCCCAGCCGCGCCGAGTTCAGAGTCTGATGCTTCTTTCCATGACGTCAGCCAGCAGCACAGAGCTGGCATGAGGCAACAGGCCTGGTTCACACGGGGGCACACCTCTCTCTGTCTCTGTCTCTCTCTCTCTCTCTTTCTCTCTCTCTCACTCTCTCTCTCACTCTCTCTCTGTGTCTCCCTCCCTCTCTTTCTCGCCATACAGACATAAGTCGACGCTACCTTTCTCTAAAGCACGTAAGCCCAGTCGACTTGCTATGCAAACAGAATTCCTCAATGTGTGTAACCAGGACGTGCTCACACACCCACACACACACCATACCCAGTAACCTCGGTGCTAATCAAAACATACAGGCTTAAATCACAAGGCAATCAACCTGTCGTGGCATGTCAGCAGCAGTAATTACTATAGAAGGAAGACAGAGACGGAGACTTAAGGAATCAATGCAGCTCAGCTGAAGTCTTTGCTGAACTGTATCTTGTAACTAACTGTTACTAAATAGGGAAGTTTCTTTCTGCATAGGGAGTCTCTATTTTATGTGATGGCTCTATTTTATTCAGGTGGTTCGTTGGCTTGACAGAAGTTAGGTGAAACCAAACAGCCACAACATGCTCCAAATGTTAATTGGATAATTACGGTTGATTCAGGTTGATGTGACCGACACTTAGTGGAATGTGTTTTTGGTTTGGCAATTACCACAGAAGTGAACCAACCACTTCTCGGTTATTCGGCCACGGCCGCACACCCTTGGAACCTCATTCAGTTCAGATGAGGAAATCCCTTACTGTTGCGTCATCGCAGAGGCATTGCGTTGAAATCAAGATGTCGCATGCGTTGGATTCTTGTTTCTTTCTTTGTTCTGCATGTGGCAACTAAACAAATCTTCTTTTGCACAGTTGCAGTTTGCAGCAACACAAGTGCATTACGGATGAAGTGTGATTCCACTGCAGTGACTATCATGTCAAAAAGCAGGAATCATTTTGTATAACTGTGAATTCATGTGTCTTTGTGGCAATGTTTGGATGTTAAACAGTACGGAAACCATCAGGCAGTGTGTGTTCAGGGTGAGTTGGGAATACTTTGCCTCACAAAACCACTGTGCGTGACAGTGCTTCCTGGGAATAGTAAATACGAATGTGTGCGTTTGAGGTGTGTGGTCTGAATAAACCCTTTTTTTTCCAGCTGCTCCCCAAACACTGTGCCATTTATGTTTGGTACAGCTGAAGCAAAGACTAAGTGTTTTGACTAATTGCCCACAGGGAAAAGGGAAAACACTTTGCAAGCACAAAAAAAAGGGTGCTAACGAACACTGTTAACATCTTAAATGAATGCACATTATGACTACAGAGTGAGTGTGTGTGTGTGGCAACTTAATCCCTCTCTGTCCGTGTGCAGAGCATGTATGTCCACATGCATGCGTTCAGGTTTCCCTATTCCAGTTACCATGCGTTCACACTGCGAGCAAGACGACCCACAAGTCACTTGAAGACCAAGGAAACTTGAGCGATGTGTGGACGGTCAACACGCTTGTTGGCCACGGCTAAACCGTTCACGACTACAGCCCGTTTTCTGCAACTTTTATTTGTAAGACGGCGGGAATAAACGTCTCAAAACCGATGCTTGGAGATGGTAAGGTCTGGTCTACTCCACAGACAAAAGGCCAGATGACTCTAAACAGTGTACTGTCAACTGAGATCAAAAGGGTCGGCAGCAGGGATATCCACTAACCCCCTCTTTGGTTGTTGCTGGGTCTGTAGTGGGTAGGATACCTCTCACGTCGACAGAACACAATTCACTGCACTGTGTTGCCCTTTTTTCCATTCCCTCAGCGCTGTGGCTAATTTGGAGCAGCTCACAGTCGCGGTGTACTGATTGGAGATATGCTTGAGCCACATGCTATCTCTCTAAACATCCAAGCTGCAACTGTCAAATGATGAGAAAAAAAAAAAATCACCCTAGGCCTAGAGCGGCGCAGTGTTTTGTCACAGACCAAAAATTCATCTCTTCAGGAAGTACCTCATGTCGCCCTCTTCCCTCTGAATGATTTCCACTCTCTACTCAAAAAATCCCTTCTATCTCTCCTTAGCTCTTATCGTTTTTACATCGTTCTGTGGTCACAGCCATATTGTAATGACACTGTAAAGGCCCTGACTTTTGCCCCGGTTGCTTTTAATCTTCACTGATATGGGAAATGAAGCCCATTCTACTGTTGCATTCACCGCTGAGTGTCAGCTGAATGTCTAGCATGTGCAGTGTGCTGTAGTGCCATAGGTTGGTGAAGTAGTGTGTGTGTGAGAGAGTGTGTATATGCGTGTGACCCGAGCCAAATGGCAGTATAGCCAGGCCACTGGCGCTAGATCACCAGGCACTGACATTCATGGCTCTAATGCCCCTTGGCTGGCACTGCCACACCGCTGTCACTGGCACACCAATCAATGCCGGGCCATTTAGCCTGACGGTAATTGTGCACTTCTCTCCTTCCTTATTGATGGGTTTGGAGTCTCAGTCAATTTCATTCTGTCCCCTCTTCTCTTTCTCCCTCAGTCCCTCTCTCCCTTCGTATCTGTCTCCCTCTCTTCATTTCTTCCTCTCTCTCCTTCTTGTCTCATCCTCTGTTTCTCCCTGCCTAGTGTTGTCATGAAACCAGAATTTTGACTTTTTGACCAATGCTATGTGTTATATCATAAATTCCAATACTACGATACCACGGCAAACAAGAACAAACATCCAGGAATGTCAGAGAACAGGTAAGACGCGTTGCTAAGTTATTTGTGTTTACACCACTTGACTCAGCAACTTTTACACAGGGGTTTTTATTCATTTATTTTCTCATGTTCGTCTTTATCGGCTCTGTGAAGAGTTCCGGGTTTCGCTCCTGGCACCAGTTTCTCAACCTTTTTAGGTGGACTGGGATCTGGTTCACGACATGGTGGGGCGTTTGGCGCTGTTGCTCTGCACGTATACACCCTCTAGAGGTGAGAATTTAGTAGAAGTCACACATTTTCTAAAAGTATCGAATGTTTACGAAACTCAACACTGAATTCACTCTTTCACAACCGCATCAAAGTAGCGTAGAAAGTTCGGCTATCGTGACAGCAGTACCCGTCTCTGTCTTTGTATCTTTCTCGCGCTCTCTTCTCTCTGTGTCTGTCTGTTAGCCTCAGCAGCAGCAGTAAGTCATAGCAGCCTCACTTCCCTTGCCCCAGTGGAAAGAGTTGTGGTTTGTGAGGGGTTCCTATGTAGATGAAAAGGTACGATATGAAACATGACAGAGCTCAAGCTTTCCCCTTCTTACAAACACTGCCTGCAGAGGGGGGAAAAGGAGGTGAATAATGTCCCAGATCAGATCGTACATTAATCTGCAAAATAAAAAAAGTAAAAAATGTATCTCGAAACCGAACAAGATTGTTTGGCAAGCTAACAAATCGAAATAAAAATCAACAAATAAATATGTGCTGAACTCTCTCATGACTGCACACAACCGTAGTATGAGCAGCTGCAGTAGGAATCTAACTTCAAACCCTGGCATGATCTGTCATAATCTCTGCAACCTGAAGCAAAACTACTACAGACTCTCACTGCATAACTGAGTTTCCGCCTAAACACCCAGTTGTTTTTTGGGTTGTTTTTTTTTGAAAGGGGTTTCAAATTTGAACGTCAACCGCAAACTGCTGACTGGGCACCCAGTCTGCAACGCGGTATTTTCGATGAAAAGAAACATTTATACAATGAAAAAAAACACCTACTTATCTGCTCACAACAAACATAGATGCTGCATTTTGAAAGTAGATTTACTTGCATCTTTATACAAAACACATGCTTGCACTTGATTTAAACTTGATGGGGCAACACATGGATTTGCCTCAAAGTTGTGTGGTCACAGTCCCATGACAGCAGTAGAAGCTATACAGACATGATTAAAAAAAAAATACATCATACATCAATACTTCAATACAGCAATATGTGTTATAATTCTATAACAGATTTGAACTATAACAGAAATTGCAATTGCAGTATATGCTGCAGATGCTCAGCAGATGTGTGAATGTCTCCCTGCTGATGACGACTGATGTCCCTATATTCTGTAGTATTTATGGTTTTAAAAAAAAAGGGATCCTCTCATCCTCAACCCTTAGTTCACTGATTAGAACATTAGAATTAGAAAAATTAGTTTTAAAAAATGCCCCAATTGCTGCTTGTGCGACATTGATATTATGTTTTAACGTTAAAACATATTTAACTTCAGTCCTGACAAAATAAATATTGACTCACGAACACAGCTTGTTGGACTACCCTTTATAGATTGTCCAGCCCTTGTATCACATACCTGGTAAAACTCCCTCAGCCATGTTTTCTGGAGATTTTCCGGCTGGAAAGAGAAAAGAGACAATCTGTTAGTGATGTCATCAAGTAACGGTTGCATTAAGGCAATTCAAATAGTGTAATAGTAAGTTGCCGATCACAGGAAAGTATACTTGGGACTTCCCAACATTTCCCTAAGACTGTGTGATGGGTCTGATGGGTTTGGTACCATAACTGACACATTTTGTGCAACCATGTGCTTTGGTATATGAACATATTGATTCTAAGTTGCCTCTTCCAATAGTCTTTCTCACACTGTCGCAGCATCAATGAGCTTCTTTCTGTTCTCTCCCTCTCTCTTTCACCTTCTTTCTCTATCTCTCTCTCTCCCTCTCTCTCTCCTCCAATTTAAAAGGCTATTCCCAGACCTAGACTTCATTTGGTTTGTGCGGTTGAAACAGAAACAGGGCCCTGGGCAGTCTACCATTTAAGGAGAGATCCTAACAAGGTCTGATGAACTGCTCTGTGTGTGTGTGTGTGTGTGTGTGTGTGTGTGTGTGTGTGTGTGTGTGTGTGTGTGTGTGTGTACATTGGGGAGTTTGTCCTAGTGAGACTAGCCTATATTAAGAGCGCTCAAGAGAGATATGCAGCTTGTGCTGGTGCCTATAACAAAGAGCCTACTACCTTACTGCAAGTAGGTGCAGTATCCTTGGATGGCATCAGCCCCACAAAGCGCACAAAACTCCTCATCACCATGGCAACCCTGGCTAAAAACACACTACTTTTTCTAAGCACACGTGAAATAAATTAGGCGAGGTAACCAGGTTTTACTTCAAAATGACAGCATCTAGATCATGCCCTTAGATCAAACAACTGACTTGAGGCCAGGCATAAAAAAAAAATATGCCTAACTAGATGGGCAACATGCTTTGGAGGCAAATGTCCATGAAGCTTAGATCACTGGTTTACAATGGAGGATGAGACTCAGACTCAATTCATCAAGTCGGTCAGTGAAGTTTGCCTGCTTGATTAGATTATGGTCATATTTGGTTACAGTCTCTTAATGATGTAGTAAATGCAAGCTAGTGAAAGTGATGTTTTTAATCAAACTGTTGCAGAGTAGCCCTAATTGCTGTCCAGCAATGGGATGCAATTACATTCACTTCGAATATATGTGGGCTCTGTAACCTGGGAAACGTCCACCAATCACAACAAGTGCTAACATGTTATGTTATTTTTTGTTAATAAAGATACCTGCATACAATACAAAAGATTTCCGTAGATGTAGATGAATCAAGCATTAAGCTACAGACACGCACCGCAACATGCTAACAGATTAACACATTTCAAGGTCAGATTTTAAGGTCAAGTCTTTATGTTTGACCTATGTTGATGTTTCCAGGAGCACCTAAGAGTCTCAAGAGCTCCAAACTGTGTGTGTGTGTGTGTGTGTGTGTGTGTGTGTGTGTGTGTGTGCGTGCGTGCACACGGTCTCAGCCCAAGCCAGATCAGACAGAGCATAGGTCTATATAAGGACATAAGCACTGGACCTTGTCATTAGTCACATGGACAGAGAGAGAGGGAAAGAGAGTGAGAGTGAGAGAGAGAGAAAGAGAGAGAGAGAGAGAGTGAGAGAGAAGAGGGGGAAGACAAAGAGAGAGGGGGATTCAAACAAGAGCATTACCACCTGACCATCTGTTTATGCTGTGAACGCTGAACATAGAAACAAGTTTGCAGAGACAGGTCAGACTTTGTGTGTGTGTGTGTGTGTGTGTGTGTGTGTGTTATGTGTGTTTGGTACATGCACATTGCTTCTGTTTCATTGTGTAGGTGCGTGCCATTTTGCAGAGTATGAGTGTTTCTAGCATTCATGCTGTGTGTGTGTGTGTGTGTGTGTGTGTGTGTGTTGGCGGCGTGTTGGCGAGCAGCAGTGAAAGTCGTGATTGACCAAAGGGGATTTTTGGGAATATGTTGTGTGTGTGTGTGTGTGCATCTCAGGTTCAAACGAGGTCAGCGCACCGTCATCATCACCATCCTCATCCTCCCTAGCTATGGTGCCATCAAGTTCCGCGACGGTCCTCGATGAACCAAGCGCGTATTTATAGCTCTTTCCATTGTTCGTTTACCCTGGGACCAATGCCATTTCCAAAAGGTGCCTGTGTATAATAACCGTATCACACAGGCTTGTGCTCTGCGGGGCTAATGCATCTAAACCGGTCTATTAACACTCAGGAACCTCAGAAAAAAAAAACCTGCACGTTGGCAGTGTGCTCATGAAACGCCGCAGCAGACACTGGCTTGAACGCGCTAATGACACAATAAAACCACACTGCTGACAGTTTTACAAACAAGTCCTCAAGTTATCATCCGGGGAATGCCTGTCCTAGATCGGAGAGACGCAAAGAGAAAAAAAAAAAACTGCGTACAAAACTAGCGCGGATAGAATAATCCAGAACTTTCTAGAGCGCTCTAATTAGGCTGACCCGACTTCGGTGCGCTGTAGAGACGGGCTGCGGTCCCGGGGAACAGATGTTGACCTTGCCAGGTTCGGCCCAGAGGAGGACCAGGGAGGACCCCGGAGGCCCAGGCCCACGGAGAGAAAGTAGACTAATCGAGGAAAGGGAGACCAGGGCTTCTCCTCGGCGGAGGTATATCCGTAGCTCCGACACCTCGCCGCCTCCCACAGCTCATCAAAAGTTAATTTGCAGTTAATTAGAGAGCGGGGCTACACTGGCAGAGAGGTAAAAATAAACCCATGCCCTCCCCGCCATCTCGTCCTCCTCCTCCTCCTCCTCCACCTCCTCTTCTTCCACTGGCACCATCTCTCGCTTAGTTCTCTCCACCTCCTCTCTCTCTCTATAGCTTTCTCTTTTCATTTGCCCATGCCTCTTCATTTCTCAGTCAATGGCCTACTTTTTAGACAGCGTGGGGAATTAAGAGGCTCTGCTTGGGGTTTTTAGTGGAAATCTACTTGAAATCCCACTCATCAAAGAGGTACGATCTTAAAGTGTCCATGCATTTGTGATGGCAGCATGAAAGCCTCAATTAAAGGACAAAGTGGCAGCATAATGAAAGCTGTCCATTAGGGCTGTGGTCACCAGTCGGGACTCCTGTGATGACAAAAACCATGACAACAGAATGACCATTGAAGAAGAAGAATGGCTGGTTTAAAGTCAAACGTAACCAGGCCTCCTTTACATTGAAATGGCTCATGCTGTGTTTAGACTGGGATGGTAAACGGTAGACAGCAATGTGGCTTCCAATATAAAGAGCAAAACTCTTTTGAGTTTTAGCATGATCATCTTGTGACCAGCAAGATTTGCTGATTGCAAATGTCCTATCTTTGAATTCGGCAAATGCCATGCAAACTACTAGCCTACAGCTTGGGCTACAGCAGAAAGTGCCGTCTGACAGAGCAGAGTCGCCTTTTGAAATGCTGCTTTTTAAAAAAATGTTTAGGCATTTTGTCATAACCGTTTGCATTCCAAAAACAGCCGCGTGGTGCTCTGCGGGTCGAGCAGAGGTCGCAACCTGCAGGCTTGACAGCGATCCTCGGAGGTCATGACCTGAGGTCTGGTGCTTCCCCTTAAGGCTTCTCAGTGAGGCATTCCCCAGCCCAGCTTGGCAGGCGAGCGGCCCGTGTAAACCGAGATTTTGCGGGGGAAATTCCGTCAAGGCTCGTCTCGTTAAAAGACCCCTGCGATGATCTGCTGAGAACACATGGCCGCCACATGAGTGTCCTCCACCTCCACCTCCTGCTCGTACTCTAAGTCACCCCCTCTCTGTTTTGTTTGCCTCCATTTCAACCACTGTGTTTTTGTTCTCTGCTGATCTCTAGTTTTACTCCCCACCTCCCTACTGCCTGTTGTTTTCGCTTCATCCTTCTCAACAATTGTGCTATTCTCTTGTTCCCAACGCTCTTGTTTTCTCCCTCTACTCAGGGATGAGATCAAGAGCACAAGGAAAGCAAAGGAAGAAAGCAGGAAAAACAGGAATCCCACATAGGAAATGAATGAGGGTTGTGAGTCCCAAAAAAAGGTGAAATCCTGAGAAAAGCTGAAAGGGGGTGGGGGGTGTTCTGAGGTGAAAAGGTGAAGATTTAAGGATTTGTTTAGGCCCGTGTGTCAACGTGAGGTGTGAGAAATGCAATAAAAAAAAAAATCTGCACCGGAGTTATTTTTGCACCTTCCGCTATAAAAGTGAGCCAGGCCATAACCTTTGCGTCAAATCCTCTCACATGACTACCCCCACCCCAACACCCTTATGTTAGCACCCCACCCCCCACACTACCATACCACCACTCTACATCCAGCCAGCCTCTGCAGCATGCAACCTCTATAATTGAAGAGAGAGCCTTAAAATAAGCAACGGTTGCTTGGTTACACCTGCCGATATTACCAGACACACTCACAGGTCTATGATAGAAAGGGTGCCTTTGTGCTACAACTTAGAAACCAAGGTATGGAGGCCGTCATGTGGTTCTCACACACACTTACTAACATGTGGACCTCACTTCCTAGCTGTGACTGAAAATAGAATGGCCTTCAGCCCATGTGTTCAGGGTTCTTGTCAGACATCTTGACATGTAAAATATACCATTTGGTGGACGGTTCTCTCGAGTGCCTGACACTACCGTGACTAGGCTTCTACCAATATGGATGTTTGAAGGCTGATACAGACACTGATATTTTTTGGAGTGAAACCGGTAGCCAATAGTTTGTGGCAATATTCAATTTCTTTAAATACAAACAAGTACAAGCATCCAGAATTACCTCCAGAATTTTGAAAAGCGTCTTATACAGCAGTCTCAAACAGCAGTTAGACCATGTCATACTAAAACTCTGAACTGGAACGATGGAGGAGAAGGAGAAGGAGAAGAAAAAGACAAAGAAGAATTTATTGTTTTCATCATGTGGGCGATGAACTGTGATTAAGGGCTGTACAAAGTTGACTTCTTCAGGATGAGCTTCACTGAGAAACCTAAATTGTCTTTTCAGGTTTACATACTCAATCAGCAGTGTCCACTTTGAGAAGTAGGCCTGATTTAAAAATAAATGGATCCTCTTTTCAAATCATAACCACCTCATTTGCCATTCAAACTGAGGGGATGAATTGGCGATAGCTTTTACAACTAGGAATGGAATGCTTCTCCAAACAACCACAGCTTAGGAAAACCTCTTCAAAGAGATTATTTTCACCCCTGTGATATCGTTCCAGGCCCGATCCAATTATAGACGTTACCTCGGAATAGCAGGATTTAATTTCATTCTAATACACACACTCCTAATTAATAACAATGAAAGGCATCAGTGATGAAATGTGTAATAGCGGTGGTCTTGTATAACAGGGCTTTTCCTGTCACAGCCTCGTTTTCTCCTTCCCCAGCGGCCGGGAGCTGATACCTCTCGACATCCTATGTGTGTGCGCGTCTGTTGACGCACCCTCAGAAAAGGAGGTTACTGGCTTTCAGGGGAGCGGGCGGGCTGACTAAAAATACCCTGCCTAGATGGAGGGCTTTGATGGAGGAGGGGGTTTTGAGGAAGGAGAGCAGCTGGAGTATCAGCAGGGGAGTCTGATTGCTGATTGGCTGGCCTGCCGTCCTTCAACAGGTTGCCGCCGATGTCATCTTCCCTTCCAACTCTCCTCCGTGGCGGCTGGGCAACTCAGAGGTGCGTCCCTTCAGTGTCTTATGTAACTCGTCATTAGCGAGGCTCATTATAGAATTAATTAGAGCAGACCCACTCTGAGTGAGGACTGAATTAGACCTACCTCCTAAGGCCTAATTCAGTGAAAGGCAAGGTATGGAGTAAGGTTAGACTGATATACTTGATCAATGCTACACTGGTTGTCTATGGGAAGCCCTTAACCTGAACTGATTCAAATGGGACAGATCATCACCATTACCATGGGTTTCAATGGAGAGTTTTAGTGTATTTAAAGGCTTTCCATCCTGTCAAGAATAAAACTCTGGGGGGGAAACAATGAATACCTTTAATGTTTTTGGCATGAACAGACTCAAATTTAAAAAAGGTACTGAATAGAGGCAGCAGCTTCAATCTAAAAAATATCAGGCCTTCAAAACCCCATAGCGGTCAAACTCTAGGACGGAGGAGGGGGGTACCAGAGGATGAGAGCTCTCAGGGTGGATACTGATGGTTACCTATGACAATAGTTACAGGCACTGAGGGAGTTGTTCATAGAATGTATGCTCAGCACAAACAGAATCATAGCTGCAGGGTAAAAGTCAGTAGTGGAATAGAGAACAAAGGAAACAATAATCACCTAATATGAATGCACACACACACACACACACACACGTCTAAAGCAAATCAACACTGTAATCAGCTGGGGTTTGAGTACATAAGTGTCATCAGAAAACAGGAAATTACAGCACTTAGAAACACAGCTGTGCCTCACTGCCAAGCGCGCGCACACACACACACACACACACACACCATTCAGCAGATCACAAACCACCCAGATGGAACCACTCAATATCCGTCACTGTATCTACTGTACAGTAGCAAGGCCTACGTGTGCTGCTAAGGACAGTATAGCATAGAGCCTTGGCTCTCTAGCTTTGAGAGAGTTGGTCTTGTTCACAAACACCGATTACCCTCGGCCATGGGAAAACACATGCACGCTCAAGTATTCTATTTCCAGTTTTACAGACCATGGACTTTATTATAAGAGGTCAAGTTGACGAGCTGTTCCAAGTTCTGTTTTTATTTGACCAATTTACTCCGACTGCAATACGTGCATTCATTAAATTGGTAATAAATAATTGAATACATACATAAAAAATTTTAATTTACAATTGGCAATTTAGACAGAGCCTAGCTTGGGACATTTATGAAGTTCTTATCAATTGCACAGACTTCAATAAAACTCTCACTGCCACCCCTAAAGGGCCTAAAGGGGGGCCCTGTGACAGACTGAGATAGGCTACTATCTGAACAGAGTGTGAACTCTTCCATTCACGCCTCAGTGCCATTTGTTACTCAACACAGACGCCAAGTTCCCCACAATAATACGATGCAGGAAGCTACCGTACTCTAGCAACCATGACAGACTACAGTGAAAAAACACCCGAGAGGAAGACCTCAAAAGATGGCTTAATTCACAAAGGCTGTCATTCAAATTCAGCGGTTTTTCAACTCAGAGAATGAAACCCTTCTTATTTGTTGCGCATACTTGCTACATACTTGCGCTTCAGTACGACACAGTTCAGTGAGAAATCAGGAACAGGAACCCTGACCATATGGCAATTGCCAACGAAAGTCCCCGTGTGTGCATACTAGGCGTTAAACCGTTATACGGGCTTACCGATACATTGGGCCAAATATTGGAGGTTCCACCCTCACCACAGCTACACAACAAAACCTGCACTCAAACTGGATTCTCTCTGCAGATTTTATTCAGAAATGTAAGATTATTTTTATGAATTAAATATGAATTTAAAGGTATTAAGGTAGGTATTATTATGGGTTTCAATGGAGAGTTTTAGTGTCAAATGATGGTATAAATGCTGTATAAGACACTTTTCCACCCTGATAAGAATAAAATTCTGGGGGAAAACAGTGAAAACTTGTATGTTTTTGGCATAAAACTTGAATATCAGCATCAGCTTCAAAAACCCATATTGGTTGAACCCTAGTGTATACGTGTCTGATCATGTGTGACCGTTTGTGTCTAAGTGTGTGTAGGGGCCAGGCACATAAAGCACTCCACCGAAGCCACGGCATGTCTCCACAAGACGCCTAAAAACGATCAACTCTCATTCTTAACAGGGGGGTTATCTCGACCTCAGGGCTTGTCAAAAAGTCACTTGACGTAGTCCATGCCTCTCCCATGGCTGAAAAACCAAACACACCCAATCATAATCCTATAGATATATACAGGATGTATATGCTAGTGATGGTACCCATTCTCTCTTTATTAGCCTTACAGAGTTGGCAAAAAAATGAAAAACGGATGCTTGTGTTTCATCCCCTCATGATCTAAATACCCGTTTTGAATGGGAATCTACGGATCACCGAGTGTGTCCTACAACTGTTTGTTCATTCAGCCCTGCCTCTGTGTGTGTCCATATGTATGGAAGATGTGTAATGGAATTACAGGGAGCTACACCGCCGCTGAGAGAGGAAGGGCGTGTCCGGGGGTTTTAGATTCCACCCAAGCCCACCACACAGTGATTACAACCCATAAAAGTAAGCAAAGATAAAGGCCGTCCCTACTGGGATGGCACGCTGTGTCTTTCTTTGATCCACACCCTGTTCCGTTCATTTTCAACCCCAACGTAATGAGAGATCTCTGCTGTTCAATAGGGCTACTTCAGCACTCTTTCTCCTTGTACATCCCCTGTTCTGTTTCTCAAATAGAGAATAACTTGTTTAGTTTCGAAATGAGACATACACCATCTGGAAGAAAAAAGTGACACTGACTTGCAAAATGATGGATGGCACAAAATTGAAAAATAAATTGGATTCACTCTATTTTAGGGATAACGAACTTCAGGCAATGACTTTTTGGACATACAGTTTTCAACTGCAGGGGTGGATTTCTAAGCTACTGAGGTGTGAATGAGTGCAACCATCCTGGAAAAATAAAGGTTATAAATTTAAAACTGCTACGAGCGCCTGACAGTTTCCTGAACCAGGAATCAAATAACGCTTTTCATGCCATCAGTAATTCAAAGACCTACTAAAGATGCCGCACAAACAGGACTGGTTATCATCACTGCCAGTTGAATGTTTTTATCCACTCAAACAATAAATCATCTTGACCACAAAAGCAAGGAGGGGCATTATGATAGCCAAGTCAGAAAAGGTGTCAAGCTTTCTACACAAACAAACAATAGGATCAACGGGGCAGTTGCTAAGAGAGGTGGGAGGATTTCTCATTGGTTGGAGCGGAGTGCATTCCAATCAGAGATTTAAAAGCCTTGTCAGATGCCGTGATGAAGGTTAATCCTCATGTTTACTTTGCTCCCGCTGGGGCTATCCAACACGAGGTGCACAGTCGATAGCTCCTCTGCAGAATGACGTGACATTATCAAGGAACCTATCAGCATCCTTCACAGAGTGTGAACCTGCACAATGTGATTTACTGACTTTACCTTGACTCTGGCCGGCGGTTTTCCCACACATAACTTCATATCATTATCCGCCCTTTTCCCAAGACCCTTTGCACCTTCCCTCGAAAAACGTGCAAGAGAAATGTATCAACGTGTCTTGACGTCTCCTGACATCTTGCGCAAATCAATTCTAAGTGAAGACATGTCAACACAGAGTTGCTGTTTCAGCAGGTGAGAGGGGTGACTGGAGAAAGACCAGTTTTACTTCACGCACATAAAGGCGCATGGGACCAGGAGCAGGAAATCCCAGTCTTACAACCCAGAAAGTTAAGCTCCTGCGGGCATACCCACACATCCTCTGATGTAGACAGCACTTCAATGCAATATCCTGGTAGACAAAGACCATCTCTAATCACGTGGTCAACCTAGTTCATGAGAACCACTTGTTGGGGCAATTAGATTAAACTTTACAGACACAGTACCTGCAGCAGTGAGACGCACGTTTCAGGCACTTCAACTGATTCTGAAGCTAGAATTTGCAGGTTTGTTCATGTGTCGCTTTTGACCTTTAGCCGCAGGTCAGGACAGCCATGTGACTCCCCCACTGTCCACGACCACCAGCCACACCTCCTAGGATCCCTGAGGCGCTGTGGCAAATTGCCCAAAGGAGATGATACAAGATTCATCACTCAAGATTCAAAATGTATCGCCTCATCAACCAAAGTATGCACAGGGCAAGACATGTAGCTACACACAATGCATATACTCACTAATACAATACCCATTATCATATATATATATATACACAATAATAATACAAAGATGGTAGTTAATAATCCCATGTGTAGATTACTACAGAAGCGCTAGCACAGCCTGAACAACTGGTGAGGTGTTGACTGCAAAAAAAAAAAAGGACATACTTAGAAACGCATGAATAATTCAGGAATGGAAGAGAGCGGAAGTGAGAGAGAGAATTAGGCTGTCACAGATTCGACATGAAAAGCCTGCTCCACTTTCTCCAGCTTTGAAAAGTCACTCGGATGTCTTCCATCTCCAGAGGCATCCGCACAGCCATGTTTGATCAGGACAGGGAGCTGCTTTGTTTTTTTTCATAGTTCTGTGTTTGAGTTTGTGTGTATGGGTGAATGGAGGTCAATACACAATAATGTCCTTTACCCAGGTTACCCAGGTTGGAGTAACTCCAATAGGCTGCGTACATATGTTGTTGGGAGGCGTGAAGGTTGGATGTAAAAAATACCTACCTCATACCTCAAAAATACTCTAATTAAAGTGATTGTAAGTTAGTACTTGAGTCAGTACTTTCATGGCCGTGCTGAGATTGCAGTATCGCTGTTTATGTACATGTAAGAATAGATAAAGCCAAAAGGAAAGTGAGAGTTAGCCTGGGCTCAGCAGAAGAAGAAAAAAACAGAAGATAGAAACATCCTGTAATCTGCTCCTGGGTGAAGAGTAATCTACAAATCCCCGTCACAAGTGTCTGTAACGCAAGATCTGTGGTTTGGCAACGCCGTGCACCTGAGTCTTAGTCATGTTCCGTTAAACACAAGCTCTGTTCCTCACCATACAGCACAGAGGAGGGGGGGGAGGGGAGGGGATGACGAGAGGCGCCTCGCAAATCAACTTTTGATTTCCGGGGTGAAGTCAGTGTGTACTACGTTATTTGCCAGCAAGGAAGTAACAGGAAATGGTTAAGAGAGGAGGAGGAGGAGGAGGAGGAGGGAGGAGAGACGTGGTGCGAGTCTCATTTCCCTCAGGTGCCGATGCAAACCCTTCAACTTCCTGTAGAAGAATCGCACTATTCTAGTAATACTGTAACTGTACTATTGCTCTGCTTCTCTACCTTTCCTCAGGTGTGTCCTTATCTTAACACTTCAACCGCTACTATCTTCCTTCATCACTAAATCCTCTCTGCATTATCCATCACACTGCTGTCTCTATGTTGTCGTCTGTCCTTTGCCCCCTTGGGCTCCCTTTTTTTTTTTTTTTTTTTTTGGTCTTTCCCTCTCGCCGTTGTCTGTTCTTATCTCGCGCCGCTCTCCTGCACACAGCATCCTGTTTGCACTGGGGCAGGACAAACATTGTCTCTGTGTGACGCCGAAGACATTTCACAGGCTATCACGTTTTCTGCATGGGCCTGATATCTCTATAATTGGGTTCTTCCTGCTGTGGGAGTGGGTGAGAGAGAGAGTCAGGATGGAAAGAGAGAGAGAGAGAGAGAGAGAGCAGGGGGGGAAAGAAGGGTCAGTTTCCACCAGGACACCATTAAAAAAAAGTCTCCAAAAAGCTCCCCTACAATCCTTTCTGTCACTAGCGTACTCTGTGGAGTAGAAAGATCAACACGGGTATCCATGTCTCACAAAAATAGGTTAAAACCATCATAGTTCATCAGGCAGGCCAAAAAACGGACAATCCAGACTCTCCCCCCCCCCCACCTCCTGTGTCCAAAATATGCCCAAATCAAGACTAAATCTCCCAAGTAGCCCTCTCCTGTAACAGCTTTGACCTTCACAATGTGCCAGAAAACTGGACTTCCAAAATAAACAAGAGGAGAGGGCGCTGGGTTTCCACAACACAGCGCCTAGGCCCGGACCTCGACCGGGCTAAGAGAGAGGGGATGAGTCGGGGCCTGGGGAACACCACGAGAGCCCTTAGCGGTTAGGACCTGGGTCAGGCCAAGACACTGGACACACTGCTTCTTTTGTCAGAGCAGCTGAGGCTCTAGCTGTATCTAGAACCTGTGTGTGCGTGGGGGTGGGGGGAGGGTATTTAGATTGCTGACATATGGAGTCGCCTCTGCTGTAAACACACTGGAAACTGATAGGAATGAATAGCGTGTTGTAACTAGTAGCACTGCTGCTGTCTCTCTATGAATGATGGGATTCCCTCTGGGTTCGGTCTCTGAGAGAAGGTATGAAGAATGCTCTTAGGTATAAGATCAAGTCTAGGGTCTATCTGAGTTGCCAACGGTGCCGCTGGGCTTCAAATGCATTTAGTACCAGTGAGAAGAGTCAGTTTCTCTGTTGAACGTCTGTGCCAATGTCTGATGGCCATTTCCCATGACCTGGCCCTGTCGCTGAACTCTCTTAATCCCTCTCCTCCTTCCATCTCACCCATTCTCTCCTGCTGCATAAAATACTCCCTCAGCAGTTCCTCCCCGGCTATTTTCAGACATTTCCTTTTGCTTCTCCGCACATCAGAACACTAACTGTTCAAGAAAGGGAGGGAGGCCCCCCCCCCCTAACAGGATGAGAGTTGAGACGGGCCGCGACATGGGCTTTCCTTCAAGGAACTCTTTAATGAAACCTATAAAAACGAATGTGCTTCTTTGGCGATTTCACTCTTTTTATGACACACTTTAATAATTTCACAATCCAAGTTTCGCAACTCTCTGATAAACTGACATTACAGGACAGCGGCGGTTGAGAAACCGGGGGCTAGCCTACATTTCCGAGGGCCATTTCAAGTGTGTCATACGTTTGGCGGTGTGACGAGTTAACAACTTATTTCAGAGTTAGCCCGGTGGCCATGTGGGTCATTAGAAAGATGGAGGGGGGAAAGATCTCATTTCTCTCTGCCTGGCCATTGCACTGTGAGCTGAAGCAGGATCCCTGTGCTTAGAGCAGATTCATGCTCCTGAGCAATCACAAGAAAAGTAGCACATGTTCCTCAGCTCAACTGTTGGCACTTATTTTCTTCTTTGTGGATGGAGATGACTTTTATTTCCACAATCACAACTGCACTCTTTGTAATAAAACGATTCCCTTGCAGATAAAAATGCATATGCACTATTGCATGCAATCACACATCTGGTCAGTCAGCGGGAAATGGGTGCAGTCCAAGAATGGGATGACCCTTAGATGCACAGTGCTGAAGGGACAGGCGCTGTGAGGTGGGCAATGCCTGAAAGCAATGGATGTTGCGGACAGATGTGCACAGCACCCCGCAAAACCTACATTCTGAACATTCTGATCCACCGTTTTAATTCTCCGCAACAGTGTCCTTTGCCGTCCGTCGGGCTGCATCTCCCCTCTGCGTGCAAGCGGGGGTCTTCGCCTCGCAAGAAATCTAATCAGTTTTACAGATCCGACCACCCGGCCTCCTATTTACTCCGGTCTGTTCCCATTCATCATCCCATCTATCTAATCGCGTCTCCCGGGCAGTCGTGTCACTCTCTTGTGACCTTCCAGCGGGAATAAAGACATGAAATAAGACGGAATGAAACGGGGGGGGGACGGGGGGGGACACACACACGGTCAGACACACACTCCTACGCACCCACACACACACACAGGATGAGGAGTGTACAGGGGCTGTCGAAAGAGAGGCGTAAACAGGAATTGAGAGACAAAGTCCTGTGTAATCTCTCTGCTCCAGATGCAAAACTCATACAAACTGGCAAACACACAAACACACACACACACATCCCATTGTCTCACTAACTAAAACATTTAGCTATTTCAAAACACCCAGCAGCAAAATAAACTCCGCTGAAAAGAGTCACAGTGACAGATGTAAAACTTTGTGTTTCATCTCCCCTGATTTGAGATGGCCGTGAGGTTTACGCACACATGCACACACCCACACACCCACAGATAGATCTGCCACCAGGGGACAGAGCCACAGGGACATCTGTGTTTTTAGTCTCTTGAGGTTGTGTCACACATTGGCTGTCAGCCGTGTGATCTGTTCCAACACAGTCTGCTGACGAAAGACGGTACGAGAGCCGACACAGATCTGAACTTTTAGTTTAGACTCCCTGCTAATCAAAACTGCCATCTGATCACACTGTGGTAACCTGCTGTCATCATAAACTGAAGGGCGTCAATCTGAAATGCAATGTACCCACAGGAAATTCAAGAGTCAAACAAAGATGACAAAATTTTGTAAAGTAAAGATTAAGATTTCTCTTTCTCTTTTCTCTTAAGAGAAAAGTGATTCTGGTAACAGTGTATCCTGGTAGTCATGACGCTGTACGCTTGTTGGCATGATGTATTTTAATGTGTTTAGCCACTGTCACCTCACAGCAAGAAGGTCCTGGGTCCGAATCTCGGCCCCTGGTCCTCCCTGTGTGGAGTTTGCATGTTCTCCCCGAGTTCGTGTGGGTTTCCTCCCACAGTCCAAAGACATGCAAATCCGGTGGATTGGAGACTCTAAACTGCCCATAGATGTGAGTGTGTTAGTCTGTCTATGTGTTCACCCTGTGATGGACTGGTGACCCGTCCAGGCTGTTTTCCTGCCTTCCACACGGAATAGGAAAAAGAAAGTGTGAAAAATGAATGAATGAAAATCAATAGCGGTTTTCATTCAAGCTGTCTGAAGTAGGCGGTGCTTGTCAGTCAACGAGTCTTCACTGTATGCACTAGCACATGTACTGACAAACCAACACACACACACACACACACACACACACACACACACACACACACACACACACACACACACACACACACACACACACACACACACACACACACACACACACACACACACACACACACCTAGTGTGACATGATCGTCTTCTACATCACTCCTGGGTAAACAAACAGTGATGGGAGTGCTGGTGGTGGAAAGGATGGTGGACAGGCTCTATGACGTCTGCCTGGGTGCTCTCTACCAGGACATGATGCGACCGTGTGTGTGTGTGTGTGTGTGTGTGTGTGTGCACGCGCTTGCTGCCAAAACCTGTGAACTCGGGATTCCAAAGAGGCAATCCATGCATACCTATAATTGTTCTCCATCATGGCACAATACGGTGACATTTATTTTCATTTAATTTCTTGAACAAATTCATCCTGTGAATACTAGCTAGCTACTTTTGTGCCATTCCCTGTCAATTTGTTTAGGTGTGAAAGTGTCGCCAATGCAATGGGGCTTTCTGGTACTAGTGCCTATAGCAGATAACAGGGATGTAGAAAAGACGACAGGATTGGAAGGCTAGACCCAGACGGGACCCAGGGACCCCTATCTTGTCAAGTGTCCCTTAACAAACCACTTCACCTCTGTCAGCAGCCAATCAGATAAGACAATAAGACACTCAGTCTGCCCTCACCATCTGTCCCTGCCACCATCTCTGGCTCCATGTGTGTCTACATGTACGTTTGAGGACAGGAGGAAGGGAAAGAGAGATTGAAAGGAAACTGAATGAGAAGTGAATGGGAAACCCAATTGCTCCAGTTCAAGCTGTATCTGAGCTCTAGCTTTTTTTAGTCTTCCAGCCACGCCCTGTACCCCCAAGTACAAGTAGATCAAGTGATTCTGATATCCCTGTGTGGTCAGGTTTCAAAGTTGAACTACTGGACTGGTGCATGACATTGTAAACGGACAGCTCGGCTTGTGTTGTGATGGATGTGACAAACAGTCCCCTCACTTTCCAAGTAATAAAAGCCAGACTTGGGACCAGCGAACAAACAGAGGTCTCCTACTGAGCCTGAACTCCGACTAGAGACGCTGCTATTCAGGACAGCAGGGGAGAGGAGCCGAACGCTCCCCCGTAGAGCACTGTGGCCCCGGGGCTTTGTCTCAAAGCCAAACGTATCCATGAGCCATACAACCTGGCGACATTGTACGAATAGCAGACAGACGCATTACTAGGCTGGAACTCAGTTATATAATAGATACTGGTCTTTGGGTTAGTACAACAGGAACATTACATGTACAATCTACACATTAGGCATTAAGCAGACACTCTCACCCAGAGGGATTTGAGATGAGTGCAATGGAAGAAGCTTAAATTCAGCAACATAGCAAGCAAGGGATGCAAGGGTCAAGGGCACAGTGCCCAGAAAACAGATTAATGTTCCTAGAATTCATATTCCTGTATCCCCAATATCCCTAATACTTGTAATGGAGTCTTGCTGCATGAAGAAATAAGAGCTAGGCAAAACTTTCTCTTGTTTTGTTTTTTTATTACAAGAAAGGAAAGCAGATGCCAAACCTTGTAAACCTGCTTTGTTTCTGTCAGTTTTATGCCCTTCGCTACAGCTTTAAATAGGCTAGGTAATGTGCACTATTGTTTCTTCTGTTGCTGTACTATTACCATGGTACAGCAAAGCTCATTCTACAACCCGATTCAATCTGATTCAAAGCTCGTGAAATTCAATGCACACCTAAATTGGGCTCCTGCACGGGGCTTGGACGTTTTACTCCTGGCCCCAGTTTCCATCTTTCACACAGACAGAGCAAACACCTATAAAAGCTGAGGGAAGAGCATTAGCAGGTGGCTTACTGCAACACTGTTCCAGCAGGCATTTATCTTCCCATTCCAGCTAGCGTCTCGCTGGCCAACTGGACAGTAAAAAGCAGTGAAGCGGGTAAGGTAGAGAGGGTACCATCTGCCTGGCTAGTATGCGGACTGGCATCTCAGGGCCGGCCTGTCCCACCGAGCCTTACAGACTGGGAGATACTTGTCTGAAGAAGCGCTAACAAGCTGTGGGCAAATGGCCAGGGCAGCCCTTCAGACAACTGTGTGTGTGGGTGTGGGTGTGTGTGCGAAGTGTGGAGCCTATTATCTGTTATCTATGATCTGTCTATCCAGCCCTGGCCACTGAAAATCACTTCTCAGCTTTCCTCTTTTCTGTTCTACAAATCCACCTGGCATACAGAGGTCCCCTGGATCTTCAACCTATCTGGTCAATGAAGTCAGCTGAACCATCCGACAGAGGTACAGCACTGGCACAGAAATAAGAATCGCTACTGAAAAACACCTCCGCAAAAAGCTATGAAGCTATGAGGAAGCATAAGGAAATACTCACAGCCTGGAGGAAAGCTAAAAAAAACCCATGGGTGTCCCTGAGAATAACAAGGAAGCACAGTTTAGACAAGTCAAATCATAACTTAACCCTTGACACGCCCAAGCCCCATTTGATTTATTGTCTCCTTTACTCGCTCTCCCACTATTTTTGTCACTTGAAGAGGAAATTGGGGTGAGGCTCAATTCTTCACTGTCACACGATTGCGCAGGCCGGGGCCACGGGACCTTTTCCTCCGACGCTATAATGAAATAAAAGGATGTCTTAGACAAAGATCCACTTGTGGACAAGGTCTATATATAGCTGCCAGAGGAGAGGGAGGAGCGGTGGAAAGACGAGGGTGGGTCCGTACTGTTTGAGCTGTCCACAGTGGAAACTTTACTGTGTTGGTGGAGGACCAAGTGATAACCCTCAGCAAAGGGCACTGACCAGGAGTGATAAGGCAGCCGGAAAGACCACACACACACATACACACACACCCATATGTAGCACACACAAACATAGTCCTGTATGAATGCGTATACACAGACACACACAGTGCTGTATGCACACGCTCAAATAAACGCACAAACACACATACATATGATGTATATAGACAAAGAGTGCCATAAAGAACACACACGGTGTATGCACACACACACGGCCATATGTAGCACACATGCACACACACACACACACACACAGTGCCGAATGCATGCACACACATACATACAAAACACACATAGTACTATAGGCCAACAAGTATACATGTACACGCACATACATATATTCTGTCATATGCACACACACACACACACACACACACACAGTTGTATGCATTCACACACACACACACACACACACAGTGCTCTATGCACACGTAGTTGTGCACATACACACATACACACTAGTGCTGGGGGGGGGATCGATATAGTATTGTGATATTTTCTCCTGTGATACGTTACCAATACACCAGCGGCAAGTATCGATACCTCATATAAAAATGTAAGCGCACACTGTAAAATCTGTTTTTTCCCTACCACATCTTTCAAAATTAAATTGCTTCCAAAATCCTGTAGGCGCTAATGTAGTTAATGAAGGATGAGGGGAAGAGAGAAACGAGTGAAAGATGGGCCGTCAGCTTTCAAGTCAAAAGTTTTGGGTTTTACTGGATTGAAGGAACTAGAAAGCCGGACAAAAATAATGCAACATGCTAGAAATGTGTCTTGCATCTCGTGTGCCATCACCCTGAGCTAACAGACACATCGAAGCCGTCTACAGCATCTCAAAACCTGTCTACTTTGGACACCTGCTAACCCCCAGTGAGCCAAACAAATCACCACCTCTGCACACATACGTGCTGGAAAACAGGTCCTGGCGAAGCCCCAGTTAGTATTTCCACAACTACGCAACGTCAGCAACATCACGTCAGCTACGGCACGTCAGCACTGAGGTGTTGTTTGAGCCACCGGTGATTAACCACGTCGACGCCAATCAGAGAAATTCCCTGGAGAGTGAGCAGGCCTGGCTAGATTTTGCTCCGTCAGAATACTGATCTAGTGTTCAGTATTAAGCCAAAAAGAAAGTGTGAGAAAGTGGAAAGAGAGGGGAATTCTGGGTCTTCGTTTTTCTCCAGAAGTGAGGCTGAGAGAGTGGGAGGACTAATGATGCAGTAATTAAAGCAGGCGCCGAGCTCGAACACCACAGTAGCTCGCTGAGGAGTGACACTGCAGCACTACTCTCCCTCTCTCTCTCTCCCCCCTCCCTCCCTACTCCTCTGCAACCTCTTGCAGCTGGCCCTCTATTTACATCTGACGGAAAAACAACAACACTGGCACTTTGGATGCGGCACAACAATTGACCAACATTACCCACAAACAAAAAAAGCATCCACACCAACAAAAAGCATCACATGTACACGCGCGCAGGATTTTCCATATACCAGTCTTCCTCGAGCAGAGCAGATGCAATAGCTGAAGCTGAAGTGGCATGTGACATAAAACAGCAGCCATCAAGCTATTTCTGAAGTAATGGAGTGCCAGTAGTGAGTGTGTATTCGTGAAAGTGCACAAGTGTGTATGTGTGTGTGTTTCACGTATTGCTCCATCAGTGTACATCTTGCCTTAAATGGGAAAAGGAGGGTGTCAAACAATATTCACAAGTTGGGTGAAGGAAACCAGACATGGTAGCAAGAGTGAAGGAACATACCCCTTTGACCAATGTAACATTTAAACAGATGTAAACACACACACACACACACACACACACTTTTGCATTCACCAAAGTCACATGTTGACCACTGCTGTGTGTGAATTTCCTTCAGGACAATCCATTAATCAGATCCGTGTCATGGTGCATCAGACGCGATAAGAGCTGCGAAAACAACATTCAGTATCCAGGTGCAGGAAATTAGACAGAGACAGAGAGAGAGAGAGGCTGGAGGAAAACCACGGTCATAGTACCAGGCCGTCCTTAATGACTTGGCCAGACCGGCTAGTACTTTTTTTAGGCTGGAGCCATGGCTGGGAAAAAAAACAATGGCCTTAACTGGGAAATATTCACACACTGACTGTACATGGCGCAGAGACAATAAGCACTCTCCATCAAAGGCTTGGGGTTAAATAAACACCCGTCCTGCTGGGAATGTGTGGTTGAGTGTGTATGGGAAACAGATAAAGGGAACGGGCGAGCGTAGAGATCTTGGTGGGAGAGAAACAGAGAGCGAAGAGGCAAAAATCCAGCAACAGCCCATTTCTGAGGATGCACAAACTCACCCAGAGACAGAGGAGATGCAAACAATCTAGATGGGAGGAAAGGCTCCAACAAGGCTAATGTACAGTTCTGACCAGGAGTACAATATCCTCTGAAATAATTGGAAATTGAAACAACTTTCTTCACAAAGTGGAAAGTGGCTGTCATGATTATTGGCACCCTTTTCTAATAGTTAGTTGCACAGCCTTTGGCAATGGGGATGCTTCCAAATGTTTCTTGTAGTGGGATCAGGACTCATCGCTGGCCACTCCAGAACAGTCCAACGTTGCCTCTTCAACCATTCCTGGGTGCTTTTGGATGTGTTTTGGGTCATTGTCCTACTGGAGGACCCATGACCTTCAAATGACACCCAGTTTTCTGACACTGGGTAGCACATTTCACTAAAATACCTTGGTAATCTTCTGATTTCATGATGCCCTTAATAGGTTCAAGACGTCCAGTACAGTACCTTTGTGAGGCAGCAAAGCAGCCCCACAGCAGTAGGGCTTTCTTTTCTTTAAAAGCTTAATTTTGTCATCTGTAAACAAAGTGCTGATCTGGATTGCCAAACAGATCTAATTTGGTTTCAACAGTCCACAGAACATTTTCCCAGAAGGGTTTCGTTTTCCAGGTTGGTCTTGGCAAAAATCAATCAGGTCTTCTTGTGTCTCTTTCAGCATTGGGGTCTTCTGTGGCCTCTGACCATAAAGCCCTTCTTGGTTCAGTGTCCAGGATTACCAAGGTCTCTAGAGATGGCCTTATAGCCTTGTGAGCACTTACGTTTGGTAATAATAGTTTTTCTGACATCCTCAGACAGCTCTTTTCTCGTCACCATTTTCACAGGGGACCAGGGAAGCAGAACAGACGGTTTTATCTCTTCAAATAATTGGTTCATTTATACCATGTGGTCACCTGAAACCTGTCACAGGTGAGTTGAAGATGAAAAAACTGTTCATGCAACATTCACAGAACTTTTTTCCAAAATATATCTTAATGGATTGGACCTGACAGCCTTTATATGACAAAGCCATTTCAGTTTTAGAACTTATATAGTATTTATATAGAAGTAATATCAGCCAGTATGACAGAAAAATCCGTCATTTTCATGCAGTTCGGCATCTAAAAAAAGATTCCACCAGTCTGCCATGCTATCCCATCCTTTCATCTAAACAGTGAAGCCATGTGATGCCTGCAACCAACGCACAATTTCATGCATCCCTTTTTTTGTCAATGAACCCTGCAGCTGCTGGCAATGAGAAACGGCTTCATTTTAATGTGGTGCGGAGCAGGGAGTCGATCTCAGGCCCTGCTTCGGGGACAGCGCTGACAGGCTGGGAACTATACAGAGACATCTTCAGCAAGAGTGTGGGAGGAGGTTGCTCTTTTATTTAACAGCTCTGGCTTCCGTGGAGATAAATGAGGTATCAGCGCTTTTTGTAATCAGCCGGTGTGTGTGTGCCTCCTTTGCTACTCCCCTGCCCAGCTCAGAGTTGCTAAGAGAAAACACAGTAGGACAGAGGAAAAAAAAATATGTGTGTCCATGTGAGTGTGTGTGACTATAACAAACGATCACAAGAGGCCGTAGACTGGTGAAATGGATGTGGGTTCATAGACAAAAACCATGAGGACAGAGTCTGCTGTTGGTAAGCTAGCTCTTTAGAACACACACTTTGGGTGTGAGCCAAATTCCTTTGATAAACACCGCTGACGCAAGCGTGAATACGCCGCGTAAACTGTACGCTGAATTCCAGTTATAAATACCCACACCGTGATCACACACTGTTCAAAACACAACACATCGCTCTCCCTAAACAAACTATCCAGCATACTCTTCTTCACAAATGACACACAACTCACTAACTCACTGACTACAAACGTGTCATTAGAGAAAATCATTGCTTACCAAGTATAGCACATCCCAGCCGTAACACACCCCACATGGTGAGCCTCGCCCAGCAAGTCTGAAAGGAAGTTAAGGCTTTCTTATTTTTACCTGCTTAGTGATGGGCACCAGGATGTTTACATTCCTGTGACCTAGGCCAGTATGGACTTGTCGATCGTTACAATAGAGAAAAGAAGAAGGTTATGTTTCTCATCATGCATATAGAGGAGCATTTTACACAATGGGACATGTGCATGTACAGCATCTATAGTGGTTTTATGGGCCTGTGTGGATATATGACTCTAAACAATCCCAAATAATTTAAGGAGGGGAGCTTCCAGTGTATACTGGAGTCACAATGCCAAAATCTTGATTTCAGTACCAATACTGGCAAGTATCATATCTGAAACAATACTGCATCAAAATAAAACCTGGACCAATAAAACAACCTAACAATAACATTTTTATAATACTTCATTTTGTTGAAAGTGCAATAATTACTCAAGCAAACTTGGTTTTAGTTGTTTTTCTCCATCACAAAAACATTTACATTTACAAAAGCATGAATTTCTGGCAAAACGTATGGCAAACTTAACCTGTGTGTAAATAAATACATTTTTACAAGGTTTTGCATTCACAAGTGCAAATATAATGCTTGCTGAAGACAGTGAATTGGACGTGAAACACTGCTAAATAAAGTAACTCTTGGGAAAACTCCCCCGTTCCTCAAATCAGGAACTACAGCACTGGGACAGTGTGCAACATTAGTGTTTACAGAATGAGAGTGTAACCCTCTCTGTCATTTGTAGCGAATGCGAGACACCTGAGTCGAGGAGCTGTACCGCTAGGCAAGACGGGAAACACAAACATTATTTGTCTTATGCAAGCAAACGCACACACACGCACACACCACACACCCTTAAACCCAGTGAATGGTGTGACAGCCAGGCATGTCTGGACAAGGAGGTGGCTTGGGAAACACAGTGTGTATTCCGGGCCAGAGACAGAAGCAGGGACCTCCTCCAGGGAAATGCTCTCTGCATGTCAACTAGCAGTCAGCCGGAGGGGATGGGAGTGGGTTTGCTGCAAAAGCCTCATGGGTCCCAGGCTGCAGGCCTGTAAGTCTACTACCGCAACACGACAGCAACAGGAGGCGCACTGTGGCTTGCCCATACTACCACATTAATCACTGGCAACGTTCACATGCACAGAAAACTCCATTGTTAACCCAGTTACTCAGGTAATCCAGATTTGCGTTGATGTGTTGATGTGAATGTCACAATTTGGTTAGAATAACCCGGTTAAGATCACATTTCAGTCATTACGATGCACAGATCACTCATACTAAAGAAACAGTCAAAAGGGCAAAAAGAAAACTCTACTGAGCAGAGCAAGTTAGAGTGTTAGTTCTATCTCAGCCTTCTCCCAAACTACTGAAGTTAACAGTATAAAAAATGTTGCCCATCAAATTTCTCCAAACAATTGCACTGGGCTCCACGTACCCTATGGCACTCTGGCGGAAAACTTTGGCTGCTACTGTTGGGTGTGACTGTTGCCGCATACTTGAACAAAGCATTGTGTCAGCGAGGAAAATATAGGAGATAATGAGATCAATATTGGACCCGCCATGCAATCGTTTGGCTACAAAACAACTGGATTATGCAACTATTGGGAGAAATTGGATGGCAATTTGATGCTTTTTTTTTAGCTGTAAAAAGATGACTGCGTTCATTTCAATAGTTTGGGGGAAAACTGAGATGGAACAACGAGGGCTAACTCGCACTAACTTTTGACAGGCATGGGAGTGAGTAGATAATGACTGACTTTTCATTTAAGGATGAGATATTCCTTTAAACTGGTCACTGGCATGGAAACATCTTACTCCTTATGCCATCTGTGAAAATGCAGACTCGCACAGCATTATGGGTACATTTTGATCATCATTTCTTAATCAGAGTACAGCCAGTAGCAAGGTTACCCTGTGCTTGAAAACGTAGCCAGTGTGTTATTTTACTGAGTCCCTGTTGAACTAACTAATAAACTAGTTTAGTGCTGTTTTGATGTCAACGCCTCCTGTCTTTTAGCCTCAGGAGCCTTGTTTATTACTCTGGCTACCAGGGCGACGGGTGACTATAGGCTCTTGCACTGCAATTGCAAGACTGGATCAAATGTGACTAACAAGGATGTTAAAGACCACAGTGTGATCCCAATGTGATCCCACACCCCAGATAACGCAGCAAACCGCAGCGACATGTTGAACGTGACTGAACACACGCAGGAACGCGTTAGTGTTTCAATACTGACTAAGCTTCCGTTGCATCCACTCCATTGTACATTGTGAAGTTTCACCGGGATTTAACCCCCACTGTCATCTCTTCAGGGAGTGTTATAAATGAGTCCTTGGCCCCGACAATAGGGGGGGGGGGGGGGGGGGGGGGGGGGTCCCCTCTCTGGCTTTCCCATCCTGGAAAATTATGGCTCTTGGAGTGAACCCAAGCTTCCCTTGCTCCGCAGTGACACTCCCACCCTTATCCCAGTTCCTTATCTGGGTCCAATGGAGCAGCCATTCATTGTCTCGTTCTGCTCTCACACACACTATCAACTCGTCCTGAGCAGGGTCAATGAACTCTGGATAAAGTCGGCTGTGTTGGCCCACAGTGAAGTCCCTGTCTCATGTTGTATATTACTGAGAGTTGGTTTGTACAGTATGTGTGTCCAGATCCACACGTGTGTGTGTGTGTGTGTGCCTGCGTCATTCCCCTTGAGAGACCCCCACTATAAACTCTCTGTCCAGCCCAGTGACTAGTTGCATATTTTGACTGGTAAGATCAACAGATCTGGCCAGCCGGAGGGGACAGCTCATTCTCCACATCAGCAACATAATTGTCTCAGTACCCCTGTCGGTTTAGGCTTAGCTGGACTGGCCTGATCTGTGCTCTGCTGCTAGGGCATGGTGACCTGACTGGGCCCCAGGAGATCCAGCTCACAACAGCCTGGCCTGGTCTATGTACCAAGAGGAAGACGTACAAACAGGGAGTACTGGGACTGAATGATGGCCTATCTTCCATAACCCATTACCATGTGTTGTAGGACACTATTGGGAGAAACACTGAGGAGCTCATCAATGGGTTGTTCTTACTAAGGGCACTTTCTAAATTCCTTATTTGGTGGCGATGAATCTAACAAAGCATTTTCCCCTCAGTTCAGTTGTGCAATTGAGACCCAAAACAAAACCGAGTGCAAAAACAACTACAGATCTCAGGTTTGTCTGAGAGAGGTGGCTACTGTATGGGTCACTTTCATTCATGTCAATTAGCTTCCCCAAGTTAATTCAACTACAGGCCAGCTAGGAGAGGCCCAAAAATGACCACTGCAATATGGCTGGAGATGGAAAGTGAAAGTACTATTTATGTACCTAAGCATTTTGCAGTTTGTGGAAGTGGGTTTGTTGACCTCCGTCCAGCTGCCAGCAATAGGCTGTAACAAGTCGGCGAGTCAGTCGTGCATTCCACCGTGAGAGCGACTGACTGAGCATGAACACACCACAGAGCACCGGGTGATGCAGACAGAGGGGGAATACCTCCCATCTACAGTATTTCATTTTCCACAAATGTCATTACATGTACACTTATTCAACAAATCATGTCTTTAGACGAATGAAAAATCATATGTCATGAGCTTTGCCTGACTGGCTCTGCCTTTTAGATGCCTGCTGCTACCGAATTCATCTCTTTCCAACATATTTTCCCTTTTGAAATTCTAATGTTGTGCTATGAGAGAGGCTGGAGGAGGGGAGAGCAGGGAGAGCACCAAAATAGCATCATCTGATCTTTCTTTCATAAACTTTTCCACTCCTGCAGCAACACACTGGGACGGGCTTTGGCAGAGGAGAAGCCCCGAGATCGAGCTATCAGATGGAAGTCTTAGGTGCTGTTGTTGAGCTTCTCCTCATAACACATGGAGAAGGTGGAAAGCTGGACAGCAACTAATGACTTGATGTTAAAAATAAAGAAGAAAGCCACACTCACAGATCTTGTTAGCTCCCCTCATTGCCTCACCTTTGTGATCACACACTTCATAAATCAAAATCTGATTAGGGCCTATAACAGACACATATGAATAACACTACTATTGCCATCACTATAAATACACACCAGTGAGGGAATTCTCTGACGTCAGCCATGTGACTAAGGCCTAAATATACCGTTTGAGGGGGTCTATGTTTGTTACGACAACATCCTCACGTTTACCAGGAAGATACGATTCTCCACCACCGCGCTCCTCGCCGCCTGCCTCGGTAGCAATGTGACACAGGCGGTCTTCACAGCTACACACACGCTGAGCTATAATAGAGAGTCGCTGAGGACAGGATATAGGGGAGTAGTGTATGCATAGGGAAAAGGCTTGAGGACACAGTCAAGGGGGTATTTTTTCCTGCTCCGTTCTATCTTTAGTAGTGTAAATATGCCGGCTCGCTGGGGTCTGGATCCATTTGTAATAAGACAGGCTGTGATAGCCCGAGCTAATGAGCTGTCAGGGGACGAGAGAGAGAGAGAGAGACACAGAGAGACAGAGAGAGAGAGACAGAGACAGAGAGAGAGAGAGAGGATGGAAGGTAGGTTGGCAGACAGGCAGGATGCCAGTGTTAGGTGCCCAACCTGTGAAGAGGCTATTCATAGTATTCCATTGCATCACCATACGGCCATCTTGGGTTGGCAAACAAGAAATGTTTGTAATCAAAAGCCGGGCCGGTTGTAATCAAATGAGGACCACAGCCGTTGTTTATTGCAAGGAGCCACGTTGGAGGAGAATGCACATGGTGTCATAAGAATAGTATGACCACAGAGGTGCGTACCCAGGCCTTCAAAAGGTGTCATGGACAGCATCGAGCAATAAACGACAGCAATAAAGGCTAGCACAAGAGTTAACATCTGCTTTGTTTGGCTTCATCCCACTGAAAAATCTCTGAGGGTCATGGTAAACTCTTTCATCCATTGTCAGTGAGCTGGAGGGAGCTTCCACCATAGCAGCAAAACATTGCACTAGAACACATGCACTGGCATGAGGGTCACATGTTCACACCAAGCATGTTTGAAGTTGTTTTTTCCCCCCCATCTCTGGAATGTGTACTCCTTCAGTTCAGTTCATCTGGCCAGGTGAGAACAGCGGCATTCGAAGACGTCTGAAAATACAGGTCTCTGTCCTCTTCCGAGCGAACTACGTTGCGGTTCGTTAGCAGTGAGAACGTCATCGACCAACTCCAGGAAATGTCACCAAAATGCTTTTATGGGTGATTTTGTGATTTTGACACCTGATAGGCAAAACCGCAGTCTGTACTGATGCTCCTATTCACCTATTTCTTCAAGTGTTCTTAACTGGTATGTCATATTACCCCTTCATCTTCGTATTTCATCACCAGTCGGGGTGGAGCCAGCAGTACAGTAGAGCTGAAGTCTTCAACAATAGGACGGCGAGACAAATACATTTTTTTGGCACTGGAAGCGGCCTGCTGAAATTCCATCTGCAATGTTGAATGTATGCCCAGTATTGATAGGCTTCGCCATATAGAAGTCATACAAATACGTTTGCATCTCAACAAACGCGGTTGTTGAATATCTCTTTAAAGTTACATAGTTACGGTGCCATGCTGAATGCTAAAGTTCAACAAGCTGTGATAGTCGTCTCTTGTAATGACCACTCCACCCTCAACTCCTGATGTTCCTCGGATTATCACATATGCACTACTAAGTTTTGTCTTTTGATGGGTTTGTATGGGTTCAGTGGCTTTTTGTCTAACAGGTTCATCTTGTTGGTAGCTTGTCTTGAGGTTGCTCGTCTGTTTAATCACCTTATCCTTGAGGCCGGAAATGCCAGTGGAGGAATAAGACAATACAGCCAGCAGCTGGAGGGGTTAAATTACCTGACACTTTTACAACAGGTAGCCCAGCCAGATTGAACACCTGTGAGACACTCGCAGAGGGTTTTAAAACTGACCCAAGTTTGAGTATGAACGTTTGACTTTGCCTATAGATAAAATGTTGATAAATGCAGAGACAATTCAGATGAACCTTATGAACCTTACACAATGAGGCTGACCGGGAGTAAAACGTCTGTTTCAAACATCTAGGCCTGACACATCTGGTTTCATTGAGGCCACGCAACTGTGTTCAATCAAAAGCACCAGGGTTTACTAGAGATGATTGGCCATAACAGTAAATAATGGTGTGAGGGGAATACTGCAATTACTGGCTACTGTTAAAAGCTCAGCAAAAAGACTCAATGATTGGAGCAAGGCACTAACACTGCCAGGGTTAGGAGTTCTATTCCCACTAGGTGCTATAAATATGTGTACTTGTGGTGCTGTAAGGCACTTTGGATAAAAGCATCCGCTAAATGGCAAGTTATGTTAGGATGTTAGAAGACAATTGCTCAGATATATGTTGAGCACTTCATACAGCGGGTCTGATCAACAGCTGACAATAAGCTGTAAAAGATCACAACTTTGCTTCAGCTGGAGAATTGATTCCATGGGGAAACCTCCATCACTAGACACACAGAAGTGAAAAACCATAACCTAACAGCCATGAATTAGCTGTCTAGCTAGATGTCTGTATGGTGCATCAGACTAATTTTTCTTTGAAGCTCATCTTCACATATTACAGTACTTTTCCAATTAGAATTTAATTGGACTTGACTGAATTTAACATAATGCCTGTGTGTTCTTCCGGAGGAGGCAAGGCTGGGCTGGGCTCACTGGGTGTAATTTTAACCCAAAACGCCTGAGGGTTCCTATGATCGACAACACAGCCAATATCAGCTGATCCTTCCGCTATTGATCAGTCATCGACATTTGCTCACAGTGGTTTCACCATGTTTGTCTTAGTCCACAAATGCTTCACGCGAAAGAGGGAAATCATTGAGCAACATTTTCTACTGAAGGCCCGATTCATAATTGCAGCATTCCACTTCTTGTTCAAAAGCTCTTCTAGTGGTTTTGTTGAGAAAGTGATACAATATATGGAAGCTAAACATTTATGCGTGCTGAGGCTGTAAAGCATTGTTTTACATTTCTAGTGGTTGTAAACACTGGAAGCAATTGTGCAATGGAAAAAGTTCCAAAAAACAGATCCACAAGTCAAATTCTTTGAGACATATAGGAACATACCGAAACTTTAGATGGCCAAACAGATTCCTTATTGTATCTTTAACCAGGCTCTGGCTATGCAACCATAACACTGAATCTTGTGATCTCCTACAACAGACCTATTTGTGGAAACAGCAGTAAAAGCAGTCTACAAAGACTTCATTCAACTCCCATATGCATCATATGGGGTCCTGACACACTAAAGACCATTGGTACTCTTGTATGTGACCGGCATGCTCGCTCATAAAAGGAAATATGCCACAATGTGCGTTTTGGCTCAGCCTTTCAGAAGTCTGCTGGAGAAATAATCCACGAGACACCCAAAGCTCAGCAGTTGGGACAAGCAGGCTATTTATAGGCTTACTCGAGTGAGGGAAAAAGCTCTTCGCTCATGTTTGGGACCCGCCGTTCACACGGGTGAAGGAAGAGAGGAAGAGAGAGACTCTCTGACTATTGACACAACACTGAAAGTGCCACAAGGTGTTTGAACTTGGAGTGTTTTATCATAACAGTCAGACTTGCCACCATATTTTAGTACCAATAGGTACTAGGCTACACCCTAACACAGCAACAGGTAATAGTCTGGCAAATACGTGATATCAGACATAGCTATCATTCAACAACCGCCACCCACACACCTTAGGAGGCCTGATACACCTTTAATCAAGATATAGAGCATAGTTTCGCTTTATTCAGGCTAGCCAGCGTGTGGTTTCATTGAGGATGTGTTTTTTGAAAGCTACTTATTCTCGCAATAATGTGCGTAGGATGCTGGGTGTGTCTAGAAGCGTATTTAGCCAACATAAACAGTTCAACACCATGTGCCCCGATCATAGTACTCTCCCGTTCACGGTAGATAATGTACCCTGCATCAAGCATCCAGTCAGATACTGCAGGGCAGCCCTGGGCAACTACTGCACTGTGTGTTGCATAAACTTTGTGGGAGGCACTGTGCTTCTTACCAATCCAGAGGTAAATAATAAGGTGGGTAAACCCTGACCTCCTGTCAATGATCACTATAAGGGAAAACAAGCAGCAATATAAGCAAAAATCAACTAAGCATTCAGTATTTTTTGATTATCCTTCTTCAGCCAGACTAAAAAAAGGTAGGAATACTCAAAAGGTGCAAAAGGTGTGTAAACTGAGTATCACCTTCCACTACACACCTTATTATCTCTAACTAGGGTCGGATTATCTATAAGAAACAACCACAGTGTTGTCCACGGCAACACTACAGCAAAAAGAAAAGGAGATTATGATGAATCAATACTTCAGACAACACAAGCAGAGAAACGAAAACATCACCAACACGCACATGCATAACCCTGCATGTCTACATGGTTATGAGAGGCCCGTGCTATGTGATCACGCGTGGAAGAGTATAGGTGCTTAGGCTTACTGTATGCGACTTGACACGCGAGTCGTGACAAGCTGAGACTATACAACACAACGTGAAAACGGGGTAACACCGGAGCAACACGAGCGACGTCGGTCTCTGCAGGGGGGGGAAGAAAACACTGACTGTCAGACGGCGTTTATATACACAGTAACTCACATCCTCAAACAGGGATCCAACGTTGGCTGTCACCAGCAGTATTCCTGTGCCTTGTGCTGCTGTCAGCTTCCCTGCCATAATTCTCTTTCGCGGGTGGGTCGGTGGCTGTATAGCGGACTTTGAATGGAAGAATAGAAAACAACAAAAAAAACGAAGAAAAGCCGGTGAATGTTTCACGGAGCTGGTTAAAACACTAAAAATTTGCGACTGCAGCCGGGGTTGAGACGGCTCGGCTGGAGCATATTAGCAGTGGCCGTGCATCTACTAGGAGTTGCTTTGCAGAAGAAGGTCCGTTGACGGCGGCGGTTGGTGGGGTTTGTGCTACTTTTCCGCGTTAAGACCCATCGTAAAAGTTTCCGTTTAATCCACGGCGAGTGCAGGAGGGCTCTGGTTAATTTCAGTGACGAGTGTTTCCCTGGCTTTTTGCAGTGTAAAAGTCTCCCTCCTACAGCAGGACTCTGCCAGGACCATTGCCTTGACTCTTCGGAGAGGATAGGTTGGAGTCCTTCACTGTCGTGACGTCACCGTTCCAATGGAAACACGGGGCTCTCTTAAAGGGCCAGTGCACCATAAACACAACCGCTTCGTTTTCTAACACCGCGACGTCCATTATCGGACACAGCTTTGCTGCCTCTGGTGAGATGTCATCCTTTTCCGTAAATCCATTATGTTTGTCCATATAACGCAAACAAACCATTGATCATGTGAGGGATGATTTCCGACGCAGCGCATGAAGTCCAACAACTAGCATAATCTTGGCCAAACTTTAACTTTTTTCATGATTATGTGCCACTTGTCTTTCAGCAGGGAACTCTGAAAGATCATCACTAAAAGACTGGAAACCAGATGGAAGAGTGTGTGTCTGGCTTTGGCCAAGGGTGTCTGCACACGGTTACGGTAGGTATGTTATCGGACACATGGCCCCTGTGTAACAGATAATATTCTGCATAATGCCTGCTATTGTTTCGGCCTTTTCCTTTTCCGTTTGAATACTGTGGACTGAGTGTATGTTGGGATCGGTTTGCAGGAAGAGGGAAAAAGTACATCAGACAGGAATGTGTCCAATTTAATTTTTTGTGGTAGTATCCACGTTCAAAGCCGTTGTGAAATACTCGATAAACACACACCTGTTACTGCACGTTCAATTTAAATTTTTAAATCCTAACTAACTGAAAAACAAGACTGTGTGTTATTTAGCAACCATGATATTTACCAACTGTTAAGAAATGTAGTGCTTGGCAGAATTTAACCATTTAATTGTTCTTATTTAATTAAAATCTATTGAAAATAAAAATATTTACTGAACATATTGAGTGTTCTTTCTACCTCCGTTTCATAAAAGCAACAAGCCTCTAGATGCAGCGATTCATGTTGTGCTTAAAACTCTCTTAGCTGTTTTGAATTCACTGTAACAGTGTTGCCAACTCTCTTCCATGGAATTGGCTGCTCATAGAAGTCGGCAGGTGATGTCATACACTAATTTACACATGAATGATGTCATCACTTCCATCCAGTGCATTCTGGGATAGGCTCCAGCCCCCCATGACCCTTAGTAAGCAGGTAACAAAAATAAATTAACGAATGAATGACATAATCACATTTATTTACATACATGAGCCGCTGTAGATGAAGTTTTGGAGTCGTTAGGTACACTGGTTTGAAAGTTTTCTCTGAGCACAGGAAGTGACGAATCGAAACCTACGAGCCAAACGCACACAGCTCTGAAACAGCAGTGAGTTAGCTAGCGCCTGGGCTATCGCTACAGAAAGCTAAGGGTAGTGAAGTCTTCAAAAATACAAACAGTTACCTCTCGCTGCCACTGGGGGCCGCCAAAGACTAAATTACAGAAAGTTACATAGTGCAGCTTTAAGTATAAAATAGTATTTCCAGTCCTCAGTTCTGGTTGGCTGAGTCATGTTCAAAGCCATTGTAAGCTAGACTCAAAAATCTCCAGGAGGTCTGTTGGAGAAGTGGCCAAGCGCAAATAATGGTCAAATTTAAAGATATTGAATATCGGCACAGAACATTGGCTATCAGCAATTTCAATCCAAAAATATCAGTATCGGTTCCAGCCTTCAAAAACCCATAATAGTCACACCCTACTCCAAAGCATACAGTGCAGTTTTCCAAGGTGCATAAATAGTTACTAAAACCTGATCTCAATACAAAGAAATGTGTTTTTTGATGAGATCATTTGCTGGTGTGTATGCTGAATATCCCCCCAAAAAACAGGAAAAAGTAATTTTCCTATGGATGTAACATTGCAAGTCAACCCAAAAAGCCTGACTGTAGGGACAGTCCCAGAAAAAAAGCTAAGTTAATGTTTCATCTTGATTTTGAATCTGGCCAGGTTCACTTTAACAGGGTAGCACCTATGTAGACGAGATCACAAGCCCTATTATCAGACACAGTGTTGCTATCTTGGCAAGATTTCATCCTTCCCAATAGGCCATTCAATTTCATCAGTATAAACACTAACAAACCGCTGATCAACATTTTCAAAGCAGCTCTAAAAACCAGTATCTATCATTTGTTGATGCAGCCTGAATCTATTTTCGCTGTGATGGGTGTTTACCAACCAAAACATGCACAGACTATTACCAAAGTGGAACCCCTGGGTCCATTATCTGACGCACAGCCACTCCAGATAATAGCAGATAATAGGCTACTTGATGCCTGTTGTTTTGGCCTTTTCCTGGCATCAATTTCCCTTTCTCCTACAACTATTTGTTTACAAGATGGGCTATCTGGGATAGAGCAAGACAGCACATGATGTAACCAAAACAAAAAAACACAAAAAGAAGGATAAAATGTACTTTTCCAACTAGACTTCTTTTCACTATTTAATTTTTATTGCGATCATTTATTTTGATCAGCTTAGTCATAACTTGCTGCATTATAAAACGTGTATCAGCTGGTAAGCTAATGCTCCTGCTTTACTTCGCATAACAATTAACGTGCAAAACAACCGGATGGCAAATAGTAAAAAAAACACTACGATTACACTGGCGGGACCCAGAAATGAGCTGCATAGAAGTTTCCAAAGTTATCCTCCAAATGATCAGTCGCATTGCTTTCTGTCACCTTTAGCTTTTGAAAACACAAACATCTGGCAGGAAAAAAAAGTGCTACCTACCGCGTCCTTCACAGAGAGTGACTTGTAAATTACAGACATGATTGTCATGGAGCATGCTACAATCTCCCCTGATGGTTTTGAGGAGGTCGGGGCCATAAATAGACCACTCCACTCAAAAGGTAGTTAGAGGTCATCAGGTCAGGGCAGGCATGTGACATACACAATACTGCATAAAGGCACAGTGGGTTCCTGTTATCAAGAGGACAGATGAGGAGTCATGATGAGAGTTAAAATCGCTTTATTGAGCAAGTACAAAAAAAAACTTCTCTTGGTGGCATTGAAGCAGAAGAATGGGTTCATACTCAACACGTATTTGTACAGTAACAAGCTGAAATAAATATTGTTAAATTATCCCCCCTGTTGAGTGCGACCCCATTCTTTTGAAGAGACATATCAACATCTTCTGCCGCAACACAGCGACACATGGTACAAGAAGAACAGAGCCAGACATAGCAATGGAGAGTGCACGGTACATATCACTCCACGTACCATGCAGCATTCTGTCCGTTCGTGCGGTGCGTTCAGGCAGCGTGGTAAACATGGTAGCTGCAGCTGTACAGGAGGGTATGCTGAGTGTCCAGCAGTGCATGCAGAGATAAAGGAGGGGTGGGGTCGGGGGGGTGGCGCAATCCCCAAATGGCTAGAGGGCTAGTCCATACAGCTATTGTATGGACAGCATCAGACTTAGTGGGGCGGGAGGGGGGAGGGGGGGAGAGAAGAGGGGGAAACATGGTCATGGCTCACCGAGAGTCTTTGAAGAGAGCCGAGAGATTATCACCAAAAACAGAGTGCTCACAGCTGTGTCTGGCATCTGAGAGAGAGAAAATCTGAGCGAGTGTGTGTGTGTGTGTGTGTGTGTGTGTGTGTGTGTGTGTGTGTGTGTGTGTGTGTGTGTGTGTGTGTGTGTGTGTGTGTGTGTGTGTGTGTGTGTGTGTGTGTGTGTGTGTGTGTGTCTCCAGACCAGGCAATGCCAACGATCGCAGTGGTTTTGCATGTGCACGGCACAGCAGGCATGAGCAGTCACTCATAACATGCTAATCATTTTTTTTTTAAATCACTGCTTTCAAGCAATGCTGGTGTTGTGTGTCGGTGTGTGTGTGTGAGATCATAAACAACCCAAACTAGACATATCTCTGGTTTCAGCATGTTACACACACACACTTCTGTCCCTGTAAACCGATCCACCACTGGAGCTATGTAAACTGTGTGGGCTTTACCAGAACCAGCTCTTGATCTGACTGACTGATGTTTATCATAAAGTTAACAACTTTTTAGCCAGCGGACGCCGAAGTCGGGCGGACCGAGAGTTAACAGTTTTGTCCAGGAGGAGATGGAGAGAAGACAAAGCAGCAAAAAAAAAAAAAAAGAGACAGAAAAAGAGAGAGACCATTAACAGTGCCCTTAATAGGCAGAAGAAGAGGGAGGGAAAGGACAAAGAAGACAGAGGAGGGAGGGATGAGGAGGGTGGGGGGGGGAGTGAAGCTGGTGCATTGCTACAGCACATCAGGGCGGTTATACACGGAGCACTATTTGGGGCAATGTAGGTCCCAGGGCCGAACAACAACAGATATCCCTCTGGGGATTTGGACCTCGGACGTGGTTGCCCGACAAAGTTGCCCTACAAAAGTTGTCCCGTGTCTCTCAGCCTTCAGCTGGGACAATGCGTGCCTCCCTGCCACTTTTTTCCCTCCTGCTAGTCAAACAGCCTTGTGGAAATGGAACCTAAAAATAACAGGGCAAATATGTGTGGAGGTCTGTGTGCAGGCAGATAACGGCACAGGTAATGCGCTCCATGAGAGGCGGTAAATACTACACTGTTAGCTCTGGACAGGATATCCCACTGGGGAATGTAAGGAGGGGGTAATGAGGTTTGTTTCTGTGTGTGTGTGTGTGTCATTTGCTGATAAAGGAGTCCTACGCACTGGGCAGAAGCCCCTCCTCCTGCACTCCGGGGTAATGGAAAAAATTATGTTGGAATTCCAGACTGCGAGCAAATATGTGCACTTTGACCCCGATCCCTCAACCGCCTTGCTTATCTAAAAATAGAAAAACCTGGAAATAATAAAAGGGTTCTCATGTCTGGACGGAGCGCGGACTCGGCCATGTAGCGATGCATTAGGACTTGACAAGAAGTTTTTATCTCCAGCAGCGCTCCTTATAGATGTATCCCAAGAGAGTGAGCCTCTTTAAGCATGGGAATTCACCATGAGAAAACAGCTTCGTTTGTGTGTGTGTGTGTGTGTTTAGTCTCTATACGACTAATTGTTTCATGTGTACCTCTCAGGTAGCGAACAAAATGTCATCTCAAACCAAATGCATTCACACATGAGCACAGAATACCCCCTTTGCAAAGACACAAACACAAAGTGGACTTGCAGGGCCACAAAAAGTCTATTTCCTGAAGCCGGGGGGCTCTACGGTTAACTGACTGCCGCATGATTTCAATTTGGGCGGTTCACAAAGTTGGCGTTTTTTTTTTTTTTTTTTTTTCTTGTACCCTTAAATCTCATTTGGCACATTTCTCCACCTCTCTCCGCCATGGGGCCCGGGGTGGATCCCACTGCGAGGAGGGAGCCTATTTCGGAGCTCCCCGGTGGGCGCTCGCTATAATATCGGCCCTTACTAATTTATCCTCCCTTACCAATTAATTTGGAGCACGGTGCTCTTGTGGGACGCAAATGTCAGTTATTTTCCAAAAGAGGCAGCTGATGTCCTAAATCATTTCAGTTCAAGGGGGACTGGCTGGTATTAAGCCCGGCGCTCCCTCTGCTCGACGCTGGCGGTATTTCCATCCCATTTCTGACACTGTGAACTGAAAACTCATCTCGATAGTTCACGGCCCCCCTCTCCCATGTCTTCTTCCTCTACTTAAACATTGTTTCCACTTCTCTTCTTTCCTTTTCTTTTCTTTCTTTCCCCCATTCAAGGGTCAAAGCCTCTCCTCTCCTCTCCTCTCCTCTCTTTTATCTATCATTAAAGTCTTCCTGTGTTTGTGCCATCCTAAGGTTGACACGGTAAGCGTGCGCCGAAATGTACGTGTCTGACTAACACGGCAAAATTTGGTGAAAATATTTTCTGCGACACAGCAGCTTTGTACGAAGGCAGACTTTCCTTCAGTACACAGGGACTATCCAGAAATACTGATGCGTCACAGGCCCGAAGCCATCCACCCAACTTTAAAAAAACAAAAAAACAACAACAGCCATTTTAGAAACAGCAGCCTGTCCAAAAGCACAAGAGGAGGCTGTTTTGCTCGGGGCTCAAGATTACCTCTCCCACTCATTCCTCCCTTCATTCAAACCATAACTGGCAATATGTCAAGCGAGAGGCCCCCGTTCGCCTCGGCGATTCAGACTTCTTGTAATGAGAAGTCTGTACTAAATATAAACCAAGAGGATTAGGCCTTTTTTTTGTTGCTTGTCAAACACAAAGCTCCTGAAGGTGCTGAAAACAGGCCTGTGTGTAGCTAGGAAACGGCCACTGCCAAGATGGGAAACAAGCCCCGCTCTGTGCTCCTCTCCAGGGCCTCATGTAAATGCCCCGGCAGAGTAGGGCTTAATTGACATCAACCGGTCGCCTCGGCTCGGCTAGACTGAAAATGATGGGATTGTTCCACCTTGTGACCAACAGATGTTTGCTGTGCAAGCTCATAACCGGGCCCGCCTGTTCTGATCCGTTTGCGTGTCTTGGCCGTCGTTGCAATAATTCAGATGGGCAGCGTTTTAAACATACGCAGAGATCAAAAAGGAATTGAAGTTGGGCACAAAAAAAAAAGGATAGCCATCTCAAAAGAGGTGAGGTGAGGTGTTCGTGTGGGTGTAGGCAGATTCCTGATTCCACACGTAACCAGTAAATGAGCTGAAATGTTGAATCACATAATGAAATACAATTCAAAGTTATTCTCACTGGTACATCCTGAGAATAGAAAGGTTATCCCAAAGAACACATTCTTCCATCCTACCAGGAGATGGCAGTAAAGAGCAAAAGAGAGCCGAGAGCTGAGGCATCTCGCAAAACAAGGGGAAGACGAGGAATGAGAGATATTGATATTGATAATATGATATGTCAGTATAGTTTTACAATCGGTGGCGGACACACGTACTGGACCAAAGAGCTTTTATGATACCCGTAACAGTAGATTATGATACCTGTAAATCAGGATATATGTTCTAATGGAGGAGGCTTCACATCCTGTTCAGCAGGATGTCTGCCCGCACTGTCTTCTGGGGTTCATTTCTCCAAACCCATCTTTACATCCAGCTTTGATATAATTTGTTTTCTTTTCTTTCTTTCTTTTCTTTCTTTCTTTCATGAATGAATGAATTTTACCATTGAAAAGCATCCTGAAAGTACGTCTCATACGCTTGTGGTACTTTTAACAGGGTGAAATTGTGATATTATAGTACTAGTCTAGCAATAGTAGTTGTAGTAGTTGTAGTAGTAGTAGTAGTAGTATTTGGTTGATCTCACAGAGGGAAATTCCTTCATCACTTAAACACCACAAGGGTTAAAATGCATCTTCGCAGCTCTAGTCACACAGACAGAGCAGAATACATCAGTATCATACAGAAACGTACAGTACATAACCATCAGTGTCTGTGAGGATGGCTCAGTGTGTTCAGTCCAAAGCTTCATAGCGTGAGGAACAAACGACCGCTTGAAATCCTCTGCAGACGTTCTGGGAAATTGAAACCTGTTGTTGAAGAAAAAACAACATATAGTAAACAGGAGAAAGCCCCCCCCCACCCCCCCCACCCCATGTTCTTTCAATAAAAAGTAGGCTTTAGCACAGTAGACTTAAACATACGTGTTTTACCCAGCCTCCACAATGATTGTGAAGTGGGTTTGCAATATTGTCTATGATTATTATGAATCAGTGGTTCTAAATTACACATTGTCACTTTTCCCTCAAGTGCCACTAGATGGCAGTCTTGGCTCTTTTCTGATAGTGATTTAATGGCTGATGAAGGAGCCACAGCTGTATTTGTGAACCCTCTGGAAGCCAGTGGTGATTTTAAGAGAGAGCTGCTGTGCAACTGTGACTTCTCAGGAATATTTTCTGTCAATCCAGCTATATCGGACAGTGTGATGTTACAATTAAGACAGATCACCATCATATGGCCAGGTATTAAAAATCTTTTGCACATCTGAGGGGGCATGATAATGTCCTGAGTGACAGGTTTGTGGCAGCTGTGTGGTGACGGAGGTCTCACCCCCCCCCTCCTCTCTGTCGCTGAGTGTCCATTCACAGAGGGAGGTGTGTGACAGCTGTCACCACCACCCCCCCCCCCCTCACCCCCTCTTACCCTCGCCCCTTCCTCCACCACAACCTTCCACATCATTACCTCTCCCCATAACCTTCTGTCCCTTAAAACCTGGGACCTGGGAGAGTTGTCAATAAAGGGACATGTCGTTTCCACTGTCTATAAATGAAAAATTGGACGCAGTGATTGAAGTCAATAAAATTTGTTGCCACTACGAGGCCACATCTTCACTGCCTCGGAGTAAAGCCTTGAAATGAAGAATCATATAAGCCCATTTTTAACTTTTTCATATAAATAAATGTCCATTTTGCTACTCTATCATTCATATACCACAATAGTGATTCAAGCTAAAGCCGGTTCATGAAAGCTTTACATTTGCTTTTGATTTGTAGGTCTTTCCTGGGAGAAATCCTCTGCCGCACAGGAAGTGATGTGTTTTTACATTTCTGGCTTATTTGGAATAAGTAGAAGAAGAACTGATAGTATATCTTGATGTATCAACGGTTCTCTAAGAAGTATCTGGGGATCTCCAGGGGTCCTTGAGGAGGTTCCAGGGGGTCCCCCCGCAACACGAGGAACAGTTTAATTTCATTAGCGTGCATCTGTTTGGAGAACCCCTGATCTGTACCATGAGGGCTGCGGTGAGTGGCAGGGCTCGACAGGACAGGCTGTTTCAACGAAAGCTGCTGTGGCTTTTTATTATAGGATGAGTCATAAAGAAAACTTCAGCCCATAGTCACATCTATAGAGCCACATGTACGGGTGGATGATGCACACCCACGCCCACACCCACACACAAGGAGCTTTCGATTGTCATTCAGCCCGACGTGGTTTGACCTGTAAAGTCCTTTGAGAGTCCTTTTCTTGGTTTCCATGATTTTAGGCTTTTCCACAACTACCGAGCTGAAACAATGAATTCTTGTAATTTTGGGGGATTTTATTTTGGCATGAAAATGGTTCAATTTAAAGATATAAAATAGTGGCTATCAGCAGTTTCCTATATTGGTCGACCCCTAGTTTTAACATTATTGTTTTTTTCATCTCTCTCATTAAAGTGGGGGTCAATTCATTTTCAACTCAATCAAGGTTAAACTGGGGGGGGGGGGGGTTAAAGATGAGCCACTTCCTCTGTAATTTGAATTGAAACTGAATTGACCCCTAGCCTAGTCTGTCACCACAACAAGACGCTTCCACAAGAGAATAGACGTCCCCCCCGCGAGGCTGTACCTGCTGTGTGGGACTGTTTACTGTAAATGTACAATGACTTTCTGCCTGACGTCATAGGCTATTCCTGTGCTGTGCCTACTACTCTATTGTACCGTACAGTGCAGAACAACCCGGCGTAGTGCAGAACAGCCTGCCTACGTGTGAATCACGGCATGATTCAGCGCTGCACAAAGGGGCCGATGTTAATCTGATTCTTTTATTTTTTTTTATTATACCCAGTGAAAAAAATCTGCCGTTGGGGTGAGAAAATTAATTTGTTTTCAATGCAACTCAACTTAATGTGAGAATTTTCTTCAATCCAGTGTGAAACGGATAGCTGCTTGTCAAGAACATTTACAAAGCGAGTGGAAAGTTCTCGACATTTTTACCCCACCGGCAGATTTTTTGTTCGCATGCTGGACGAAGATTGTTACGACTTAATACGAGATTAATTGGCTTGCCGGGACAAACAAACCGGCATAGCACAGAACGATCCAGCCCGCCGACGGATGAGTCACAGTGTGAGCTCCTCATTCAGGGAGTAGGTTAATCCAGTGACACAGTCCTTCCCGCACATACGATCATCCTGTTGATTCACGGCCTGGATTCCGTTCCAGCCATTACCGCCTTGAAACACACTCATACGCGCACGCAAAAGGCCCGAACGCACGTAGCGGACGTGCCTACACACACATGTGCAAACACATGTGCACAAACGCACGCAACACTTGCGCAGATACATACCGACACCCACCTGTTTTTTATTACCGTACATTCCCTTCCAACATTCCCTTCGTTTGCCTAACCCCCTCACCCTCACCCTAACCTTAACCCTCAACTCTACTTATGTTAGAAGCAACAAATCACATTTACTCTCGTTGACTCTCGTTTTGTCTATTGGTACTTTATTTTGAAGGCGGTAATTTTGCTTTTACTTGAGTGTGTTTTGACACAAGTATTGTACTTTGCTACGTTTAAATTGCTTCCGTTGGAGAGTACAAATTTTGCAGCTTCTCCATAAGAATCAGAAACTGGCCTGAACTAACTGTAACATTAAATGCTGAAATTTAGTAGCTCAGTTAACTATAGTTATAAAGCCAGCTAGTTTTATTGCCTGGTTGTTGTCTAGCTAGTTCGCTAGCCTGGCTAGCTAGTTGGGTAGCTAGCAGAACATCAGGAGAACCAGGAGAACATCAGTGGAGGAACGCAGTAACTTTTATTCTGACTACGTTGAGTACATGTTCCTTTTTACTTTTGCTCAAGTAGATTTTAGCACCAGTGATTTTACTTCCACTTCAGTCAAATTTCAGCAAAGCCACAGTATTTCTACTTCAGATGGATATTGACCGTTACATGTCCAACCATTAACCTTTTCCTACACTAGTGAGAACACACACACACACACACACACACACACACACACACAGACAAAAAGCATCCAGCAGCTTCAACCCTTCCAAGGGGGTTAATTTAAAACCAGCTCCACTCAAGTGAGAAATAGTAACTGAGACATAAACTCGGGTCTCTACGGGGAGCCGTTCACCTTTTCCGACCGAGTAGCAGTCAGAGAACAGAGAGAAAAATGAACAATGGTGCTTGTCAGCCAGTCCACCGCTCTCCTCTAGATCCACATGTGAAATTTTGGCCGCGCGTTGAACCGCGGGCAAACCAAAGGCAAGATGGCGACGCCGCGTGGTCGAGGTTACGGGTTTGCGACTGGGTTCGCTGGCTTCTTTAGTCCCTCTTGCCATTTGAATGGTTTCATTCCAACATGAAACATCCAGCATTTGGAAACAGTGGCACCTACTCTTACAAAATGCTCAAAATTAAACCAAACAACATAATTTAGATCCTTCGTTCTGAAGTTTCTGAATCCTCTATATGACTGATGAAGTTCAGGTAGTAAAACAGCCCTGTAGCATTTTGGAATGGAACAGCCTGACAAAAGGCTAAATGGCAACCCAACATGATTGAGTTCATATTGGGTTCGCTGAGTTTTTTTTCGGACTTGTTTTTGCACCTCGCTTCACCCTCCTGCCTTTCTCCTGGTTAATTCCATTCTGCGTTGACTCACCAAGCTGGCATGACGGTGGTCTGGTTCTGATAGTATCCAAAAGGTTACACCATTGTGATTCATACTCTGAATCCCATCACCGTTACGGGCTAGTGCACGTGGTGTATGTATGTGTGTGTGTGTGTGTGTGTGTGTGTGTGTGAGAGCAGCAGCCTGTGCACCAGGGGGCAATACATTAAGATATTCTATTTCGCGTCAGCCTCAGGGGCGTGTGTGTGTGTGTGTGTGTGTGTAGGGGGGGGGGGGGGTGATAATTATTTCAGATCAGATATCAAATTAAACACAGATTGCACCAGAAATGTAATTAGGGGCTAATTAAATGCTGCTCCGTTCTAAGGGTGAATCACAGATACATTCATTCTGGTTGATTCATCCGAACACGTGGAGCACAATGTGCGAGAGGGATGACTTTTTTTTTTCGTTTTCATTTTCCATTATCTAGAGCAGTTTATCGGTGTGAATGAGGCTTATTGCCCGTGGTGGATGGCACTTAGAGAGATGCAACGCGGTGCTCATTGATTTCCTCCCTGCTGTTAACTCTCTTTCTCTATGTGTGTGTGTGTGTGTGTTTCACTCATGACAGAGCTGGGAGCTGTTGATGATGAGATGAGTGGGGAACCTGTCAGAGACTGAGGTGGCAGTTAGACCCCTCCCCCCCACACCCAGGAAATTGTGGGTGAGAAATGTGTAGCCTCTCTGGATTTCACCGTCCTCTTCCAGCTGTTAAGGAGGAAGGGAGCCTGCGTTAAAAAGGACTCTTTGTTGAGAAGTTAGCACTCTTAGTTGGTCGCTTTGACGTCGAGTGCACGATGTGTGTGTGTTTCATTTCAACTGTTTTAACTGCAGAACACCCATCCACACACTGCCCCTACCTATATGGGTTCCTCTAGGGTTAGATCAATGTATTGGTGTGCTGATATATTGGGCAATGAATACCCTGATTTCCTACGGGAAGCCCTTAACCTGAAGTGATTCCAGTGCAACATTTTAAGTGGATTTCCTGTGTGTATTGGCACAAAATTTCAGGTGTCGGTATCGGCCTTCAGTCTAACCCTAGTATCTTCACGTACGGACATACACCCACGCGTCTATGATTGCAATGCTACTTTTCCAAAGAATTTCCAACCGAGGACGATGCGTGTAGGAGTGATTCAATACGCCCAAATACTCCCGAACTTCACATTTCCCTTGATAAAATGGTTCGCAGAGATCTGCTGTTTTTCATTGCGGTGATATCTAACCTTCAACTGCATACATTCCTCGTCTGCACTAGAGGGGTTTAGAACCAGCTTGGTCTGATGCCCTTCAATCACAATCACAGAAGAAAATATACTTGTTGTCGCAAACGTGTGCTTCCTCTTTCCTTTGCCTTGTGTGTGACAAAATCCTCGATGAGCCAGTGATACCGAGCCCTCTTTAAAATGTCTGTTTCACATGGAGACTCAGAGATAATGACTGTGCAGCTTTATGAGTATGAACGCACATTGGCATTTCCTCCCTCTGGGAATGAATACTGACTCATAGCGAGTCATCGGGAGGCAGAGAGAGGGTGAGAGACAGAGAGAGAGAGAGAGAGAGAGGGACAGAGAGAATTTGTGAGTTAGTTCAAAGCATTTATTATTCCTTCAGTGTCAGACGTTACCTTGATGAGAGCATTTCAAAAGCCCCCCCTGATTCAGATGTTGGCGTGTTTTCTCAGCTGGCAGACTGAATTTGAAGTGAGCTTTTTGGAACGATATGAGGAACTTTTTGTGCCGCTGCGGTTGTGAGCCGTGGGAGAGGGCGGCGGTGTGCAGCAGGCTCAAGTGAGCTGCGGTTATTATTCTCTTCTGAAACACCATCTGATGCTGATCCGCCATACAAGGCCAAGGAATGTCAAAAATGAGGGAGGGCCGGGGGGGGCGGGGGAGTGTGTGAAGCCATCTCGCCTTCGCATCTTAAGGCGCGCACATTTATTTTACACACACACAGAAATATTGAAGAATCAACAGTTCCCAGGCCTCGGGAGGTGCAAAGCTATGCAAGCTCAGCTGGACTGACTTACAGTAAGCAAGGCTTGGCTTAACCTCAACCTGAGCACGGATCTATTTTCTTTTCTGTTTTCAGAGAGGAAATCTCAGAACCATCATCACTACCCTGGATCCCTTGTCTTGCACTGTCCTCGTACCCTAACGTCCAAAAGACAGAGTAGCCATAACAAATGACGTCACATCTGTCTTTGTACTTTAGGTTTCTTCCACTTCAACACATTTCAGTTCAACTTTTGATTCATTTGAAATGAATGTGGAAATTATGGCATTTGTCTGATGAATGACGTGAGATTCACAAACCGTCACGGCAACGCTGGCAAATTGTCAATTTGAGCGTTCAAACATGAGTCACAGGGAGATCTTGTGCCTCCAGATCAGATTTTGTACACCATATCCGTGTGGTGCAGACAGAAAGTGTTCCGCTTTTTGCCGTTCACACTGACATCAGATCAAAGTATATCAGATCCGTGTCGGATGTGAGAGAAAAAAAAAATGAGCACTGGGACTCTTTCAGCTGCAGTGTGAACGTGGCCCCGGACAAATTCAGAAGCGAATCTGATGCTGATCCTGAACAAGACCATTTTCATTTTGGCACCTGTAGCAAGTCCCGCTCTCACCCCATTATCAAAAGGCGTTAATCCATCCTGTTATCCTCACACACACACACACACACACACACACACACACACACACACACACACACTGGCCCCTTTGCCCCCCCCTCCTCCCTCCTCTGGGCCAGGCTGTTAATTAGATTGCAGGCTGTTGAGAGGAGAGAGTTTCGGGGGCCATCCGGGGCTCCAGTAAGCGCCTGTTGTGGCACTGCAATGTTAATAGTCCTGGATTAGTGAGACAATGGAGGTGGTGGTGGGATCAAGCTGTGAGGAGGCAGGGTTCACAGATGGGATCAGCATAGCTGCAGGGCCAGGCTGGAGAGAGACATGCACGTGTACACACACACACACACACACACACACACACACACACACACACACACACACACCATATCCATTTTTCACACATGCTATCCGCTGTCAAGGATCACATTATTATATTGTAGCATGAACAGATGAACACATTTCCAACTTCAGATCCTTAACATGGTTCCAACACACACACACACACACACACACACACACACACGGACGAATGCGAGCCCATGCTCATACACCCCAACCTACATACAAATGCACACTACTCCCTTTCTCCAGACACCCTATCCGCTGTCGTGGATCGCATTATCCCACTGCAGCGCCACATTTCCAATTTCAGATCCTAAACAAGATGCTAGCCCCTAATCTGAGTGTCAGGTTTAACGGGGAGAATGGGATAGCCTCTGGGTCTGTGTGTGTGTGTGTGTGTGTGTGTGTGTGTGTGTGTGTGTGTGTGTGTGTGTGTGTGTGTGTGATTTGGATTCCCTGTGAGCCGGAATGTCCTTTTTTTCCATTGTGCCTGATGCTTTTGATGTCGCCATCACGCTGCGGTCCGGTTCATAATAACCGATAAAGAGGAGGGAGCAGCAGCAACCGTGATTTGCAGACGGAAAAGAAGAGAGACGGAAAGATGACAGATGGTACGATAGGTTACATATTAACATATTCACACACTCTGATCGGAGAATGTGCCAAACACCCCCCCCCCCCTACACACACACACACACACACCCCGTACACCACACCTTCACACATATCTCCTGTTAATGCGTGTCAACGGGAAAAGCTGTTACAATCCTGTTACTGCTCTCCTGAGAACCATTTGATTGGCAGACACACTTCAGAAGAGCTTTCTGGGGGGGAAATTAAATGTCAAGCCTGTCAAGGTTGTGAATACGCAGTCTGACGCAGACCCGGTTCAAACGGTAGTCGCTTATCTGCTCGCATTTAGCAGGTAGGTGAGGTTTGCTTAAACAGGACGACGCAATAAATGGCAGAGAATTTAGACAATCTGAAAGTCAATTTAGTATATCGTCTGATGCAGTAAAGCCCCTACGATAGAATGAAACATCTCATACTCCTGGAAGATACACAACACTATCTTATTCTGACATCGACAAATACTGCAAGTAAATCGAGACACTTTGGCATTTGCTTGGGAAGGCTGTTTTCTCATTGTGAGCCATCCATCTATCCGTTCCACTAACCTATCATCAGCGTCTTGTTATTCGATGCAGAAATAGTTTTCATTGTCAAAATCCACCCCCCTCCCTCCGTGACTGTTCCGGGTGCTGGCAAAACGGGAGCTTAGTAAGGATCGTGGGTGTGGCAGATAGCGATGCCCTGTTGGATTTCCTGTTCTTAGCACACACATCAAATTTCCTAAACATCCGCTTGACACGATATGTGACGCAATATGTGTCTGCAGCAGCATTGCCGGTTATACGCACATGTAACAGGATTTTGGGACACTACTAAGAATGCTAACAACACCGTGGCAGACTTTAGACTAGAATCAGACAATATAAGGCAGACATCTCGGTATTTGGTGTATTTGGTGTATTTGCAAGCGGCCTTCAGTTCAAATCTGACTCATGACCTTTGCTGCGTCTCCTCCCCTCCCCCGTCCTTCCTGTCTCTCTCCCCTGAATGCCGCTGGAGCTCATAGAGCGGAAACACTCTCAAATTGCCAAAGAGAATTGGATATTTACACAGAAATGCGCCACGGATGATGTAGCATGATGAGCGACAAAAAAGATGCTTTCAGCGGAAGCTCAGTCACACCGGCTTCACGTGTTTAAGGGGCTGAAAATGTCATTTACTTCTGATTGCTGGTCCTTCTCATTCAAGGGCTCTCACTGCTCGTGCCTGAGCAGCTAGCCATCCATGAATCCGGCGTGACATTTCCACTACAGTTGTCTCCTGTGCTGCGTTCACACATGAGCAACATTCATACATGTACTTTCCAAAACCAGTGGGCTCTTGAGTAATCATTAGTCCTGTCCTTTCTTTCACACAAAGAAGAGAAGGAGTAGGAGATGACTGGCTTGTGGTTGAGGCGCTCTTCCTCCCTCGCGGCGACAGCGGCGCGGTTCAAACCTCGGCCTCGTCTGCGGCTCGGTGAGCATCGCCGGTACAGTCGGATGAACAATGGAGGAGGTGATAAACAGGAGCTTGGGAAATAGCAGAAAGAAAAGGCCAGATGGGGAAATACAAAGGAATGAGACAAAGGTTGTGACACGCCATTTATCGGTACATCAGGGGGCTCTTGAGTAGAAGTAGTAAAAGAAAGACATTTCTTTTGCACGTACTTCCTCATGACGGAAACGCATTTCTTGAAGAGATGCTGGGAAATTGTTCTTGTTTCCTCCATGTTCCTGGTGAATACCCATCCCCCCTTTAAAGCCCCGGGCAGCGTGAAGAGGCAGGCTGGTTAGAGTTGGGGGCAGGGCAAATCTTTCCAGAGCCCTGCCGACAGCTGCTGGGGGGTGGCCAGGAGGCTGCTGCTCACGGCTGGGGCAGAGTCGCAACCGCATCCTGGAAGATTCTCTGAAGGACCCGCGCCTATAAAACTGCAAACCCGGGATTAAAGGCGGCCTTGACGGAGAGGCCTAAATGTTTACTCAATCTGTCATCTTATGTTAATGTTTGAGAAATCCCTGTGTGGGGGGGAGGGAGACGCAAGGCATGACACAGTGTTGAGGTTTAAAGTCCGTCATAACGTTGTCTGACGGGCCGCTTTCCTGTAGGCGAAAGGCTCCACGCTGTTGTTTACCCAGGTCGCAGTGGCTCGACCCACAGGCCGTTGCGTAAATATTCCGGCGGAGCCACACCCGTCCATATCCTTGAGAAAATCAGCCAGCGCCTTCCTGGAATGACACGAGAAACGATAACACAACACGAGTGCAACGCATGCACTGATGCTGAGACATATCGACTGCTTGCAGAGTTTCAGGCTGTCTTTGCACCTTCAGTCAAAAGTAAATGAAGGAAAAAGTACTATGTAAAAGGTAGTTATTAACCTTGTTGCAGGACAAGACTCAGAGAGAGGCGCTGAGTATAAACGATTCAAACCCTGGATCAATAAACCATCGAAGTCAATCCAGAATGAGGAATGACTCTGAGGATCAAAAACAGATCCCATGCATGGCTCTGGATACATGCCAGGGCCTGCTCTCGAGGCCCCGCCATACCGTTTGCCTAGCAACCCCAGGGACAGGTGGAACAAGTCAAATAAACACAGACACGTCGGGCTGGATGGATTTCATTTTCTCCGAGTGTAACAAGGCGCATTCCTCCCATTGCTGGTGTCAGCACGGTAAACCAAGTGGAAACTTTCTCCTCACACAAACCACTTAAAAGATCATATGGCGAATCAGTCCGAAGGGCAGTGTCTGTTGTGCAAAATATAAAAAAATCACATCAATAATATCTAGTCATACAGTCAACCGTTCTGTGACACCACACCCTCCTGAGTAAGCTCCAGGTTTTACCGGAGCTCCCGGTGACAATTCCATTAACATCCGCATCGTGTTACTCCTGTTGCTCCTCGACACCGGGACCACCCAGCGAGCCTAATCTGCGGTGGCAGACATGTTGTCTGAACGACGTCAAGGCCGGGTTTGCTTTCTTAGCCTGGGCTGTGTAGTGCTGCGCCTGCTACCTTTTGAGCATCTCCTCCAGCGGCCTCCTCTAAAAGTTAATTGCGGGCCGCAGCTTGCACGACGGTATATCATTAGCGGTAATTGCACACACAGCACCCCGCTTGCCATGTGCCTCCCGTTGTGTGTCCCAGATTTACCCTGCGCTCATCCGTGAAGGAGCTGCGCCACTTACACATTGCCGCAAAATGAAAATTGCCGCGGGCGGAGGGTGAGGAATGGATGCGGGACTCCGCGCGTGCCGGCATGTGTCCATGTGTCGATCAACGTGAGGGGTCTAGATCAGCCAACATGCTTTTAAAGAAGCCGGGGGGGGGGGGGTCGTGCTAGTTTGCTGTCAACCTCAGGAAATGCGGGGATTACCAAGAGACAAGAGTGTGTTTGTTGTGTGTGAGCATGTGTGTGTACGTGTACATATATGTGTGTGTTTTCATATCAACAGTGGGGCAGTTGTCCCCCACCCCCACCCCTCCTGCTCCGACTGGCCGCTGGAGCTGGAGATTTTAAGCAACCCAAATGCAATTAGGCTGTTTCCTCTTCACGGTCTGGGGCAGATGGCCCAGTTCGGAGAGATGCGCAGCCATTGCTGCGGCGCGCTGCCACGCTGCGCCTGCATGGAGATGGGAGTTCTTGCAGAGATGCATGGGCTCACAGTACGCCTGGTGTGCTCTCTGTGTTACAGTATTCACGCATTCAGTGCCAACAGTATCCAGGGTTGCTAGCTCATATCCTGTTGCATGCATCTCATGTGCAACCTCCAAAAAAACAAGTATCCCAAATAATAATGGAACATGCACCGAAAAATGTCGATTGTGAAACAAACCAAGCAAAATGGGAGCAGACATTTTTCTCTGCGGTGTGTGTGTGTGTGTGTGTGTGTGTGTGTGCGTGGCCAAGGGATCGACAGTGGAACTGAATGTTGGCTACACTTCAATGAAGACTGCCCCCAACGTGACAAATCCTCCCTCAATGGTCATTGCTATCCTGCCTGCAGGTCTTCCAGCAAACACTGTTTCTTTGTTTCATACATTGTGTGTGTATACGTGCACGTGTGTGTGTGTGTGTGTGTAAGGGTGTGGGTTTATGCTGGATCAAGCACACTGGCTCACAGCTAGGTTCAGAAAATGTGGTGCGCCTGCATTCCTTCCCCCAGCCTCACCTGCACAGTGTGTGTGTGTGTGTGTGTGGGGGGGGGGTGGACACTAGGCAACAGCCGCTGAGCCAAACACAGCCTCGCATGGCAAGGACTCGCCTACGGGAAGAACAGACAGAACGCAAACCAGAAAGACCAACAGAGGCCCTGCAACTGCAATAAACACAGGGGCAAAAAAAAAAAAACGGTTACAACGACCAAAACTGTACAGCGGGGTTCCGTTTCCACTGGGCCGATACTGGCCAGTCAGTGATATTATTTCATTTCAGATGGTTGAGCAGAGAAATCATTCCAGTGTGGCGCTTCAGTTGAGGCCAGTTGAGGTAAAAACCTAGTAGCACTGAAACGTTTTCTGCTTTCTAACCTAAGCACTATTTTGTTTTTGGCACCTACGTTACATTATGTTGCACCTAACTAAAAGATGGATGCATTTATTTCAGCATATGGACTGATTCAGGTTTTTTTTTTTTTTTTGCCCAAGGTAGATGGTGTGCGGGTTGCTAGTCTGTAAAACCTGCAATCAAACCAATCAAAACCTGGAGCCTTTAAAGGTACTGAACATCAGCAATAAAATATCGGCCTTCAAAAACCCATATCAGCCTAACCTGCCTGTCGAGTATCCATCTTGAGAAAGCCGGGATCTACTTTTTTAATACTACACACTCGGGTTAGTACGATCAGTTTGGCGATAAATCAGGCCCAAGTTGACCTTTTATTAAATGTTGCCCAGTGCAGATTTTTAAAAATGTTGTTTACTGTCACATGATCTAAATGCTGTTTCAGAGACTCTCACAGTTCTGGGGGAAACACTGAATACTTTTGGCATGAAAACGGTCAAATTTAAACACGCACAAAATATAACTTCAGTCTAAAAATATTGGTGTGGACCTTACCCCATGTAAGTCAAACCCTACTGCGCACCCTGGATTGTCCCATCCAGGAAACCGGCTGGAGAGTTCTGAAATGTCTGGCAGGGGACAAGGCCGGGTCAGGGCTATGAAATGAGAGCAGGCATGGGGGAGGGGAAACCTACAAGCTGAAGCTCTATGGTAAAATGATCTGATCAGTAGATAGAGACAAGAGTCATGTGACCTTCACTGGCCCATGCACTGAGCTGTACATAACAGTTATGCAATAAACACACATTTGCACACTCCTATTTACGTCACAGCGGATACAAATGTGACTTGTGACAAGGCCACGGATAAACGAGAGCTTGGAGGGCTGGTGGGAAGGGCGGGGAGGAACACTCATCTAAGCAGTGTAGGCTAACTTTTTTTGGGGCCATTTCAGCTTCATTTGTGGCCCTGTGGGGGTCAGCGAGTTTTTTTGCCAAGGAGTCCAAGGCATTACTGAGTCTCTAGGCTAAAAGTAATGCAGCTAATTTCATCAGTTCCCATACACATATTTGGGTAACTAACCAATGAGGATGAAACAAAAAATAAAATTAGGAAAATAAAAGCTCTTAGGATGAGAAACTACTTGTGCTTCTTTTGAGTTTTTTTCCCTGATCACTTTGCACCTTCTTTTCCTCTTCTCTCTTCAGTCAAACACCTTTTGCTCAATCACTCCGAAATAAAAAAATCTCCCAGCCTCTTGGCTTGTTTAGCCAAACGTGTCTGCATATGTCAACGCATTAACTCAACTACTGCTGATGAGACGAAACCACTTCTTCCACCCAGGACATCAAGTGACCAACCGACAACAGCGCGGGTATTGCTTGTATATTTTATTTTTATGTACAGTACATGTAAAAAACAAAACAAAAAAAAAGTAGCCAATAACATTGACCAACGTGGGCAACAGTAGATAGCCATGTTGCTCATACACGGGAATATCCTGACAACCATTTCCCTCTCAATCATACATAGAGGAGGGGAGGGGGAGGGGGGTTAGGGCTCTCCTTTAACACTACTCCTTGAGTACGGCTGGCCTGGAAACCAGCTAGAACACTGATTATCAAAAAGGGAGGAGGGCGTTAACGCCAACGCGCTCCTCTCGTCGACGATCAGTGAGACAGTTTTCATGCGACTTAACAGTCTCGCTCAGTTTGAAATTGTTTGTTCATATCCGAACAAAGCATTCCAGACAAACAGAAAGGAGACGGGCTGGTTGGCTGACTGTGTGCAATCTGCAGCGACTTTTTTAAGACAGACTAGGCTATGGGGCTTTGCCTTCGCTGCTAACCCCCGCCCCCCCCCCTCCCCGCTCTCCCCCATTCCAACAGTGCTGCTTTCACTAAAGGTCACTAAAGGCGAGCGTTGCAGTCTGCTTTGCTGGATGACTCAATAACTGCATGCTGCAACTAGTAGTGAGCTTGCTCCCTCAAACCCCTCTGCACACTCAGCAGTTGAATTCACAGTATTCTTACAGCGTTTGTCCAAAGTCACTCATAAAGCTTTAACTGATGATGCATAGGGGGGGGGGGGGGGGGGGGGGGGCTTTGACACGTTGGTTGGCCCGTTTTCTTTTTCCTCCAGTGGAAACATTAAATGTGGATTTTCTGTAGTGTGTGGTAGATACGTTGAGGAGAGGGAGAGGGGGGAAAACGCACCCCAAGAATACAGTGTACACAACCACCCGCAAACAGGTGTCCGGTATCTGGCGTCCCCGAATCATATGATAAAATAAAAAAAAGATTTTTTTTTTTTTTTTTAATTATCTCCAAGGCCATGTATAGTCAACCACGAAGACTTTTGAGTTCCCCTGCGGCCCATCGGGGCTGTATCTCGTGCTAGTGTTTCGGACAATGAGCTTACAGCAGGCCACCAAGGTACAGATAAAGTGCTTTTTCTTAACGTGACACATTAAATAATTAAAGTGATGTAGAAATGAATTTGAGGGTGGGGAAAAAAAAAAAAAAGAGGGGGAAGGGGGTGGGATCTTTCGCCGACTCCCACATCACACTTCTAAAGGGGTCTTCTAACTAAGTAAAAAAAAAAATAAAATGAAACAGAGACACGACATGGTTTTGGATAGGATAGAGCTCAGCATAAATACATCCACATATCCAACTAGTGACGCAGAAGGCTTCAAAAGGATGGAACACTGTGTGATCGCTAGAAGAGCTGGAGCAGCCGTCCGCCGTCTCTGGATGGAGCCGTTTTCACATTTGAAGAGGACTCACACTAAGACTTCTTAAACCCGCGGTAAAAACATCCCGTCCGCTGGAGGGAGGGAGGGAGGGATGGACGCCACTGGGGTCAATCCGACCGGACGAGCAGCGACCAAATGGGCAGTGAGGACCGCGATAAATGACAGCAGCAGATTGGGAGATGTTGTGGTGGAACGGTGGACTTCATGGATAACGATAAACCATTACAGATAATAAATACATTCGGGTTCTTGTAGTGTCGTTACTCGGCTCTATTGAAATATGGTTAAATCTAGAAAATAACAAAAACGAGGAATAGTTTAAGTTCAGAGTGAGATGCCTCAGACTGGCCCTTTTTTTGTTTGCTCCCTTATCCAGTCTCGACAGCACACCACCTTGGCGGCCATTTTCCTCCAGCCTCATGAAAAAAAAAAAAAAAAAAAAAAAAAAAAGGGCGGCGTATAAATAGTAGCCGTGGCAACCGCACGTACTCCCTCCTGGGTCTTGATGACAGAGTCTGAGAGTTCAGAAAAACCTCGGAGACCTCTCTTCAGTCCTCAGCCTCTACACACAGAGAGAGGGAAGAGAGAGAGAGAGAGAGAGAGAGAGAGAGCGAGAGAGAGAGGGGGGGAGAAAGAGAGAACACAAAGAGTGAGCAAACAGGTGATATTTCCCCATGTAAGGGGTTTTATAACAGAGTGTGTAGAGGACTCGGCTCGGGGAACGATGTGGCTCTAACATGCCGCGTTACTCATCTGAAGATTATGGAGCGCTGTGAATTAAACTCTGAGGGTACTGCTGAGTGCCTTTCAGCTACTTCCCCGGCCTGCTGAAACCTCTGTGCAGCTGACAGAGCAGAAAAAAAAGAAAAAAGAAGTTTCCCTTATGAGCTATGGAAAAAGCACCAAATATAGGCCCCCTCTCCAGCCCTCGCTGTGGAGATTCTGAACTACTTGGGTGCGCTACTTTACCTCCGCCTCGGCTATTGAGCCTCTAACAAGAGTAAACAAGGAGGGTGGGAGCCGCCTGTCTGTCCCGCGTATCACTCAAGAGACAATATTTAACCTTTTGAGTGTGTGTTAAGGGTCTGCTGCTTGGCTACCCAGGGTCAACACGCTAGGAAACCGGCAGAACGAGCTCGGCACAGCCTGTAAATCTGCGTCGAGTGTTTTAAGACGCAACTGAACTTGCATTCGACTGGTAACTTGCTTCGATTGTGCTATTGTAGTATTGTTTGTTGGGAGTCCATTTCTCAGTTTTGCTGAGTTGGCCTTAACAAGCTATAGTCATTATTGGAATCAGCAGCCCGCTATGTTTGTTTTGCTCCTTTGAATTCACACCACTTTTCAACTTAAAGGAAAGCTTCACAGAAGTTAAAGGTTTCCAATGACTATAGTTACCAACATCAGCATCCTGGTGTATAATCATCTCCATTCCCAGAACATTTACCGTGAACATACAGTCAGATCAGATATTTAAACATTTGGCAAGCACAGTGTTTCCAACCCAGCCTGTCCAACCCAGTTTAAGGTCTGAGCACAGTGACACATTATATAACTGTAATGGTAGGTGTGGTGAGACCACCATGGGAGGTCTGGACTGCGGCGGACTGACCTACGTTTCGCAGTGTGACAGCAGCGAGGTGATCTCAGGGCCCACGTGGCCCACGGCCTTGGCCGCCTCCAGGATGGCTCTCCGGTACATCCCTTTCTTCTTGCGGTTGAAGCGGGACCTGAAGAGCTCTCTGAAGGGCGACAGTTTGGCGACGGAGAGCTGGGAGGTGGTGGGCGAGCCGAACCACGCCACCTTCGCCTCGGGCCACTGGGCCTCGCAGCTCGCCGTTTCCTGTTTCCGGCTGCCGCTGATGCTGAGGACGCGAGCCGGCCACCAGGGGAAGCCGTGGATCTTCCCCCACACGATATCGCCCACCGCCACGGCGTGGCCCTCTTCGGTCACACACTTGGTCATGCTGCGCGTGTGCAGTCGCACCGTGAGCGGCGGCACCGTCTTGCAGTCATCCTGCGAGGGCACGGAAGATGAGGTCACGGAGATGTCCTCGCCGGGCGCCAGGTCGCACAGCTCTGGCGAGGTGCCGTCGGAGCTGAAGGACTTAGATTCGTCTAGGCTGTCGCTACTGCACACCGAGAGGCTAGAGGAGTCCGCTTTACGCTTGCGGAAGTTGATGAGCAGCGTGAGGTCGCTGTGGCCCCGCTCAGCCTCCTCTCCTGAACTCCCTGACCACAACTCCAGAGAGTTCTTGCCTTCCCCCGAGTCTTCAGAGTGGGGGAGGCAGGGGCCAGGCACCCGGGGGCTTCGTCTCCTGGTGCCTCCTACAAGCTCTGCCTCATACTCCACCACACTCTCCTCGCCCTCCCTCTCAGGGGGCCTCAAGCAGATCTTTGGAGAAGGCAAGTCCTGGCCCACAGTGGTGAAAGGCCTGGTGAGTTTTAGTTTGGGAATGGACACGGTGAGGCCGGACCTGGTGGCGTCGAGGATGTGGCGTTGCTCCTTGGTAGGATCAGGGGGCATCTTGCCATTTTCCTCCAGGCCGTTCTGCACCAGCTGCTTGGGACAGAACGGCTTGACTGAACCGTGGACGCGGGAGGGGATCTTAATGACCTCCCCCTTGCCCTGTGGAGTGCTGTATGAGATCTTTATGACAGGACTGTGAGGGATCACGTCGCCGCCGGGGAACTTCTCCCCCTCGGCCTCCCCCCTCTTGTCCTTCCTGAGGCGTTTGCTGTCGAGAGCCGGTGCCGTTTTCCCGTCTCTTAGTGTCCTTGGTTGCACCCACGTCCTCTTTCCTCGCTACCTTGGGGGTGGCATCCTTGGTGTCGTCGTCGCTCTGCAGCGCGTTCTCCTTTCTGGAGGCCTTGGTGTTGCTCATGCCGTCTTTGCTGTCCTCGTCGCTATTGAGCGTGTTTTTACACTTTTCACATAGTACCTGCCGCGGCCGCAGACGGATAGTGCTCATGGTCATGCGGCCGGGCTCTCGAGTCCGCCTCTTCTTCCTCTTGATTGGTCGAGGCGGGGGCTGAGGTACCCATTGGCTGTAGCTGTGGCGCACCCACAAGGGTTGAGGGAAGGGGGCTCCTTCAAAATAAGGAGGGTAAGGAGTCTGTCCAGCCGGCACTGGTGTGGGCACGGGGCAGGGAAGAGGTGCACTAGGTAAGTTGCTTTCAGGAAGAGTGTTTTCATCCTTTGGTCTGTGTGAAGCCTGGCTGGTAGGTATGGAAACCGGCTCCTCGCTCACAACTTCGGCGATTTCACAGGGCGATTTGGGTACAGGGCATTCCCCCAATTTTGTCGTGACATCCGGTAGACAGAAGAGCCCAGTTCTAAAGATGAAAGAAGAGAAGAAGAAAAAAGCAAACAAGTCACACAAAACAGTCTTGTTGCACACTGACAGGCATCTCTCAAATTCTTCAGCTAAGTAATTTCCTCATTGCCTCATTTGATCATTGCTGCAATACCCTCCTTGTATTTGACCCTGCTGGATCACGCACGGCCAAAGGGGGCTGCAGGAATCATGAATCTCCTCCTGTTGCAATTAGGCCAAAAGAGACAAGAGCAGTCCAAGCTGTTCATAACCCATTCCTCTAGTGGCCTATGACTGGGGAAACCTATTTGACCATTTTGTTTTGTTACTAACTAGGCACGCTGACACAGCTCCCCCTGTCACCTGTATGTTGAACATTCTTTAAGTGTGGGGGTTGGGAAACACAGCACCAGCAGGCAGGCTGTTGTCTGCCCTGCTGCCTTTGGCCAAAAAAAAAAAAAAAAGAGCAAGAGTGCGCACCGTCTCCGCTCATGAGTGAATTCACATGTTCCTTTTTCACAGCGTGGGACCTGCAGACGTGTCCCAAGGAAGGCCCGGGCCTCCGAGGACTCTTGAGAGGTGGCTGGCAGGCAGTAGCAACATGGCTGTGTGCTGCTTTAGTCAAGAAACAGCAGACAAAGAGACTACAGGATGCCCAGGAGCCCCCCCGACACACACACCTCCTCCTCCTCCCCAACATCTGACTGAACAAAAACAATCCCATGAATCACTCGGGATTCAGAGATGTAGGGAGGGAGCCAGGAGATTTCAGTTTGTTTTCGCATCCGTGTCTATGTGTAGTGAGATTATTAATTAGGGCACATTTGGGGAGCCCGTCTTTCTCCCCAAGCGAAGTAATTGGCAACCACCTCTCAATAATAGTCTCACGGCGAGGCTTGTTCCCTGAGACCCTTTTCATATATGCCTCTTAAAGTAGCCGAATATTAGCCCTCACAGTGATCGACACAGCACAAACAGTGCCGTTTCTGACAGGGAACACAAAGTCCTAGCCAGGCACAGTACAAGGACGTAGCATATGACCAGCCATGACTCAATGCACTGTTGCCATTTCACATTGTGTACACTGTAACTAGATGTGGAGATCTGACTGAACGATAGGCCTAGAGGGTGACATGAAAACCTGTGGGAGACAATGACCGGAAATGAATTTCCATGAACTGAAAAGGAAGAAGCAGTCAATTTTGTCAGTGACGAGGCCTGAAATATAGGCCTATTTTGAGTCATTCAAGGCCTGCTTTTTTTCCCCCCATTTGGGAGGGTTATTCCCAGGACAGCTTGAGCTCTCACATGAAAAACCGTCTAAGCATACTAAGGGGGGAAAGCTAGTCAGATTCTGATTCTGCAAGTCTATAAATAGGCTAAACCCAGTGGCTTTTAAGGTGCACAGTACTAAGACCAACACAAGGCTTGTACATGTGACTGTTTTCAAGGAGTGACACACACTGAGAGGAGCACATATGACACGCTTGCACATCAATACTGATACAATATCTTATATGTTATATGGCTTTTAGATTTGAACATGATGGTGCTTTCTTGCTTGATGCCAAGAGAGAGCTCCCTTTGTCAAACACAGAGCCCAAGGTGGCCTCTGGATCTCATAAGATCTAAGTTATTGTAAGAAAAGGCATTACAGTTGTACAACAAATCAAACAAATCAAAGATGTTGTATCCTCATGTATCCTATGTTGTAATTTTCCATTGTTTATAAGGATCAAATGTGCCTGGGGTTGAGGGGTTCTTGTCCAGTTAACTACTGTATTTAAAATGATGTGAATTGCAACATCACTCAAGGGACCAATACCACAATATAACACTATCTGGATGAATAAAGCATCAGCATGAGCAAAAGCATATTTGTTCTACATAATGTTGTTTTAGCCAAGGCCTACTCTTTGCTGAATACGTTGTAGCTAGTCTGCATTTGATTAGGCTAACAATGAGCTATAGATGAACCCATTGACATTAGCTATTGTTCAAGAGAAGTCAGTGAAAAATGTATGTCGACAGGGTCACTAGCTTGACATGTAGTACTTTCTCCATAATAACAAGATGTGTTTGAAATTCGCACTATGGCCTAAAGTGAGAATGTTTGCCATTAGCCAGTTAGCTAGCACTATAGCTACCCTGTCAGCTACAATACCTTTAAGTCTTTTGTATGGAGGCCCAGTTAGCTAGCTTTGACTTGTTAGCATCAAAGGTAGATTAGCCGTTAGCTGGCGTTAGCAGGCTAGCAATTTACTTTCATGTATAATTGTGGAAGGCAAAAAGATTTCGAAAGAAATACCACTCACTTTTTGCTGCAATCAAGTAATATCCCCGTGTAGCTCCTTTCTCGATAGGTCAGCGTCACCACCAGTGTATCGTTAACTATTTGATCGATAGTGACAGGTACCCGAGAGCCGGCCCGCAGCTCCTCGGCCACAGCCTCCATGTTTCCCGGGGTGAAGTGTCCGGCTCGGCGGTGCTCGATCCCGGCTAAGGGAGCCACGGTCGCGTCGGCCAAAGATCCTTCTCCCCTTCTCTATCGGAGCACAGGAGGCTACACCAGGGCATGAAATGACGCCATCACCCCCACCAAGTCAATTACAACAGTACTGCCACCGCTGACATCACACACTGTGTGAGAGGAGCAGAAATCTCTCAAGATAAGGCCTACCCTTCCTCTGTCTCACTTTGAATTGTTTGATACCATTTATTATTATGGCCTTTTATAACAGGAAAGCCTCAACATGTCTCAGTGAGTCTTATGGTGGTTTTTTATCATAAACCTACACCATTATATTGGTAAATGGTCACTATATCAATGCATCTTCCAATATATCTTTGTAATTAGTGATGTAATAAAAAAAAGTGGGTAATGGCAGTGATCATCATAAGGCAAAAATCAATTATATTTCATCTGTTTGGCACTACTTACTACCATGTTTACTGTGAATTTAGGTTGTGAGGATTTATGTCAGGCTAAAAAAGTGGGTTAACTATTATGAAAATAACTGGTGGATTAAGTGAGTTTAGGTCAGTTTACCCTTCACAGCATCACTGATTGTCATGTTCTAATTTTCTTATTTATGTTCCTTCTGGGATTCATATATGTTGAGCCTCTCTTTAGGCCTACAGTGATATTATAGTTTAAAACAGAGCAGATTATGACAGACAATCCAGCCAACAACCGAAAAGTTGAATTTAATAAATAAGCAGCAATACCATTGATTCTGTTAGGTAGAGGTTTATTAGGTACAATGCTAAACACGATCAGTATGCATCTGTTGTGAAAGAAAGAAGAAAGCAAAGAATGAAAGAAAGATAAGCACCATACTGGGGAAAACCTCAAAACACTCACGGGTCGTGTAACAGACTTGGGATCATTACTGTTAAGATGTTGTGAGCCTTGCAATGGGCATTCACAAAGCAATCCCTTTTCACCATGGTTTTCAACTGTGAACGAAATACTGCAGAACTCAAATGGCAGGACGTATAAAAACCCTTTCACTTGTCAAAGAAACGCTGCGTGTTGTCTCCGGTGAAGGCGATGAATCGATATTCAACATCTCTGCCCCGTTTTCGCTCCTGGAGCTCAGCATGCAACTTCCTCGTCTGTCAATCAAAAACAAAAGGAGAAAAACAAACAAACAACAAAACATTATCCAGGAGTTCAGTTCATTGTTGAGGATTTGTGGGAGATTTTGGTCTATTAGAGTACACATCTAGCTGAGAGACACTGGACCTCGTCCATGTCTTGCTTTGCTCCTGCGGTCTCCTCTGCCGCCTGTGGCCCTGGGCCTCCTGCATCGCTGCTGCATCATCTGAATGTGGGCATGGATCCGCTGCTCCAATGCACGGTCACGGGCCGCTCTAGAGGGCCACACAGGTCAAAGGTTAAAATTTGAACCGTTTAAGACTGGATTTCACTCTAGTTGCTTTGGTTTGCCCTGTTTCTGATGTCATGTCTGGTGGTATTACGGCCTTCAACGTAGCTAGTCCATATCCATATGGGAATGGTGGTAGACTAGTGGTTAGAGAAGCAAACTTGTGACTGATTGTTTGCCACTCAGTGAGGATTCATCCCATCAGTGAAGACAGAAATGTCTAAAGTGTACGGTCTAGTCTGGTTTACCACATAGCACAGGTACAAATCTGTGCTTTTCCCAGGCTAAATGTTGCCCAAGAAGAACAAAGGAAACTGCTGATATTCCACGGTGGTTGTACAGTCTCTCTCTCTCCACTAGGTGTCTCTAGCCTTCTACTTGATTAGGCTATGTGTACTGTGAAAGGGAAAAGTGTTGCATAGACAAAACACAGCATAACATAACATATACCACTTGGTGGACACTTTTATCCAAGCCGTCTTACAGTACCAGAGGTGCATACATTTTTAGCATGGGTGACCGCACCGTACAAAATAGGTGTTGTAGACTGGGAAGAGTTCAGAAGAGCTTTGTTGTCCCTGTGTCCCATATGTGTCAGTATGTACTGCGCTGAATTCTGAATCTGATTCTAATACTGGACCGGGCATCACCGGGGAGCCGGGCCTGTAGCTGGACAATATCATGGCCACTTGATGCCCAATTACCTGGCCTCTTCAGACTCCTTTTGGGACCTGAGGGGCCTCTGTACCCTCTGGGCAGGATCACTCCTGTCAGCTACACCGTGCTCAGAATTTGCAGTGTATAGATTTGTCTCTGGTGCCTGCAAGAGAGAGAGGATGGTATTTTGTTCTTAGGGCTTAATAGGTATTTTCAGAACTTTCACATCGATGTGGCTGGTTGAAGCACAAACACTATGGGTTACTCTTTAGCTATATGCATGTGAATGCAGCTGGGGTTGGGCTTCAGTCTTGCTGCAGGGGGATGACTGATTCTACACATTTGATGCAGAGCGCTCCATCACTAGCACCTGTTGCTGCCTCACAACACCACCAACCTCAGCCGAGTATCCTTTTCAATGTCTGCTCTTCCAGGATGGAAACAAACTCTTATCGTTGAGATTCTAGCTACCCTAGTGCCTTCAAACACATTCATTAGCATCTCAGAAGAATGTGTTATCTTGTGGCATTTTCTCATTTATTTCTTGTCAGCGTCTTTGACCCTTTGTGACAGAGGTGGTGCTACACTGGCCTCTTGTGGCGAGTGGGTGAACTCCACGTGAATTAAACCCATACATCAAGAACCTCCCAGAGGCAGTTTGGTGATAGGTGATTTTTCTCACACATACCTCTTGTCTCATTTGTTTTTTGTGCATCTCCTGCTTGTACTCCAACGTTTTCCTCTCCTGCACGATCTTGGCTCGCGTGCGCCATTCCCGAAGAAGCTCCTGGTCTCTGTGGGAGCGGGAAGGACGGGGAGCCTGATAATCACGGCATCAGAACAGATTTCTGTCTTATTAGCCTAATTACTTAAACTTGTCATGGCTGGGATTGGTCTTAGGAAAAGATGACATACAATTGTGCTACCTATCTTTACATACCCATTAGGGGCAATGGATTTTGGAGACACATAATATTGATCCCTCACTGTCTGGCACTTTGTGAAATGGCAATTAGGCACAATACACCCCTGCTTTCTGAAACTGCAAGGTAAAAGAACATTTTTTCTTACCTGTGGTACTACCTGGAGCCAAAATACTATCTAATGCAATGCAATGATGAACATGTAGAGGGGTAGTCACTATGGTATATACAGTACTGTACTGAGCTGAAGGCTGCAGAAATCCACTTACTTTTTCCTCTGCTCGAGAATAGCTGGTTTCTCTTTCAGCCTTTTCATCGCAGCCAGCCTCCTTTCTTCTGACCTGTTCCAGTGCGGGATGTCAAATGGAGGTAGCTCGGAAATGATGTTGGCCTTGGTAATCTCTTTTTTTCTGACAAATAAATCGAAACAAAATGCTTTATTTTTATTGCTCTCCCGAGTCCCGGCGGAGACAGCCTGGGAGATTTTTATCCCTCAGGTCTCCTCCACAGAGAATGTCGTTAAAAAAAGTTTTATGCTATCCCTGTCCCAGGCGCCATGCGATATACCCTCCACCACAACTTCAGAGCTCAACACTAAAGTTCTGAAACAAAACAAAATTCACCTCCCCTCCGCTGTGGATAAATGTACCAATAACACTGCAACATTTTCACTTTATTACTCGGTATGATCATGAACTCCAAGGGGTGAATAGCTGAAGTGTGTTAAGAACAGTTAAGACTAAGTTATTTATCAGTCTTAATTGTAAAATATCAGATCAGATGAAAACTATTTCACGCCCAACAGATATCCACTGCCACCTGCATACTTCAAAACATCCTTCATTTCTTTCACCCATATACCTATACTGTATGTACCTTTTGATAACAGGCAGAGGGTATGACTTGAGGTTTCCATCACCCTGTGCTTTCCTGGGCGCGCTTGCTACATGGAGCACTGGTCCTCCGTAGCCCAGCTCAGCCCTGTCCATGAGGATCATCTTGTGCTTGAGCTCCCTGAACCTCCGGAGCTCGTCCTCATCCACAGACTCCTCCTCCTCCTCCTCCATACTGGACCTCACCATTTCTGACAACTGGAGCTTCTCCACCGGGGGCATGTCTGCTAACAAAACGACCAAACGTAGTAGTATTTGGTTGGGGCCTGGTGTTCATTTCCTTCCCTGGTGGTATTGGCAAAATAACTTTTTTCAATATGTTTACTGTGCACGAGCAATAACACTGAGTTGAGTAGAAGCATTGATCGTTTTGGTTCTCTTAGTAATGCAGATATTACAGGATAATCCAATTCAAAAAAAGTAATAAATAACCATTATGGGAAATTAACATCACCAACAGTGGCAGGCAATATATTTTGGAGGTTTCATTTGGCTCGCAGGACCGCAAATGTGGCTTTAATAGTTTTGATAGTATTGATAGTAGGATGAGACCATTTTTATTACCCAGATGACTGAATGTAAGTGTTCCAACTATTATCCAAGTCTATCCCATGCCACCACAGGCCCAAATGGCTGATGAAAATGTAGTATGTAATTCTGGAATGAATGGGATGAGACCATCACTTAAGATTTGAACCAATTAAATGAAATAATCTTGATTTCTTTGTATTGGCCCAGTAACAAAAACACAATATCCAATAGGAGATTTTCCCCCCTAGAGACAAGAGCCCTCTCTTTTTTAATAATCTTGTAGACGGAGAGATAAATAGGTAGACTGAGGCGATTGGCTTTACTCAATGTGCAGCAGCAGTTTTTCCTGTGGAGGGCTGTCTTGGGCTTCTCACAATGATTCGCTACAGACGGTGCCTGGCTGACAGAGAGCCCCCGTTAAGAGCCCACAGGTTATCGATCATTTTCATCTGGCTAAAAATATTACAGAGCTGGAAGAGGAAAAAGAGTCAGCCGCCTGGCACGCACCGTCTCCAAGGGAACAGAAGTCGCACCAGTGAAGTGGAACCAGGGCAAGGAGCTATTTTTGTGGCCAGCCTTTCTTTTACAAAAAAAAAGAGCAGATGGCTAGGATGCATTCGGAGGGTGCGTGCATACTGAACACCTTGACATTGTTCGAGTTCAAGTTCACCTGGATGTGATTTCTGGACGCTAACCAGCCGCTCAGCCATAGCACTCCTCAGGTACTGGAGGATGCACGGGAGCCCCTGGTGCACAACGTCCTGGGGAGGGAAACGGATGGGGCAGTTCCTCAGGTTCAGGGCTTTGAGGGTAATCACATTACCTAGGAAGAGGGAAATATAAATGCCTTAGCACTATGTTCACATTTTACATTTTGGGGATTTAGCTGATGCTGTTATTCAGAGCGACGAGTGCAACAGTAGAGCGTACATTCTTAGAATAAAAACAATTCAAGCAACCAATAGTGCAAAGATTAGCACCTAGGTTAGTATATTACACATAGTATACAATATTCCTGTGACCATGGAAGGATCATGTAAGAGCGTAGTGCAAGGAAAAGTAATAACTGCTAAGGAGAGGTGGAAGGAGTTTTTTTATGAGTAGAACATATATTTTAAAGGCCCTATAAACCTCTTCCTATCGTCAAACTGCTACTTATCCTATGTAAAGAATTCTGAATTGGGCATGTACTGTAGATCTACAAGTACTTTGTCAATGAGAACTGTTGAAACAGATGCTGGAATCAGACACAATCAGAGAACATCACATCACACATCAGTAGAGGTGAGTCAACTCAACTCACCCAGCTCTGGTGGAAGTTCTGAGATAGGATTCCCCTCCAGCAGTAATGTTTTCAGAGATCTGAATGAACCAATTCACAAATAAATGTTATTATAAGGGCTCTATTCTTTTCTTTCTTTCTTATTCTTTTCTTTTTTAATATGCCAAAGTCGTGAAAAGTCCGGAAATGCCCATCTCCCCTTTAAATGTCAAGTTGTACATGTGCGTCCTTTTTTTTTTTTTACATTTCTAGTTAGTCTTCATATGAATTTCTTTTTTTCAGAGCATTTGCTACTAAAATGGCAGAACACAGTGACGTCACAAAAAATAGAAGCATCAGTATTGAACAGCATACATGTGACACAGAAATGCAGACCTCTGGTTACTTGCAGTAGCCTACATGGTTGGAATAACAATAAGGCTGTATTTCAAAGAGCAAGTGCATAATACCTCACCTGTGCAAGCCAATTTCTGCAGGAAGGGATGCAATTTGATTGTTTCTGAGATCCAACCACAGCAGGTTCGGCAAGCTGGTGAATATTGAATCCGGGAGGTTGGAGATCCGATTGCCTTCAAGATATAAATTCTTAAGATAATATGATGAGATAGTTAGAATGGATAACAGGTGCAGTGAGATAAATTAAGTTTTAAAATACAAGTTGTACGCCTAGTGCTCTAACAGATGTGTTCTATATTATTTGCTTGAAACCCGCTGTAGCGTATTCAGCTGTGTGAGTAGAGGCTGATGAATGCACAGTTGAAGGCCAAACTGACCTTTAGTGTGCCATTTTTCAAAATACATTCTGCAACATCTTCCAACTTGGTTCTGCTCAGAAACAGAGTCTCTGATGTAAAATGTTCACTCAGTTGCTTTAGCTCAGCATCCTCAGGCGGGATGTCGGGGGTCTGTGGTTCCAGGGTCTGCGGTTTGTCTACATTGTTCCCATAGTCAAGGCTCAGCTGCGGGTCAGGAGTCTCCTCTTCCTCCAGGGATGACATTCTAGATGTGATATTGGGTCGTTTGGTGTATACGGACCATTTTCATCCTTCGGGGCACATTATTCAAGTGCCATTTTGCAATTCAAGTCACATTTTTCTCCCACTGTGTCTACAAATGAGAAAATATATGTGACTGCTCAGCTTGGATTTCCAATTCCAGATATCAACAATGAATCATTGCCCTGCAACATTAGTTCATGCGAGCGTTTAAACTGCCTACAATATTACGAAGGACTAAGTTACAGCTAAATTAATCCCAGTGTTATTTGCGAGCCATGACTGAACATTTCATTACAACTCGCTCAAGCTGCTGCTACCTAGTTAGCTAACGTTAGCAAACATTTCAACTACTGATAGCCACGATGCTACCACTGAATTAATTGAGCTGCTCGTAATTAATACTTTTACGATTAACCTGTTGATACGTTGGAGCGTATGAACAATTCAGTATCTACTAAAATGTAAAATTAACATTTAGCTTTAGGTAGGGAAAAAGTTAAACCTACTTGTAGCTACCAATCTCACAAATAAGCCACCGGTAACCATAGCAACCTGGTCAACATCAACTACGGCAACTGTTTGTGTGCAGACAGAATACGATTTGTTTCTGTTTGCGATGGTAGCAAAACCTATGATGAGGTATTCTGGCCAATCTAAGTATAATCTAAGCCTCTGGACACTTAAGCATGTTGTGAGCTATTAATAGTTATTCTAAATCCAGATAATATCATTTGAGATATAGTAGATTCGTGTCTTATTTTGAAAACTGGTGACAGAGCAGCAACAGGAGTATTTTATGGGCGTAAATTCGGGGGAGATAAAGAGTTAAAACCATTTTCCCCCCTCAATGATTCGGCACCACCCACCCATTTTCTAATGAGATTGTGGATTCACGGAGGCTCATTTGGGCTACAGCACCACTTCCTGTACAACTGACAGGCGGTAGAAACCCCCCAGTCTGTACAGTACTATTCTGGCTTCCACCAGAGAGGCTGCTCTTCATTCTTGACATGCACGACAGTCAGTGATACAGAGCTACGTCGACCACAGTCACTGGAGAGCAAACTGTCACACTACTCTGTGTCAAGCCAGATCGAATTAAAAAAATAAGCCTTCCGATAACAACTTTCAAAATAAACCCCTCCCATTGTTTTTACAAACACGTGTTGCAACATTTTAGAGTGATACATAGCACTAACCTGGAAATAAATCACATATTTAAGGAGAATCCGTAGTAAATAAAAATCACATTATTGCTGTTTTTGCTTAAAGGTCTTTGTTCTGTCAGCCACAAGCCCTCTACCATCCATATTGGAGAACAACTGATTGCATTTTTAAACTCACAACTCACAACAGTATGAAATAGGCTCATTTCTGTGCTGTTTTAGCTTGAGAATGATAATGTCATAATTGACACGTTATCAATGAGCGTTTTAATGAGTGTATTAATGAATGTATCAGCGTTGAGATAATGCCACTCAATGTATGTGGCTAAAAGTAGCTAGTGGTTGCATGTTAACGGTAGCATTACTTGCTTTGCTTATTAGCTTGCTGGCTGGTTAGCTAGCTGATATAGCCAAAGGCACCAACTTGAGCAGGTTAGCTGACTCTTCTCATGCTACAACTTGTAATGTTATCGAGTAGAGGCTAAAGACAAGACCGTTTACCATGTAACAGTAACCTACATTTCTGTCTTTTTCTAACCTGGTTGTTATATATCATACATATATCATTATTATTGAATGACCAATTCTCCTATAAACCCCCATACTGGCGTCAACCATGGTCGCTAAATGTGTTAGATGTGATTCGACTGCATATCTCAATTGTGACGCTTTTATTTTCTAGGCAAAATCGCTTGACTTCCGGTTTTGTTCTGGCTAGCTCTGTCTAGCTTGACGTAGCATTCACTCAGCCCCGACAACATAAGTCTCTCTCGTTTTGGCTGGCTGGCTGGCTACAGGAGACAGCTGAACACCACCAACACCGAGTGTATTTTTTATCTCAAGCTATAATAACCCAAACAGTCGCTTCGGTACCTCCTACACTTGGTCTTCCCTGGTTTCTAAAGACTTAAGTCGCGGTGCTTAAATTTGCGAGGAAATAAATAACGGAAATAACGGGCACGGGTTGGGTGAAATGTATTGTTATTATTACTATTATTTGAGGAGGGTGTCCAACACGGAGCTGTAGTTTCTCTTGAAGGGGCGAGGAATGCAATCTGAGCATCAATGTTTCACTGGGGCAAGTGGAAGAAGAGGATGGGAGCCAACAGTTCTTCAAAGAGACCAGTTTTCGATGAAAAGGAAGATGGTAAGTGAGAGAAAGTGGGAGAGAAGGGTGAGACGTAGGTTCCCAGTAAATGACGAAACATTACCACCGTATTCCTTTAAGGACTTATAGTGTGTCTGTGGCACCCAATAAGGAGTTTATAGCAACAGTATCCTACTTTACGCTAGTTTCTAAGCTAAAGGGCACCACTAATCCTTTAATATCCCCATATGGATTTAAGAGTTTTGCTGAGTTTTGAGTTTTCCTACCAGAAGAAGTGTTTTGAAATAACCGTCACTCTTGCTGTTTAGGCTATTGCAGGTCACTTCAAAAACAGGAGACACGCATACATACATTGCATGCGTTTAACGAAAGGGTGTTTTTGTTGAGGGGAAAAAAATACAATCTCTTGTTTCATAGCTCGAGGCAGAGGTTTGGAGGTGTGACGCCCAACTTTCTACGGATAGGCTGCTGTTAGGCTGTGATGGAAACAACAACAACCCTGAAATGTATTATAACAATACGTGATCACACTGCATAAACTCATAGCGTGTAAAGTTTGCAATTCAACTGGGTTTTTTTTTTAGGATGCAGAAAATTGCAGCTTTACCACCAGTAAAGAAATATCTGGCGTTCACACTTTGAGAAAATCTGCACATGCCTGATTGAACTCGTTGAAATATGAGCTATTGAAGTCATCCAGTTAATTGCATAATTAAGACAAGATTAGTGCCATGCATGGAAGTAATGTTAATTCATGATAGCTGTCAGTGTATGGGAAATAAGCCTCTTGGAAGTACACCAAATATGCTTAGCACTGAGTCTTCAACGGTCCCTGATGGTCTAAAAAAAAAAGAAAAAACAGTGTTGCTATAGAGCTATCTCGAATGAGCCCACTAAGTTACAGGCAAAACTTCAGTAAATGAGGTCAGTTCACTGCAGGGCTGTGGTCTTATGGTGTGTGTGTGTGTGTGTGCGTGCGTGTGCGTGCGTGCCTACATATTTACAAGGCTAACCCAATTAAGCTTACAGCAGTTTTGTCCATGAAAAGTGTCCCTCTCTACAGCAGATTGCCGGGAGATGAAAAAAACGGTTGGCCCTGCAATCTTTTGCTTGTGTGTTCTTTATCCTTGCGGTGGTTGTCCAAAGACGAGCCCCCGGATGAGTGCATTCAGGTTCAGAGAGAGATGCACTTGGCAGGCATTATAGTTTTGTGTTTCCGTCTCCTTTCGCTGGTGATTAATGGAGTAAACCTAGAGGCTCAGGGCTGAACCACTCACGGCACGTTTCTCTGCTCTTGCCCGTGCCGAGTGTGAAGAAAGAGCCCCTATCGTTTTCACTATATCTTATTTACTCCTCTATCGTGGGTGGAGGGCTGTTTTCATAGCCTCATATTATCAGTATAAGGCAAGTGGTGCTTATGAGTGGCCTGTGAAATGCTAATAACTACTCTGCCCCTTGCTTCCATCTCCATTCCACTCCACGGGGTGAAGAGTCAATGCAGTTGCATCAACAGCATCAGCCTCAGCATCGTTGTCATCACCACCATTACAATGCATTGATGCTCAGATTTAAATCAACCTTGTTCTTGGGTGCAAAGAGGTGTTTCATTTAATCATCCCAATGATATTATTATATTATAAGGGTTTACTCTAGTGTATGTCCCTTTATGTAGCACTGAATAACTCTTCTACGTAACATGAAGCAATGGAGTAAAATGGATGGGGATATATGCATTACTAAGGCAACTTTTCATGTAGATCTGAACACCTTGAGCACTCGCAAACAGCTGATTCTGCTCGGTTTACCGGCTTTGTAAAGCAGCTGCTGCTTCCATACCCCGTTCATTTTCAAAGGGCTGCCTAGCAGTGATAACAGTCTCAGCACACCATTGTGTACCGCAGTGTGGATGCTGACTGAGTTTGATGCAGACTCTAGATGACTCTCGCTGGCTGACAGGTCTCTGGGAAACAGTATCTCTTGGCTTCTTGGAAAACAGCATATGGCCTACATTAGGCGGTAATATTAGAGCAGCGTTTGGCTCGAAAGGCTGCAAACATAAGCAAGCGGTCAGGTTGATGTCAGAGCGTAGTGGCCAAAAGGGCTTTTTTGGCAGATAGTTGGATTAGCTGAGGAATTGATTGAGGCTCACATCCTTCCTGCGCGTTACTGCATCGCCTTTTCCACTGCAACGTTTAACGACAGTGTCCACCGTGGGAAATTAAAACTAAACAGTGGTTAAATGCTGGTTAACACCGGTCTACTTTACCAGCCACTATCATCGTCTGAGTTATTTTCTCAATCGCTTTGGCTGATAAAGCAAGCCAGCCACTGTAGCCTGTTCACACAAACCCTGAGCTGCCTACACATAGGGTGTCCTTGGTGAACACGATGATGAACCAGTCGTGTGTCCAGTTTCCCAGCGCTCCACATGAGTTTATTCCACAAAGTTGTTAACACAGTTGGAGCCGACTGAGTGAGCGTAGAGAGACTATTTAGTCTAACCATGAGCCAAGCCCCGAGACAAAGGAGCACTTTTCCTCTCTCCGAGTCCTCATCTGAACTTGGAGCAGCACTGGCGTGTCGCTTATGAAAGAAGGCATTTGTAGTGAATGCGCTACAGTATTCAGTAGGGAGTACAAAATTTACAAATGCAATCTTTAATTGAGCATGGTCATGTACTTTGTGTTCTTCATATTTCTCTCCAAAGGATGTACACAAAGGGTGTTCCTAAGGTGTGTGTGTGTGTGTAGGCGTGTGTGTGCACGTGCACCCGCCTGCACGTCGTAAGTGCGCACGCGACTGCTCTTCTCCTCAAGAATGAGTATACGAGGCGATGAAAGCAGATTTGTCTGAGGATAAAGATAGAGGCAGAGAGAGAGATGGCTGATTACTCACACTGAATACTGAGTCGCTCACTTTCTTTCATCTCTGCAACATACTGTCAATTTCCCTCGCTCCCTCTATTCAACCGAACCCTACAGCTACTGGCCTCTCTTCACTGAGGAGGACCGTTGTAATACCCCGTAGTGGTAATGCAATACGTTGGCAGAAAGTGTCGTGGTCATATTGCGGTATCATCTGATCCCCGAGTGTGGTTGTGGAGGACTTTCATTGTAGTACATTACACTCCCCCATGATCAAATGTACACAAATACTACGTATCAACTTGGGAACAAAAACATCACCTGTTCATCATCTCTAAAATAGCTATGTTTTCAAGGACCTAACTATTGTCTTTCAACAAGTACCATTGTTTGTGTTGATTTTGTGCTATCGATCGTTTTGTAAGGGTAGTGGATGTCTAATTTTGGAATGAAACTCTTCCGTAGCTCCACGTAGGATTTAAACCCTTCCCAAAAAGCAGTCGGCAATGTGTCGCCTGTACTTTTTGTCCACCTTTCCAATCCGTGTAATGTCGTTTGCTTCAGGTTACGTGCAGGACAGTTGACAGTTGTAGCGGGGGCTAACGCCAGAGTGAAGGAGTCTTCAAAGAGATCCGCTCAGCTTGATGCTGAGATGAAAACAGAGGGAAGAAAGGTCGCTGGCTTTGCGCGCACATGTGTGTGTGTGTGTGTGTGTGTGTGTGTGTGTGTGTGTGTGTGTGTGTGTGTGTGTGCATGCGTGCATGCACAGGAAGGGATTAGGACGTGCAATTGATATAGGGTCCGGTGGGTTGGAGAACAGTCTGTTTGGATTCTCTCACACCTACAGAGTCTTGTGTCATACCTTTCCATCACGTTTTTTGTCACTTTCCCTTCCTCTCGAAGGGACGGAGTACACAGTGCTTCATTGTCTACAGCAAATCTGCTCAGCTTTGTCACTGGGAAACCATGGACTGGATTTGATAAGAGGAGCATCTAATAAAGCAACCGAAAGCATTACCTGTCACCTTTTGCAGCTAGCAGTTCGATTTATTTCATATTTGGCCTTCTCTTCTTCTTCTGTCGGTGCAGTTCTTTTATTCATGTAGAAACGTATTACTGTTCTCAGCTTCGGCCCACATCTAGCTCAGTCCCACCGCTTCGATCACTGAACTAGATTCATGACAGAGGGAAGAGAGAAGCAACACTCTCGCCTAGCCGATTCCCATGGGAAGCCCGTATGAAGCTGTAAGTACATTTTTCCCCTGTGTCCATGCGCAGGTAACCCAGAAACAACATCGGCGGAACGGGAGAGGATGAAGACTTCGATCGCAAATCGCAAAATCAAGTTGTTTGACAGATTGGCAGATGTTAACTCTTCGTAGTTTGTAATCCTGGATCATTATTCAGTGTGTGTGTGTAGTGTGTGTTTGTGTGTGTGTGTGTGTGTGTTCAAAGGGAGGTCCTCTGTGCAGTGCAGCGAGAGAGGCGCCAGAGTCCAACCTTTCATTTAGCAGCCAGTCCAGACATTATGCAGAGATGCCCATTGAAACCAATTAGAGGTCCGCTTTCAAATAATCTCAGCATCCCTGCATGGATTTCTATCTGTTTCTATCTGTGTCAGTTTTGTTACCATTGGGAGAAAAAAAAATATCGGTCTGGTTGACTTGCTGTGCATACAATGAGACTTCTTTTTAGGGCCGTCTTAGTTGACTGATTATTTGGCTTCAATGATTCAAAAATAAGTTATTTTCTACAACAGTATTCTCAAAATGTCTTCTTTCAGAAACACTAGCTCTAACGGTCAGTTGGTGTGATTGCATGGTGACAATTGATCAATTGAACTGTGTGATTCGTCAATAAAATCTGTTAACTGTTGTCCGACGAAGAGTTTCTCAAGGACAACCTTAGCTATTCAACTACGTTTGTAGAGATGTTGAGCCGAAACTGCCGTATTTCTAGAATCCGCAATATTACGGGATGTGCTAAACTTGTGCTGAATTGTTTTTCATGGCCATCTGAGGTTGGATTTTGCCCGGAGGCTATTTGTAACTCTAAGAGAAGGAGGTTGGAGGAAGGTGACTCTGTTCCCCCCACGACTCTGCAAGAGGACAGGACAGGACGGCCTCGTCTGCTGGCCAGGCTCTCTGATGTCAGAATACCACATACCACCCGCCACCGCTGTACCTCTGTAGAGCTTTGAGCGCACTTGTGTTGCCAGAGGGTTTGTCACGCTCACTGTGGCGGCACGCACACACACACACACATACATACATACATACACCTATTCTCATTCTTGAAATACTCCACAGGTGAATGGACACTGAAATGTGACACTATCAAATCTGACAGTGGCTCCTCCCTTCCAGCTGCCCATCTCTCCCCCCCGGGGTGTGTATATGCAAACAAACCTCCTTCACTTCGTAGATCATACATCGATAAAAATTAAAAAATCCACACTGCCTTCATGCAGGTGTCGAAAAAGACATCAATCGCAGACGGGAAAACGTCGTCTTGCAACAATGGTGGCGGATTTGAAATATATTTCGGACTTTGGCGGCACGTGAGCGCACACCTGACTGGTGAACTGAATATACTGTACCGGTGCTTGTCCTAAATACCTGTGAGAGCTAACAGAAGTCAGGTGTATCTGGGCCAGAACACGACGTGTCCTGCCTTTGCTCCAGCACAGAACTGCTGAGGGGAGAGAACTAGGCCACAGCATCCTTTTTTCCCCCCCTCTCTCTTAAAACACACACTCGAACGCCATCCTTCTGACCTTACGCAGCTCGGTTGAAGTACCTGTTCACCTCGAGCCCAGTTTGGCTACTACCTCTTCTGATGTTTTGGAGAAGCATACATAGAGCTGTTTTCTTTGTCTCGAGGTGTGGTGGCAAACAATTCTGCCTTTGAGTTATGGCATGTAAACATCACATCCTGTCTGCAGTAACCCAAATAAGCTTGTGTCCCAATTGAAACACTCATGTAAACAGGAAAATTTGTCAACGGGATTTGAAGAGGCACGCAGAACGACTTGTCCCGGGATATGAGCTATTATCCTGAATACAACGTGGCACGCCAACACAGTCCCGCTGAAGCTTTTGCACTTCTTTGTCTTGTGCGTGTGTCCATGTGAGGACAGCTGGTGTGGGGAGTGAAGATACATTATTCAGCCCTCAGTGTACTTTTCACCTCCGAGGGGCCGAAAATAAAAAGAGTACTCTGCTTTTTATTTTTTTTTTTTTCCAACTCTAAGCCTAAACTCTCCTCTCACTCTTTCCCCAAACTGGACACCCTACAGAACCCTATTTGTCCCGTCTCAATTTTTATTTTCTCTTGAAGACGCTCTTCTGGCCACTCTTCCTCACGCTATCTCTCCACCGCCTTCCCACCCACCGTTTCCGCCACTCTCTAAATAGATCCCTAATGTATCCCTCGGTGCACTGTTGAAAGGTTAATATGGCATTTTAACCCTGGAGCATGGTCCATTTCTTCACCGGAGTGTGTCACGGTCCAGCGGTTTGCTGAATCCAGTGGGAGGGGGGGAATGCGGGAGGACAGAGTGGCGGGCGATGATGGTGGTAGCGGTGGCGATGATGATGATGAAGCTGTCGCTGTACTTCCTGCTTCCTGCGGCGATGCGGTGGCCCGACCTGGTTTCAGAGTGCTGGTTTGCGATGAGCAACCTTTTGAGAGGTCCGTTGAATCTCAGACAAACCCTATATCTTGCCTGACCTCAGGTAGAATAGTGGCTCATGGGTAGTTTAGCATGAAGTCCACACAATAGCTTCCTCATGTTTTATTAACGAGCCAAAACTTGATGCACAATGTGCCAATGCTGGCCTAGGGAGTTGTGAATCACAGTGAATTAGTTATGTCAATGCAGGGACGAGATGATGTGTCAAGACTGTGACATGACACACGCGGACGTGCGCGCACACACACACACACACAAAGGCACACATTGCCATGGCAACCTCAGAAGTTTTCACGCGGTCCAGATGATGAGTCCCCATGCTGCAGTGCAGAATTATCCTCCGAAGTGTTATCTTCTGGGCGCTCTCTCTCTCTTTCTCTCTCCGTCGTGACAGCCTTTTTAGATGTACGATACAGCGTGCATCAGCATACGCAGTGATTTTCTTCTGTGCAGACGTCCAATTTCACATCGTCTCTTCATCCCCGGCAGCATGGCTCCTTGTTTGTTAAGATTTACTGCGGTATCCGTGCAGCTTTTTCATACCTCATTCAACTTTACGACTGAAGCGCATTGATGAAGTTGATTATGATTGACAAAGCAGTGCATGTTTATTCATTGTTTGTGCTGAGTCCAAAGAATTAGAGGAAACTTAAACCTGCACAACAACCGTGCATGTGCTTATGTTAGTATAAGAGTACAGGGGATTGCATTCACATGTGTGTTTAGTTGTATAAACTGCCAACAATGCACATAACTCTTGCAGCAGACAGTCGTTCGGCCCTGCAACATTGTAATAACTGGAAACTTGACAGAGCAAGGCAGAGCAAAAATGACGCTCCATGACGGCCTCCACCAAACAGACATAATATACCAGTTTATATAACTTTTGTATGTGAAGGAGCTCGAGGTCTATCGCAGTCAGAGGAGAGGGTGAGCACAAATAACTGAAGAAATGGATTGCTCAGGGGTCCTTAAGCAAAGACGTTGCAAAGATGGCGAGAAAGGTAAAGTAAGAGTGCGGAATGAATACAGGGAAGAAAGAGAGATGCGGACAACTTTGGGAGAGCGTGAGAGCGTGACACGGGAAACCTGATTACCAGCCGGTTCGCCCATCCATCTAAGTCTGGGGAACATAATCATCGAGGACGTGGATGCGAAAATAAACGGGCATGACCGCACAGGGAGAAAAATCAATGGTTTCCAGCGGGTTGGCGCTGAGCCACCCGGTGAAACTTGGGGGCGGTTGATGCACGCGTCCCTGAACTGCGTCCCTCTTATTGATCTTCTTGATCGTCTTTAAGACACCGGCAAGTTCATTCTAATGCGATCAGCAACTTTAGTAACAAGGCAGGGGGGAAGAAACATGCCTCAACGGTTGTTTTTGAATAGCCGTTCATCACATTGGTGAGTGTGGTTGAGGGTGCCGCTCACGTGCGCGCGTTCACACTGGCTTTGAGGATTGCAGATCAAAAAAAAAAAAAAAGCACTCAGGGTAATTAATGCACAAGCAAGGAGACTCAAAGAAGGTGCAGCCACGCGACAGTCGACTCGTAGGGACTAGAATTAAATACAGTGTTGCACCGGCACATCCTCCGTGCTTATCCTTCACATTCTTGTTGTCCAATTATCAGTGGAGATCCGTGGCTGAAATTGTCACGCCTTTTAAAGACAATGGCCTCTGTGGCGCTCGTGTGTATTTCATGAGAGGCTCTGCTTGGAGAGCCCGCAATTAAGCTGTATTAGCGCTCTTGTGTACTGGAAGAAAATGATGATGATGATGATGATGGCTGCTCCGTGATGATAGTGGTTTAAGTAAACAGATTTGTCAAATGTGGTTTTCAGCATGCTGCAGAGGCATTTCCCTGTCATGTCTACTTGAAGCGTAGACAGCGCAATGACAGTGAGTGTTTGCTTCATGTCGCCAGCCATGGAGCAAGCCTCAGCTACTGTACGTGCAAATCTTTTATCTAAATAGAGAAAGCACCGTTCTTTATTGAAGTACTTGGAGTGGCAGTAGATCTATCTTTGTCGCGTGCAACCATTCTGTCTGAATGATAGTGTTATACTGCAGTATACCAAGTTTTTAATCAGCCACCATATCGCTCGTCCTGTGAATCTTTCAACTTGACCTTTAGTCCTTTAACACATTTGCTTGGATTTGTGAAGAACAGAGTAAACAAAATCTAACTGTACAATCATTTGTAGTACAACTGTGTAACTTCATGATGGTCTACTGAGTGAAGACATATGGCTTCAGAAGTGCAGAAGGAAAATTTGGCTTGATATGAAGCACGCCGCTAATGCGAGACGGACCGAGCCACCATCTCTTTGTAGCCGACCGAGGCACGTGCGGAGCAGCCTCTCCTGTGCTGATCAAAAGAACATGTGAGCTCCCATCCATAAAGATCAAAGAAGATCCGTTGCAGGGTCAGGCTCAGGATGTGCCCACAAACCAGCGCTCCGACTGTGAGCTCTCTGAGTGCCACTAGCAAGAACGTCTCACATGGAGTAGATACTGCACAGCTAGCCTCCCTGCATCCGGCTCTCAGTGCCTTTGATTGGGTGCTCATCATCAAAGACCCCAGTGTGTTCCAGCAGCAGCTCTACTACTACTACTACAGCCCCATGAAATATGGCTTACTAGTGCAATGAAATATTCAGTAATCATGTGGGAGAAACAGCTTGCTGTAAAGTGAAGCGGGGGTTTTTATAGGCCAGTTCTTACTATGATCCTAGTTTCACTGTGCCGAGTGTCACATGCACTCAGACTGCGATCCCTCTGCCGTCGTCACCTGCAAAGATGTAAACTACCACTGTGAGAACTTTGAGCAAGGCCTCATCAGATCCAGTGGCACCTGCTGCTGCTGCTGCTAACTACACAGTGGGTATATGCACTGTATGTGGAAATGGCATCCTGTCAGCAAAATCTACACAACAGCTTGTACGATGGGTGATAACACAGCCGAGAACATAGTATCGGATCGGACTGGAAGCTGAGGCATATTCTCTAAACGGGCAGCAGGAAGGGATCGATGCTAGGAGGTTTTTTGATCTCAGTCCAATGGTGGTGCATTCACTCAGACGGTGATTTGATGGCTAGGCCGTACTCTCCGTGTACAGCACATTGGCTTTTCAGAATTGAATTTCAGCTTTTTTATATCAAACCATGTTACGCTGTGGTAGGGTTGAGCTGTACTTTGATATTTGTGATTTTTTACATAGAATGCAGTATTTCAGTATTCAGATATTCCTTTGAGGTTTTTTTGAAATAATGGTTCATAGGGTGCCGGTTGTGTCGGGCATTGCACCAGCTTATCCAATTATACTCACTGAGGCGAAATGAATATGTATTCCTGAAGCATTCTTGTTTATCTAGCCACCACAGTATCAAAAGTAGGAGCTAATGTGCAAATACAAAACGTAATATAATGTCAGTGTTTCCCTTAGCTCAGAACTTTATTTGTGGTGGTGGGGCATCCCGGGCAAGCGGGCTGAACATGTATTTGAACATTCACGGCTCAGATTTATTTATTGAACGTCTTACATTAATGGTTTTGTCACTTGCCAGGCCTTCACTGCCCATGAGCATGGGTTATAAACTGACCTGTGTAGTTAAATAAAGGTTAGAAAGAATAATAACATTTTAGTAGACAAAGCTGCCTTCATAAGGGTCTCTACGTGTCACACAGACCATCTGAGGTTCAGTGCACAGAACGTTAATTTTCCCCTCGGTGGTGTATGATTACGTGACTTGTTGGATATGTAGACTCCGCTAGCAGCTGGTAATGTCACTTTCAGTTCAATATTGGGGGGAAAAAAAGTTAGCAATTACCTTCCGTTGTCGAGTCGATATCAGGTTTTTGCCAGACTCTCCACACTGGACACAGCTTTTCTTTTGAGGTCAGACTGCCCTTGCAGGGATGCAAACTTTGGTGTGTGGTGTGGTGCGATGTGTTTACAAGCTACAGCTGAGTGAGATCAGTCTCTGGGGTGACAGAGAATGTAACGTGATGCGTTAGAGATCCATTTAGATCGATTTGTATCATGAAATAAGTGCCTAAAACTGCAAATGTCTCACTATTGTACAATTCCTTTTACTTGATTAAATACTATCTAAATCCATATTTTGATTGTCACTGGATATTATGTACATGATATTTACTTGTATAAGTATATAACATATTCAGTGGGGTCCAAAAGTCTGAGTTCACTACCAAGAACTGTTTGTTTTCATTATTTATCAAAAACTAATACAGTTTTTTTACTCAGTTGATAATTCTTATTCTTAAGACGTTATTTAGTACTGGTACAAATACAAAGTTTAAAAAAACAAACAGTCGTATGGTGCGGATCAATGTGCTCCAGCTCCACTGACATCATAGGTATTTAGTTCCCCCCTATTAGGTGGGCAACCTAATTGGCTCCTCCACAGGCCTTGGAAGCATCCCACCCCAGCTCAATGCATCTATTTCAGATAACAGTGGAACAGTATCACCAGCCCAGTGTATTGATCATCAATATGTGCCTCTCTTACCGGTTAACTATAGCCTCTTTGGGGAACCCAGGGTAAAATAGGAGGCCACACATTGTAGCATGAGATGTCTTGGGTGGCGTTTTCATTTACCAAGGATTAAATTCACCACTGCTTGGCTTATCTCCAGTTCTCTCTACGGCTTTGTATAGAACCCACTTGAAGGCCACACAATCTTTGTGCTAGATGACATGCGGTCATGACAAATGTGTTCGTAAAGGTTTTTCAGTTGTTGTAGATATAATTTGATATATTATTTCATATATATCCCACATTTTTCCCATTTTCTTCCTGAATTTGATCATATTGCTGCTGCTGCATTTTAGCAGACCGGTCCGTACCATTTACTAGTATTGATGTGCCAAAGTAAGTCGTTTGTGGGGATGTGTGTCAACGTTTGTATTACTATTATTATTATTATATATTTTTTGTACTTGTTTATAGCGCTAAAGGCCCAGCTCTTCACAGATAGTGGTAGCGGTTGAGTTGTTCCTGCCTTGCCATGTGTAGCATTACTTTAAATTGATCCTACTCCTATGACAAAATACATTTTCATGAGTCAAAACACAGTTTGTTGTGTTAATGGTTAATAGCCCAATGCAGTGTTTCCCTTAGCTCAGAACTTTATTTGTAGTGGTAGCACATCCTGGGGATGGGGGGGGGGGGGGGATCAAAATAAACAGCTTGACTCTGTTATGGCTTTTAAACATTTTATTTAATGGTATTCCCTTTCCATTGTGTTAATAATGGATATTGCTCTAGCCACTCCTGAAATGAATTAATTTCAACTGGTGGGGTTTAGGGCTTTTCCTTCCTGGTTTAATCTGCATGTTTTTCATCTACCTCAGGTTCCTCTTGAGGCCTTTTCCTTGTAAATTACTTTGCAACACTCATCTGAAGGAATGTTTGATGAAAAAAAATTATTTTACACTCGCTGGGGTAACGGGGTAGCTGGGGTAACGGGGTAGCTGGGGTAACGTCGCTTCACGGACGCTAACATCCAAATATAAGTTCAATATCAGGTTTTTGTCAGACAGCTTTTGGCGTGTGGTGCGGTGTGTTTACAAGCTACAGCGGAGTGAGGTTAGTCTCCGTTGTGACAGAGAATGTAACGTGATGCTTTAGAGATCCAGATCAATTTCTATACACTGACCAACTTTTTTATTTTGTGGTGGCCATGTCGATATTGTGGCAGTGCGTCACAGATGAGCCTGTGTATGGGAAACACTGCGAATGACCTTCTGTTCAATTTTGGCATTTTACTATATCGCCCGACTAGTCGATTTGTCGTTCAGACCACCCACCGACCAGTCGGCCATGAAAAAAATAGACTTCGCACATCCCTCTTTAACAGTGAGTCCAGTCCTTGACTAACTTTTCACAATCCAAAACATAACAGTGTATAAATTACACAAACTCCAAGAAGATCCAAGCACCAAGCATCTGTTTTCAGTGAATCATGCAATAGCTATCTAAGCTGCAGGTCCCTATATGCGAATTGAACTCACAATTCATCAGCATCTGCGCTCTTGATAAATTGCCACTCCCCCCACCGTCCTCCTCCCCGCGCCCGACACTCTTTGTGCCGGGAGCAGAGACTGTGATGGTGATTAATAAAGAACGTCTCATGAAAATTACATCATCTTAGGATTCATAATTAATAGCAAAATATGACTAAAGAAGCTTAGCGCTACAGAGCAAATTAGTAATTTTCATACATTTATGACACATTTGTAAGTCTCAACATGCTTTGTCCTCCTCCTCCTGAAGGCACCAGATGTTTATTACAATCTTGACTAGTTTGCATGCTGTGTGATAACGATTCTGAAACACTCGTGGCTTTTAACGCTGCTGGTTCGTACTCTCTGAAGGATACATAACTCCTCTTCTCTGAGGATTTGCTTTTTGCTTTTTCTTACTTACTGAGACTTATTAAGGCAAAGTGAATCATAAATGTTTTGTCTTTCCCCCCGAAACTTTGCAACTCTGTATTTCCCTGGGTATAATTAGCAAGATGAATGATCCTGTTGCGTAATGTATTTTTCGTGGTCTTGAAGGTCTCATCCACGTTGTTCACAGTGGCTAGCTTTGCCTCTTCTCTCTGCTTGCATCAACTGTGCTCTGTGTATTACAATTGGCTGTGTTATCTGCAGTGCTCACAGAATTGCACTGACTATTTCAACTTGTGTGACCAGTGTCCAGTATTTTAGTTACTAATGCTGTAGCACGGTGTGAAGGCTTAGTGGCCAGTGCATCTCAACTCACCTCTCGGTGATTTGCGTGGGCGCTCTAATGCACTAAGTACACAACAAACAGAGCTGAAACTGCCACCGGTCTTCACATAAGTTGATCAAAGAGCTTTTTGGGCTGTGTTTTCCTTTAAATCTCCATGTAAGTGCTGTAAAGTGTAGCGGATCAACCCCCTGTTGGCTGAGCTTCAGGTCTCAGTGGGAATGCAGGGAATCATTGATTCAAAAGACAGGGCCGCCTGGCCCCCCTAGGTACCACTACCAAGGTTATTGGGTTGTTCCTGTAAGGAGCTCCTGTCGTTTATCCGAACAAGACAGCTTGTGCGATAAATCCGACCCCCCCCCATCATACCAACACACCTCTCATACTCCCCAGGACATGATGCTGCGGAGCTGTCTCTCAATCATGCTTATCACTAAGCTCCCTCTGTGTAGCAAATATTGTCATGCCGTTTGTCTTGGTGATGTGCTGCCGGTATGCCGGTAGTGAGACGGAGTTCAAGGCAATCTGACAAATGATTAAAAGACTCGTGATTAAGAGGTGCTATCTTATCTGGTGTAAATTGTCAGCTTTGCAGTCATGTGTCTGTTATTGAGCGCTGTGACTCATTCGAGGGGGCAGCATTGTGACTTTAGCCCATTTAATTAGGGGGTTAAGACGCCACACATGCGCTCATACGCACGCGTACACACACACACACACACACACTTTGCTTGCCCCTTGACATGGGCTTAATGCCAAAATCATCTCCTCACCCTCTGAGGACCCCAGGGGAGCCTACTCAGCATGTCCTCCTAGTATGTCAGCAGCTTCCAGCCCCAAGAGAGGAAGAGATATGACCTTGCTCACACAACTCTTGTATGTCCAGCCAAGGAGGATCAAATTCACCTGCATCACACACACCACACTTTGTCTGCAGAATATTCTGGCCTCGTGGAGCCAAAGCCTTCTGTGCACCGTCCACCGAAACCCGAGAGCAGTTGATGGAGCCGACACAGCGTTTGGAGAGACTTTCCTTTTCTATCCAGTCTCCCACTCCTCCCTCCCACTGGTTTCTGTCGAGCACCACTTAACCCTGAAATGACCGAAATGACTGGATGCATCCGCTCGTCCTTTGCAGCTCATATAGCGATAGCGTTCGGACCGAAGGTAATTTCGCCAAAAGTTAACAGAAGAGCAGATAAAGGTAATTGGAGCCGTCCTCGCTCAGCGTGGGTTGGCCTTGGAGAGTTCTCCTGTTTGTGGATTGTAAGAAGAAAAGTGTGGATCGAAAGAAACTGATGCCCTCTGACCGTAAAGCATCTTGACTTATCATCCCATCCACTGCAATAAGTAGAAATCAGCCGGTGACTTTTTGACTTAGGCGTTGAGTGTCAGGAACAGCTCCTATTCAACAATAAATCACCCGTGTCGCTGTGAACCAATTTATTACGGCTGAATTACACTATTACTCTACGCCTGCAGTTTGAATTTGCTGGTCACCCAAGTCAAAGAGAGTCTATGTTGTGATTCACGCCAGTGTAAACCTAGTATGAGAGCCAACATGAAAGCTCTGTGCTGCCTCCCACATAATTCTTCCCCCAGCATGAGTGCGAGCCAGCCAGGCGCGTGGGGGGGAAAGAGAGGGTCTCCGACAGTGAATAGATGGTTCCAGGAAGCACTGTGTCTGCTCTAATTATCCCCTCAGCATGGAACAAGGCCCAGGCTTCTTTTGCCCCTAAATCTGAAGAGTGGCTCCTTTCACCCGGGGCAGTCAAAGGGAGGGGGGGGTACTTTTGTTTTGTTTCCCAGTAGCTGATGACTCATGCTTCGAGGAAGCTCTGCAATACCAGGGAGATCGATGGATGGATACAAAAAAAACAACCTTGAGGTGGATGGTTAATTGTGCCGTCTGATGTGTAGAGCCAAAGGTCCAAATTACACAGCTCGATTCTGTCAAAGCTTACACATCTTATTTCTAACATTCTCGTTGTCAAGTCGGTATCAGGTTTTTGTCAGACAGCTTTTTTTTGAGGTCAGACTGCCCTTGTCTGTCTAGCAGTAAAGTATTTCTCATTATAGAAATACAGTCAAAATATCCCATTGATTCCGGTGCAACTTACGTTGGCATAAGGTCAACGTTGAAAATGTACACTAGTCACCACCCAAAAGTTGCCAAACTGGCAAAAAAGGCAAACACTTGAGTAAATGAGGGATACAGGGTATTTTGAAAGCAGGTCCTTCCACACAGGTGTGTTCCCTGAGATAATCAAGCAACATCCCATCATGCTTAGGGCCATTTACAAAGAGGCTAGGCAGATCAGGCTATCTATTATTTTGGCTGCCATGGCTCAGAGATCTCTCTCCTCTTTCATCAAGATCAGCTCACTGAGAGAGCTCATTTCCAGAGAGGGATATTATGGTCGGGGAGGAGACCAGCAGGAGACTTATGGTGCTGAATTTTCATTGCTGAATTCTCAAATCCTTTGGAGAGGTTTGAGCATCACGGTATTAACCTATCAACTTTTCAAAATATTACTTATTACTTTTATAAATATTTCAATTTGCAGTCACATATCTCTTTTCCCTTTGAACACCTCATGGATGTATAGATTTACAGGTTCCATCTATGTTCATGATGCAAGCAGTACCGTCCCCTTGTGTGATGAGTCAGAGCCATGCCACATGAGAGGATTAGCCATGTACAGAACACTGAGCAGGGAGAATCCACACAGGATTAGTCCGTCTTCCAGACAAAACATGTAAACCACACCACACGTTTTTTGTCTGGCGGCAGCTAGCGGTGGGGCTAGGTTGGCTGGTAGTGGGTATGCAGTTAATACTCGTGAGGAACCCAGCCTGCTCTGTCCTGTTCCCTTGTGATCGCTGCCCTGTTCCCGTTGTCAACCTCTGATCTGAGCTTTAGCAGCAGAACGACTTTTAAGGAGGAGACTGGTGAGTCAGTGACATGCCTGCTGTGCTCACATCTGCCTTGGGGGGCGCTGCACTTCTTCACAGACACAACACACACACACACACAAGGGGAAGGTCAGTTAGTGGTAGCCCCCCTCAGCCCCCAGGACTATGGACCACACATAGGACAATTCATCAGTCAATATACACCGATCAGCCACAACATTAAAACCACTGACAGGTGAAGTGAATAACACCGATTATCTCGTTACAATGGCACCTGTCAAGGGGTGGGATATATTGGGAAGCAAGTGAACAGTCAGTTCTTGAAGTTGATGTGTTGGAAGCAGGAAAAATGGGCAAGCGTAAGCAACTTTGACAAGGGCCAAATTGTGATGGCTAGACCACTGTATCAGAGCATCTCCAAAACGGCAGGTCTTGTGGAGTGTTCCCCGGTATGCAGTGGTTAGTACCAAAAGTGGTCCAAGGAAGGACAACCGGTGAACCGGCGACAGGGTCATGGGCGCCCAAGGCTCATTGATGCACGTGGGGGGCGAAGGCTAGCCCGTCTGGTCCGATCCCACAGAAGAGCTACTGTAGCACAAATTGCTGAAAAAGTGAATGCTGGCTATGATAGAAAGGTGTCAGAACACACAGTGCATCGCAGCTTGCTGAGTATGGGGCTGCGTAGCCACAGACCGGTCAGAGTGCCCATGCTGACCCCTGTCCACCACCAAAAGCGCCTACAATGGGCATGTGAGCGTCAGAACTGGACCATGGAGCAATAGAAGAAGGTGGCCTGGTCTGATGAATCACGTTTTCTTTTACATCATGTGGACGGCCGGGTGCGTGTCCCTCGTTTACCTGGGGAAGAGATGGCACCAGGATGCACTATGGGAAGAAGGCAAGCCGAGACAGTGTGATGCTCTGGGCAATGTTCAGCTGGGAAACCTTGGGTCCTGGCATTCATGTGGATGTTACTTTGACACGTACCACCTACCTAAACATTGTTGCAGACCAAGTTCACCCCTTCATGGCAACGGTATTCCCTGATGGCAGTGGCCTCTTTCAGCAGGATAATGCGCCCTGCCACACTGCAAAAAAATTTCAGGAATGGTTTGAGGAACATGACAAAGAGTTCAAGGTGTTGACTTGGCCTCCAAATTCCCCAGATCTCAATCCGAACGAGCATCTGTGGGATGTGCTGGAAAAAAACAAGTCCGATCCACGGAGGCCCCACCTCGCACCTTAAAGGATCTGCTGCTAACGTCTTGGTGCCAGATACCACAGGACACCTTCAGAGGTCTTGTGGAGTCCATGCCTCGACGGGTCAGAGCTGTTTTGGCGGCACGAGGGGGACCGACACAATATTAGGCAGGTGGTTTTAATGTTATGGCTGATCGGTGTAACTCACCTCAGAAGGCACCAGACCAAAACGTCTAACTGGTCATTACAAATATTGATGTAATGAAATAAAATACGATGAATGATTTAAGTGTCCTGAGTGTGGTTCCTTGGGCTGTGCCTGGGATCTGATCTTCCCATCAGATGAAGGGGAATTCCAAATCCGGTATAAAGTGATCTTGATGCCAAAGATCAGTGGGTATGTTGAATTTCCTCAGTTCTCTATGACATATCAACATCTAAAATTAATCTTGGTGATTACCCAAGCTATGAATGCTCCATGTATCATTTATTTTGTGAGTGATCATAGGAGGATAGGAGGGAATGTACGATAAAGTTCTACAAACAGCCATTTTATACATTTCAGTTGTCCACAAAGGCTTTCATTTTCAAGTCATCAAAATTATGTGGTTATGGTGGCATAAGCTTCCTTGAGCGACATTATTTGACAGTGATACCACCAGTGTGAAGCTGATAATTTCCCAACGAATGTACAAAAGAACCTCACTGACTTCTGACTTGACTTGTCTACCCAACGGGCATAATGAAAAAAACCCCAAAAAACAATAATCAAGGTTGCATGGGCTACCTCAGTTTTCCAACCGTTTCATTCCGCTGAACGACTCCCAGGGTGTTCAAATCAGCTGGGTTCCATTCTAATGGAAAATATCCTGTCTGTATGGTAGCGTGTTGTAGTTGTGGCTCTGCAAGAAGCCATGGAAACAGAAGTGCATTTTGTCGTGCTATTTTTCTCTTGACCATTCCCCGTCTTTCTCACGACCATTGTTATCACACGACTGTACGGTGCATTTCCATGCAGTGAAATTGAATCCTCGCTGTTACTGACAGGTTCTTTCTCTCTCTGTTTCTTTGCAGTGAAC
>JAXDDX010000074.1:702500-867500 GCA_034670405.1 Hoplostethus atlanticus | reverse complement strand
GCTCAGTCTCTCTCGACTCGTTCGCGAGCCGCTCAGTCGGATCAGCGGTTCTCGTCCGGTGAACGAGAGAGACTACTTCCGCTTACCCGCCGGATCAAGGAGCCATATTGGATTATGAAAAAAGCCAATGTAATAATGTAGCGATCTATTACATTCTATATACATTGACAACAGTTTTTGTAATGTTTAAGATGTTGTTTGATAAATTAACTGGTGATTTTTTAAATACATTTTTTTTTTTCTGGCGCTGCTATAACCGCTGCTGAATCAATTCAGTCGCGTGTGCGAGTCGAATCAGCTCACTCACTTAACTGATTCGGTTCTTTTGAACGATTCGTTCGCGAATCGGCCATCACTACCCTCTAGCCTAGCCGTTTCTCCTCGCTCTCTAGGCTGCTCACGAGTGTTGCCGAGTATGCGATTGGGCTCATAAAGTCGGAGATATTGATTGCTGCGTATGTACCCATGGTATGACAGCGTGCATCCAACGGCGTTAAGTGACAGCTCTTTGAGCCACAGTTGCATGGGCACGTAGACGTCTCGGCGGAGAGACGAGGGCGGGAGGTCTAGACTGAGATGACAGGCGTGTCAGGGAGCCGGACTCTGCTGGTGGTTTCCCTGTGTTAAAGGAGTCCCTCCTCTCTCGACGGGCGACCTCATTCAGTCAGGTTTGAGGAGGGAAGTACAGAGAGACGAACGAAGGAGATGGAAATAGAACGGAAAGAGAGGATTAATCAGTGGGGGAAAAAAGGAGTAAAGTAGCGATTTTCAGCGTGTTAATTAACAACGTTCTGTTATCGGGGGGATGGTGCATGATGGGAAGTTAAGAATTGAATTCTTTGTTTGGCGTTTCTATATGGGTAATTGCTATCCTCCTGCTGCAGGTGTGAAGAGCTCGGGAAGAGAGTTGGTTTTGCAGAGTGGAGTGGAGCTGCAGCCAAGCCGCATCGTAGCCCTCGGCAACCTATTAGCCTAGAAATGTATGTGCCTCCACTGCACTACTCTTCTAATCGCTTGGCAGTACAAAGCTTCACAAAGCTTCCACAAGCATAGGCACCAACAGACCAGGGACTATATGTATAACACTTGTTTAGCTATAGGACTAAAAAAAAAAAGCTTTATTTCTTGTTTAATTTTCTCCTTTTATCCATTCTACCATCCTTGATAAGAAAATAGCAAAACTGACTGACTATGAAGTTGATAACATCGTTGAGTGGATTTGGAGGTGTTCCTGCTAACATAAAATGTTTCATATGGTAAAGAGTTGGTGGTGGCAGCAATTGCCGTGGGCCAGAAAATTGTCATGACCTCTTTATATTCTTTCTTGCTGTCTAAGACTGTTATGTCTGTATCTTAATGCATCCTCATCTTCCAACAGTGCCAAAGCAGACATTGCATAAACATAACCATATGACAGTTATATGTAATGATAATTATAGCATTGCCAAAAATATTAGGGATGAAATCTCAGTTTAATTGGTTGCATTTTCAACCATTCTTCCCCGTAGATTGCCACTGAATTTCAGCATTCAGATATGTTAGTATTGAACTTTACCGCCTGTCTAAGCCAGAAACAGCAGTGAGTTTTGTTCCACCTACAGATCTTTGATCTATGTACAGCTCCATGGAGAATGAATTGGAAAACTGTGACAGTAACCAGGTGATTTTATCTGGGGATAAGGACACATTTTCTGATTACAATCCGATACCGTAGTTCTATGATAATGTGAAGCTTGTTTGGATGTAAAAGTTCAGATACAAATTATATCAATCCACAAACTTGGGTTTCCTATTCATCAGTGAGACAGCTGCCCTAGGCGGTGCATTGTATAACATTATAGATCAGCATTCAAGCATTCAATAGTAAATAGTGCAAGGGTGCAAGCCACATCTCATACATTAGATGGAACAAGTATTCCTGTATCTAGAGTTGTTAATGCTTAAAATACTGATTGGTCGTGGGCCACAGGGATATGAATTGTTAAATTGAGTGGCATTCCGATTTAACGGAGGATTTGGGAAATGAGACATCAAACCAGAAGGAACAGAGCTGCAAGCAGTCAGAACATGGGAACTGGCGTATTACATTAACTACCATGTCAAATCCCTGTAGTTTACAAGACAGTCAGGGTTCAACAGAACCGGCCTGAAGTCAATCATTCTAATGCTCAGTGTTATCCCTCACTGATTCATTCTATTCTATTCTATTTTTAAAAGCGGAAGATCAAATATCATACCATGTATACGTCAACTCGTGGCACCCAGAGGCATCGTACAGCATGTATTTCCACCAGGATCCTATAGAACAAGACAACTGCAGCGCCTCTAACTAAACCTAGAATGAATATACTGTAAAGCCTTGCAGCACTTTCTGTGCATCTTGTCCCTCCTTTACTTTTACAAGGCATATAATAATAATCCTCATTATGCCATCATTATTTTCCCATACTTCATACATCAGTGACTTCAAAGTCTCTCTGTGTATTTTATATCATTTGGAGGTAGGCACAGTCTCATGGCAAGCTTGTTCATACATTTGTGCTTTGAGAGCAATTTTCTGCAATTTGTGCCTCTTCCCAGAGGGCATTTTTGAATTTTATATCAGTTGGATCACACGTATTCAAGCAATAATGCAACCTTCCTGTTCTTCCAGACACGTTCAAAAGTCTATTTTACTTGCTGTATTTCCTTCCCCTTTCCTATAATGCCTGACAGAGACTTTTGTGTGCAGAACAACCAATAGTCCAAATCAAAAGAAAACTGTGGGACGTTTTCCCATGTGATCCAACACTTTCTGGCTGTTAGAGGAACAAATGTAACATGATGAAGGTTCAGTTTTGGCCAAGAGTATTGGCACCCTTGCATTGTATGCAGATAATGTACAATACCTTCTGAAATAATTGGAAAAACATTTGGTCTTCACACGTTCATCTGTTTTATTTAACTGCACATGATCAAACAATAAGATTACAAATACAAATATAATCTTTTATGGCTTTAAAATTGAAAAGGGGCTATGGCCATGATTGTTGGCTCCCTTTTCTAATACTTAGTTGCACAGTCTTTGGCAATGGTGATGCTTAACCATCAGTAAGCTTCCAGCACCTTTCTGCTGGAAGTTTCTCACTCTTCACTTTCAACCTACTCCAGTTCTTCAATGTTCAATGAGGATTCCTTTGACCAGCTGCACATTTCAGGTCTTGCCATTGGGTGGAGATCAGGACTCATCACTGGTTACTCCAGAACAGTCCAACGTTTCGGGTCATTGTCCTACTGGAGGACCCATGACCTTCGACTGACACCCAGTTTTCTGACACTGGGTAGCACATTTCACTAAAATACCTTTGGTAATCTTCTGATTTCATGATGCCCTTAATAGGTTCAAGATGTCCAGTACAGTACCTTTGTGAGGCAGCAAAGCAGCCCCACAGCAGTAGGGTGTTCTTTTCTTTAAAAGCTTAATTTTGTCATCTGTAAAAAAAGTGCTGATCTGGATTGCCAAAGAGCTCTAATTTGGTTTCATCGGTACACAGAACATTTTCCCAGAAGGGTTTAGGTTTGTCCAGGTTGGTCTTGGCGAAGATCAATCAGGCCTTCTTGTCTTTATCTTTCAGCAGTTGGGTCTTCTTTGACCTCCGGCCATAAAGCCCTTCTTGGTTCAGTATCCGGCGTATCGTATGGGCTGAAACCATTACCCCTGACCTCTCCAGGTTACCCTTGACGTCTTTGGACGTCATGCAAGCTGTTTTTTCAGTGGCTCACACCAACCTTCGATATCTGAGACCAATTTTTCTCTCTCCACCACATCCTGGTCTTCTTGACATTGTGAACTGTGGAAATAGGAATACCAAGGTCTCTAGAGATGGCCGTATAGCCTTGTGAACGCTTATGTTTGGTAATAATAGTTTTTCTGACATCCTCAGACAGCTCTTTTCTCATCACCATTTCCACAGACGATCAGGGAAGCAGAACAGACAGTTTTATCACATTCAAATGGATAATTGGTTCATTTATACCATGTGGGCACCTGCAACCTGCCACAGGTTAGCTGAATTACACTGCAAATGAAAATCCATTTCCTCCAACAAAAGTGATTTGAATTGCTCCAAATAGTGCCAACAACCATGGCCACATTTCAATTTTGAAACCATAAAAGATTTATTGGCTTATTCCAATTATTTCAGAAGACATTATCAGCATAAAATGCAAGGTTGCCAATAATCTTGGCCAGAACTGTTTATAGCCAAACCATGTTGGCAATGACAATGGACAGTATTTATTTTGCATGGAGGGAAGAGTGCATTTTACTCTTAGAGGGAACAGCCAGTTCTATTTATATGTATAGTACCATGTGTAGTCTGTTTTCCATAGTATGTCTTACACTCTCCCCTTATACTGTGTGTGAGCTCCTAATGTCCTTGCATCATGTGTGTCAATATGTAATGTGAAACTCTCAAGTTGTCAATATATCTCTCCTTTCACATCAGGAGTGTGGTAGAGATTTCTTTTTAAATATAGAGCTTCACTTTTACCCGGCCCAGTCTCCGAGATGCGTCTGATCCACGACTTTGGTTATTAATGTCCATGCCTGCGTTAATAGTGCGTCCTGGAGCTCTGCAAATGGCCAGCCAAGCTCGGAAAACACTTTAATTTCCTCCAGGCTGACAGCAGCCGCCATGGAGCAGAAGACATCCAGTGGAATGAAGCAAATGAAAGAGCGAATTATTCCTTCCTCTCCCTGGATGACATGTTCATCAGAGCCTGAAAGTGTGTTTGCCTCACTCGCCTCTCTCAACCCACTGTTGCCCAAATGCAGCAATGGCAAGACTGCGTATATTTGTGTGTGTGTGTGTGTGTGTGTGTGTGTGTGTGAGAGAGAGAGTTGTGTGTATTTGTGTGTTTTCAGGTTATCCTGTGCTTACACAACTCTGTTTCAATCACTGCTCGCCTAGGACTAGCGTTAAACCACCATACCAACAACAAACAGCACGCCGAGCTGAAACCTAATCTCACAGAGTGATGGATGTCAGCACTTAACGCATATTTCCGCTGAAACGTCGTAGGATTTAAGAGGCAAGATGCAGGTTGCACTCCCTCTCTCGCTCCCTCTCTCTCTCTTTCCCTCCCTCCCCTCAGGCAATTGTCTTCTATCTGTTCGTGTTTCCCCATGTGTCTCAGCCAGAGGCTTCTGGTCCACTTGGCACTTACCTGACCTAGAAAACAAAAATCTGCAGCTTCCTGACTAAGTCCACTAAGTTGAACACCCAACCTTTTTCTCCTCTCTGCAAGCCATGTGGTCCCAGGAGCTTCAGACCTTCTGACAACAATTGATAGGGCTGCTAACTATAGCAGAACAGTGGAGAGAGGAGGAGGAGGAGGAGGAGGAGGAGGAGGAGGAGGAGGAGGAGGAGGAGGAGGAGGAGGAGGAGAAGGGGGGGGAGGGGGAGGAGGAGGAGGAGGAGGAGGAGGAGGAGGAGGAGGAGGAGGAGGAGGAGGAGGAGGAGGAGGAGGAGGAAGGCAGATTGGGTATATAAAGGTAAACATCACGTAGCCAACCCTGGGATAAACAGCATGGCTTCACTTTGAAGCGCCTGTTCAGAGGTTTTTTTGTGAAAGAGTGATATGTTCTACTAATAAGGATTTAATACGTGCATGTGTTCAAGGAGCGCGTAACATTGAGATTAACCAGAGGGAGGGCTGGCTGGAGAGAGAAGCTCAGCAGGCTGAGGCAGAGGTCTGGGGCGCCTGCCTATGTCAGTTATCAACTGAAAGACTTAGAACGGCAGATAGGGCGTCCGTGCTTTTATTTTCGTTGGAGAGATTCTCCTGCCTCGAGGCTGGGCCCACAAGGACAGAGATGGTAGCTACATGGCTGCCGGCTCTGTTACCTATAGGACCTGTGAGATTCCCAGAGATCCGCGACCCAGATGTTCCATGATACCGCATGCAGGGTTGCGACCAGTGGTAAATAAAGAAGTGGTTAGACTTTTACTGCTAGTTGGTGATCATCATAAGGCAAACACCCACCCTATCCTCATACAACTTTTCAGCAATGATGTATACTATGAATTTCTGCTACATTACATTACATTACAGGCATTTAGCAGACGCTTTTATCCAAAGCGACTTACAATAAGTGCATTCAACATAGGTAGGTAGAGAACTACTAGTCACCAGAAATCGTAAGTGCATTTCCTTCCTCAACAAGCATCTAAGAGCAGAACCAGTACTAAGGTGAAAGTGCAATAAGTTAGCTACCTACTTTTTAATTAAACAAATGAGAGAAGTAACTGAAGCAAATAAACAAGAGCTAAGACAAATAAGTGAAACAAATAAAGAGCTAATAAACAAGAGCTCAGACAAATAAGCTAAGACAAACAAGTGCTAAGAGGAAGCGTGTTTCTTGAAGAGGTTTTCAGCCTGTGGCGAAAGATGGGCAGCGACTCAGCTGTCCTGACATCAGTGGGGAGTTCATTCCACCACTGTGGGGCCAGGACAGAGAAGAGCCAGTGACCGTGTAGATCGGCCTCTGAGCGACGGTGCAACCAGTCGCCTCGAGGCAGCAGAGCGAAGTGGTCGGGCGGGGGTGTAAGGCTTGACCATAGCCTGCCCTATAGGCTAGCACCAGGGTCTTGAACTGGATGCGAGCTGCTACAGGGAGCCAGTGTAGAGAACGGAGAAGGGAGGTTGTGTGGGAGAACTCGGGGCGGTTGAACACCAGACGAGCTGCAGCTTTCTGAACAAGCTCCAGAGGTCTGATGGCAGACGCCGGGGCAGGAGGACAAGAGTTTTGGATAGGAAGGGTAGAAGGGAAACCGGTCTGTAGCTTTTAACCTCGGAGAGGTCAAGTGTTGGTTTCTTCAGAATATCTTCAGCCATAAAGAAGTTAAATAAAAAAAACTTTGGTAAAGTGAATTTAGGTGGATTTACCGGCCACCGGACATTTTTGACTTGGACAGCAAATGATGATTTTTGTTTCCCCTTTTCAGGCTATTTTACTTGATTAGTTACAGGAGGAAACCGAGAGGCAGCAAATATTCATTAATTCACAAGGAAAAGGGCATTTATCAAACAGATGAAAAACATGAATAAATTGAAAATGTTTTTTTAGATTCAATTAATCATCTTGGAAACTCCCCTCATGCAAACCCCCCCTGTAGCTGCTGACCCCCAGATTGAGAACCACTGCTGTAACTGAAAAGTCGTAGCTTCAACCCCTGTCTCAGCCAACACGTGTTTATCGACATGTGTCGTGTGTCCTGTCAAAGTGCCCTTGAGCAAGACGCTGATCCCCCACCTGTTCACTCTTTGTATGTTGGTCTGAATAAGCGTTAGATAAATGCCTAAAATGACTCATGGCTGAAACACATTACATAAAGATGGCGATATATATCTTGGTTTCCTATTTTGAGCACATTTTGAGGTCCTTCTATTGTCCTGTCAGTCTTACTTTCCTCTCCCATTTTCATTGGACAACAGGTATTCGAGGAGCTGTCCATCTTTGAACTGTGCTCCTTCATTAATACTACAGATTATTATTTCTATATTGTGAGTATTTGGTGCCCCAGGTGCAGATAAAGTTTGAATAAAATTGGAGGGGAAAGAATCTCTTGGGCTCAGTTAGACTAGTAAAAAAATCACCTGTATGACCTAATGGACTGGTGTTTTGAATGTGCTATTCTTTTGACGTGCTATTCACTTTGAGAAGCTATCGTATTGCAAAAAGTCATATTTCCCGCTACCTCAACTAAATATTAATTCCTTTTTAGTCGTGAGGATGAATAATTTTTTTTTGATTGTGAATCGTCCAGTGCCCCGTGGAATCATTATCCGATGACCTCCAGAATTAACATCGCCCAGCGCCTGAGCAAAAGGCTGCAGTTAAAACTTGACAGAGCATCTCAGAGGAATGTATAATTAGTCTCATGATCTAGATGGGTCATACTGGCAGATGGGTCATATTGAATCTCAGTGGAATTTTTCCAAACAGAAAGTGCAGGAGAAGTCCATCCATCCATTTTTTGGAATAATTACTATTATACTTTGGACATATTTTCCTGAACAATTACCTTTGACTGAAATAATGTCACAACTTTCTGAGCACTTAATATAGTATAGTATACTTTTTTTTACATTTTTAACATAAATTTTAAAATAAAATAAAATGAATACAAAAATAATAATAATAAATAAATAAAATAAATAAATAATAATAATAAAATAAATAAGATAAATAAATAAACAAATAAAGAAAGAAACAGACATGTAAAAAAGGGGGGCATTTGCAGCAGAGCAGAGTTACAGATGAACATAACAATGGCATTTTCATTTTTTTTCATTATTCCATTATAATTCCTCAGTTTTGTTATAGCAACCCATCTCACTTGGTTAAACACCTAGGTACAGTGTAACACAAGTCCACCTTTGTAAAAAAGTCAATTTTCAGTTGCAGTCCTTCGTTCCATTATGTAAACCTGTTTCAGTCTGTAACCATTGAGTTATGGTTGGTGGTTTTGCATCCTTCCAGTTCACAGTTATCATTTTCCTGCCAATCAATAAAAGTATCCGCAGTATATACCTCTATTCTGTGCTATATATCTCTTAAGCTCCTAACAAAAATAACAATGGATCTGAGGGGATAGTATAGTATACTTAATATAAATCAATTACAGCCTTTCTGGTTCATCTTTACCAAAGGTGCCAGTAATGCTGGACTGCACTGTTTGCATTTCTCCCTTTTCAATAGGCTGCAATCTGCGTGTTTGACTGACAGACTCTATTGGTCTGTTGAATATAACACTGTAATTTCTATGCTGCCTCGTATAGCACTATCTCCCTCGTGCACGCGTATCTCATTTGAACTGTCAGTCATGTGCTGGATTTGTCACATTTTGAGGTCCAATTAAGAACTGATATTCCATTACTACTGTACAGATATGTAGCGCCCTGACAGCCAGTGTGAGGGTCTGGGGAATGGGGATATAAGGCTTGGGCTAGAAGATAATGGTATGGTAATTACTGTTGCTTTTAAACCAGAGTTTACAAGTGGCTGCTCCCATCACAAGGCATGAAAGACCCACCATTGTTATTCTGTAATTGCTGCTAGAATTGCCTCATTAGGGATCCTCAAAAGTTTTAAAAACGTGTATGAGGGAATAATTGTGGAGGCTTTATTTAGAATCCTGGTTGTTTTAATTTGTTGTTCAATCGGAGGACCGTGTTTCTCCGCCTGCCAGGCACCCCTGGGTGACCCTATGGAGATTAACTCCAGGAAACAGCCCTGCTGAGCTGCTCATTATTAGCGGCATTCTCCCTTTCTTAGCGCTGATTAAATAATGATTATGTTGCAAAAAAAGTTACTTTCATGCTTCGGAGCCCAAAACTATTAAAGTTGTCCGACGGAGGTGTCGCGATGCGGAGGACGGTTTTTCTTTGAGCTCGTGTCTTTGAGGTTTCTGTGTCGAGACAGACAGGTGCGCTCATTTCCAGCGTACAACCACGTGCAACAGCCCTGCCTTTGAATTATCCACATCAAATGGCTCTGCACTCCTAACGCTGTCCAGAGAGAAATCAATAGATTCCGCCTGTGCCCAGTGTGTGTGTGAGTGTGTGTGTGTCTGTCTGTCTGTCTGTCTGTGTGTCTGTATGACCACCTCTAAAAAGCTCTCTTTAGGAGAGATAAACAGGTGCAATGTGCAGCTGGTGGTCAGAGATTACAGCCAACATTGTGACAGCGTCCCACCCCAGGCCAGCGCTGTCGTCCTTCCCCGCCACCGGGAGACGTGGAGTCTGGAGCCAAGTAACCGGCCTGGATCCAGCCCAGTGAATTGCTTTATTTTTGTTTTCAATTGTATTTGTTCATTTACCGCAAGATTTGAATTCCGTGCTCCATGGGACTGGCACGGCTGTCTTTTGGGGGGTTGCGTTTCCTGTATTCACTGTCACCTGGACCAGTGACATTTCAGTCCTCAGCCTAAATCATTCCTGATCGGTAGCAAGGTGTTGTTTTACTCACATGGATACATCAGCTGGCCCACCAACTGGTCCAAACAGCTGATGCCTGCATGCTTGACGTGTCCCCTCAGGCCAAACCCACAAATGACACATTTAAAATGGTGAATACAAATGAAAATGAGCAACTCATGGTGCTGACTCCAGGCTAGGCGGTGCACAGCCTACTCTGGTGAGCGTGCCAGTTTATTACCCGGCTCTTCCCCCCCAGTCCCAGCACACAGCCTTTTCCAAAACAAAGTGACCTTCCTCTGTCCCAAAATTTCATTTGGAGTCTGAATAGCAGGTGTTCGTAAATGAGTATTTAACAATGAAAACCTTGCCAGCGGTATAATAGTGCTTTGGACCATTAGCATTTTGGAGATAATGCTTCAGAATTAATTAGGGACACTTTGGTATCCATTACTTCTCAGAGAGGCTCAGGAGCCATTGCTCTGGCGGTGCCTCAGCCCTAAGCCGGGACAGTCAGAGCAATAGCCTGAATCTCCCATCTCACTTGATCTCAATCTAGGTAAAAAGTCTCCATTCACATGCAAATAGCCTTGCAAAACATTATGCCTCACACCTCTTGCCTCAAAATTGTTTTTTTCCCTCTATACCAAACTGGTCTAATGCATTGAATTGCTAATGTGCTCTATGAATATATGAATGCAGCCTTTTTACAGTCTTTAGTTCTCTCCTCTGACCGACTCTGGAGGATTCCAGATAAGATGGGGGGAGATGTGGGAGTTGACTGACAGTGTGATATATTTGATAGGTAGACATGTCTGGGTTATTAATACCCTTCATGGAGAGGAGCCAGTGATGGCTGTATATGTTGAACCAATGCAAGTAATGAGCCATATTCTATACTCAGAAACAGAAAACAGGGATACGATCGAAAACACGAAAGCATTAAATAATCAGGAAAACATGAATTCATTAGAAACGAATGAGAGTTCCACATCTAAATCATTTGACAACTTTAGAAAACAGGTTGGAGTTTTAGTACTACAAGCATTTCTCAGAGGCAGAGCTGCTCTACAGGCAGAAATAATCTCATTGGTTGAGTTAAACTTCAGTGGGCGGAGTCAAAGAGAGTTTTTCAGGCTAAGTAAAGTGAAAGAGGAGCTAGCTAATATTATGAATTCTAGCCCTCTTCCCGTTAAATGAAAAAATGCAATCCATACTAATCCAGGCATACTAAGCTGTCTAGGTTAGTTAGTTAGTTTTAGCCTGCTTCCAAGTTCAAACTATCCAGCCAATCGCTATCTAGGTAAGCTAGTTAACTAGCCAGCTGACTTCCAAGATCATGAATGCCATGAAAAGCGAAGTAATTGACATTATTTTTTATCATTTTTTAGATTTATATTTTGACCAGAGTTCCATCTTTGCCATTCAAGTTTCTTTGGCTCTGCCCATTGAGGTTTACCTCAACCAATGAGATTATTTCTGCCTGCCTTCAAGAAATGTTTGTATAACTAAAACTCCAATCTGCAAAAGAACCTTAAAGATCACGTCTGAGAAAATGATATTGCCATCACCATTTTATTTAAGAATATCTATTTTTTCACCTAGCCTACCAATAATAGAAGAGAAGTTTACTTTCCTCTGAGTGCTATAAATCACTGTTGCTTGCATCAGTGATAAAGGCATAAGCAAAGTTTAGATTTTATTTCTGTTGCTTCATTTTATGTTTTGATTGCCTGTGCTTTACTATATCTTATTATTAAGCAGCTGACAACAGCCTAATTCAGCCTATTATTACAGCATGAGAAGGATGCACAAAAGGCCCTTAAGGCTCTGCTTTAGCAGGGTTTTTGTAGTGTAACTTTTAGCGCAATGCAGATGGTACAGACTGGCCTGGCTGAGAGCAAACAAGAGAAAGTGGGTCTGTGTTGAGCTCAACCAGGGTGACAGGAGAGAAGGGAGGGCCTGGTCACCACGATTAGGGCCCCTGTGTGTGTGAGTGTGTAAGAGAGAGAGAGATAGGAAGGGAAGTATTGTGAGTATGGTTTGCCTGATATGGGTCCTTGAAGGCCAATAGCAATATTTGTGGATTGAAGTTGCCGATAGCCAGTATTTAGATGTGCAATATCTTTAAATTTGACCATTTTCATGTAAAAATGAAAACGTATTCAGTTTAGAATTGTAATCTTGACAGGGAGAAAAAGCCTCTGAAACAGCATTTAGACCGTGGGACACTCAAACTATCCATTGAAAGGATAATAAGGTTCCTAATAATAAGGATAATAAGGATAAAGATAATAATAATATTATAATACATATAGATCCATACTTGGATCAATCAATCAAATCAGTCAAAATGTTGCATCAAATCAGTTCAGGGCTTCCCATAGACGACCAGTGTAGTTTTGAGGTATGAATTATTAATTGTAGTATCAATTACACAATAAATATGTAATCAAACAAACTATCAATATGTATTTTTTGATTAAAGGCCAATATCGACCTATCAACATGCCGGCCTAACTCTAACTAGAGAGCTATAAGACCTTGTTGCCCCCTGAATTTGGCAGTGACAACTTGGTGTCACTGCATATTATCCCTCCTTTTTTTTCCTTCCTTCCCTCCCTCCTTGCTCTCTTTCTTAATTTAACTCACCACTTTATGAATGAGGATGAACAGGTTTGTGATGAGCAGGCCTGTAATGCAACTGACAGAAGTAGGGAAGATCTGAGCCTGGAAGAAATCCAGACGGAGCAAACAGAAGAGAGAGCGGCGCTGGACCTGGCGCTCATTTGAGCTGTGCTTGAGGGGAAATCATGAGCAATTAAACATAGTGCTTCACAGGGTAATAGATTGTCTCCTGTCACCCTGCAGAAAATGTCTGTTTTAACAGCTTATTTGATCTTGTATTTAGTCATGAAATATTTTTTCATAAGATTGAATGATGTTTACAGATTTATTTTGGTTTAAATAAAGCAACAACACCTTGAATATGACAGATCACTCCACTTAATAATTTATTTTAAGATGATGTCACTTTATTCATGAAGGTGAAACCAGAGAAAACAAGAGAAACATTGCGTCAGTGCATCCTGGCCAGAGCGCTGTAAACCAGCCATCTGTCTGGCTCAGACAGTAACAAGGAGACCTGAGCTTTGGTGGACAATTCAGTCCAGCTAAGGCCTCCTTTGAGCAGCATGGATCCGTTTAGCTTTGACTGCTTTACAGCGTGGTCAAATACGCTACGCTCAGGCACCTCGGGACTCTTAGACAAAGCAGCTGCTTAGGTTTTCTTCCTGAAGTACTTTGACAATAAATGTCTGTGAAGCCTTTTTTTTCAGGGTTTCCGTTTTTTTGGCCATACAACTCCTTTTGATTTCATATAGTGGGAATTTTTTTTTAGCCCTACTCTTTTGGTGTTCCTGATCACATCCCTAAATAAAGAGGCTGATTACAGTATATTTAGATATCCTGTAAGAAAGTTTGCATTTGAGGATGTTGTAAATTGTTTTCCCTCTCATCCATTTGAATATGTTTTTACCAGTCTGAAACTGGTGGGGTGGTCGTGGGATTCTCCTCCAAGGATTGGAGAATGCTTGTAATGGCAACTGCCGCCACCTGGGTGGCTTTAAGTGTTAAATCTTTAATTGTATCTATCAGTATCATGTGGTGTATTTTTCATAAATAAGCAAAACAACCTCTAAGGAATTGAATTCCTCTCTGCCGCAGTTGTGTATCTGTAAGGCAGGGTTTTCAGCAGCTATATGATTGGTTTAATGACTGTAGTTGGATAGTAATGTTACGGTAATGACTGTGACCTCTCTGGAGTCCCATCCTACTCTTACCCTTTCACAGCTACTTCCTGACAAAGCCGCAACTTTTAATGATTAAATAATGAGGTCATTTGTTTGTGAGTGGTTCCTTCCCTATGCCGAAATGGACTGTACTAGTGTTGCCCAGCATGCCGGTGTCTTATGTATCGTAGCATATGTAATTCATCGTAATGATGCATTGATCGACTGCTGAAAAATGCTGTGGGCTATTTTGAAAGCGTGTTTGATTCACAGCGCAGCGTGGCTAGTTTTGAGTTGAAACTTGGCTTACACACCTTTGCAATGATGTAATGTTCTGTCACCTGCCAGAACAGTTCAACAGTCAAGTGTGTGTGTGTATTTGTGTGTGTGTGTGTGTGTGTGTGTGTGTACATGTAAGCACATTTGTGTCATTCTATAAATTCACATGCACACACACGTATGTGTTTGTCTTGTGCTCGAGCTGTCACGTGCATGTGTACATTTCTTCAGACTGTCCAGAATTTTGACACTAATTCTCTTCCTCTCTCTCCCTGTCTTTCTCTCTCTTTCTCTCCCTCTTTCTCTCCCTCTCCACTCTCTCCTCGTCTTGCTGCAGGTGTGCATCGTGCAAAAGAGGGACACCGAGAAGATGTACGCCATGAAGTACATGAACAAACAGCAGTGCATAGAGAGAGATGAGGTCCGAAACGTCTTTAGAGAGCTTGAGATCCTACAGGAAATTGAACATGTTTTTTTAGTAAATCTCTGGTGACTATCCTATGTTTTTTTCACTTTTTACACTTTCTATATGGTCTGCACTGCCTGTTATGCTAGCCTGCTTTGCCTGTGTGTATTCTGTATATTTACAATGGGAGCTTCTTCGGAGGGGAATGCATGCTCACTAGCTCACTCTAAAATCTGCAGCCCTAAAATAGATATACTGTATTTCTAAGTTCCTGATGGTACATCTACTCTGCAAGCCTTTATTTACCACATTTGGAGTTGAGTTCTGTTAAGTCCTGTTAAGGCTTGGAGAAGCAACGTTCCTCCCAGAAGCCAACAGCTATTAAGTCGAGAAACCATTTACACTGGAGAGATGCAATGAGATAGTCATTTTGGACGAGGAGCACATGCAGCACACATTTGATAATTACTGTGGTTTTGAAATGACCTTACTCTTCCCTTGAGTCTGATATGTGGGTGAATGGAAGCCACTTTCATTATTCAACGCTCTTCTCCGAGCGGGACACATTTCTAAATGTAATTGGGGACCTGCCATGGCATTCACGGCATATTACACAAAAGCACTTTACTCCTGTGTAATTGGTAGAATAATATTGCACGTGGCCATCTCTGAGTAATTGTCACCAGAATATTTTGTTATTCACGCACATCATGATAGATTGATTATGTGTAGATAGCAAACAGATGAACCAAGACGAAGTTGTGTACCTTCTTGGCAGCTTATTAGAATTTCCTCACCCCTTCTTCAAGTCGTGGATCATTAAAGTTTTATCTACTGATTTTTTTTTTTGTTTGCCTGCCAGTGAAGCCAATCTACTAGAACAAACTTGGGCCATTTTAACGAGCTTATAGTAGTAGGTCTGTGTATTTTTCATAGTACAAATCCCCACAGGAGTGTATGGGTGCCAACGCCTCCTCTGTTCCAGTTTTCTAGTGGTTCTCGTGTGCTGTGCCTGTTCCGCTCGCGTCTTCGCTACATCCACTGCTACTTCAGATGCCCATTAGTGACAAAGACACTAAACAGTATCATCGCGGCTACGTGGGAACGAGAAGTTTCACACTTCACACCTCCTCTCTCTGCTTTCCAAGTCGACTTCACAGAGATGCTCAGAAATTGATCTGCCCTTCTCACGAGGAGCACGTGGAAAGCAAGATCTCACCCAGCTTCCCTCAACAATACCCCAGCTGTCCGCTTCTGCATGGGATCATTCCCATCGACTTTTACTCTATGCATCTTAGACTGCCTCTCTGAACAGCAGCGTCCCCCTATACCCACATTTTGCTCAGAGCTTACCTTCTTGTATTTGATTGGCCCTCTTGAAAAGCATAGGGTAGCTGTCAAATCTGCTGACAAATAAAGCATCATAGACATGGGGGGGGTGGGGGCTGTTTGCCATCGCCATCAGACTGACCAGATTCGGCGACAAGAGAGAGATGGCTGTGCGACGGAGCGTCGGGCCACATCTGTTACTATCTGGCAACACAAGGAAAAAACAACAGACTCGGGCCCTCACCATGTTGCAGCAAGACAGCTACAGTATGGTACACAAAGTTGAGTTTGTGTAGCACCCACAGACCCTGAACCTGCGCAGCTGTCTCAACGTTTTTGTAATGTTATATCACCACCAGCAAAGCCACCAGAGCATGACCAAAACATTTCTAAAATAACGTTGCTCCACCGTGTCTATCATGGTAGCCTCGTCGTGCAAACCTGCAGACAGAGGCTGACCTGAAATCCTTTTTTCGGTTTGGTGTTGACCTCCCGCCGTGAAGCTATAGATTCATACAAGACGTGCTCTAAAGACGATCTTCAGGATCTGAAGCCCTGCTGGGTTGAGAACTCTCTCTTGGTGCAAAAGCAAAATCATAATTCAAGGAACGTTTTGACTTCTCTTTTTGTTTTGACGTTTTGACTTTGACTTTTCTTCTGAAGCTGGAGAGAGGACTCGGAAAACACTGAGACATAAAGGAAATCAAGTTATTGCATGGGTCTGCGGTTACGTTTGTTATTTCTGCCCTAGTTCGCGCAGATACTTTGTGTGCGTGTGTGCGTGACAGCATTGTTATGTGCCGTACCTGTATACATCTTCTAGACTGTCTGCTTCATTTAGCTGCTGGCTGAGACAGCGTCTCAGCCTGGCAAGTAATGAGATAAGACTGATGAGAGCTCTGCTTCATCTTCTGATCGTCTACCTTTACTGTATAATAGATAGGAGCCTAATTGGCTCGCTGCATGCGTATGCTGTTTAACACAGTTCCCTTTAGACCAGAGAGTTGCCAGCATCCATAGGCTTGTCAAATAAAGCATTATGATTTCTGACGCTTGGCATTTGGGCAATCCAGTCCATTATTAATGGATATGAGATAGACCAGCTGGGGATTCTGGGATTTGCCTCTATTCCCAAAAGCAAACAAAACACGAGAACCGCTAGCTTTGATGAAGCTCCATAGGAGTGCTTTTTTATTGATACAGGGCCAGGAGGGAGTGAAAGAGAGAGCGAGTGAGGGAAAACGCAGCGAAACAGCTGTCAGAGAAAGTAATGATTCCTGCAATCACAGAGAGAGGAGAAGCATGAAGTGAAAAGGAGGGGTGTAGAAGACAGTGCTAAGAAGGGATTTGACATTGATTAGTTTTGTCAAAAAAACAGAGATGTGCAGACTAAGAGGATTTGTAAGGTTCTTCCCCCCCTGTCTCTTACTTGCACACACACACACACACACACACAGTTTCTTTCTGTTTTTGAATCTGTTTTTGCTTTCATTGCGACATCCCCGAATTCTGCTGTTCCTTTGAACGGGTTCCAGCCGTTGCTTCAGAGGAAATTCATTAGGAGGAAACCTGTGAAATCCCATCAGCTGGGCAAAGGCTGCTTTAAGCAGGGCCGGATGTCAAGTAATTGCCCCCGACCATTTGCTTGCTGGATTGATATGATGTGTAGGAGTGGGGGGGGGTACATAGAAATGGATTACCTTGGTGGAGGAAAAATTAACTATCATCTGCTGCACGCACCAAATCCGCACAAATCCTCGTAAGGATTTACGACACATGAGAAGATGCTGACTTCTTCTTTCCCCCGGATATATTTGAAGCCCTAAAGTGCAAGGGGTCACCTTTCCCCACCAAAAAGCACCGTGCCGGCTTACATTCTGCTAAGTGTGGTTGAGAGTAACCAGGGTAGTGTAGCATTAGGGTGTAGCACTGAAATTGATCCCCTGGCCTGCGGAGTGTACATCATTATAACAGCGGTTCGCCAAAGCACTACATCACAACAAATCACCCGTTCTCCCTCGGGGGGGCCACAGAGGCAGCGGTGAATCATGGCCAAACGGAAGGTGCGGCGGTTCTGTGGAGATCCTGATAATGGTAGGGGTAGCTAGGGTTGTCGCTAGGTCTGTCGTCAAAGAGTTAGAGCTTTAAAGAAAGTCCCCGGAGATCGTCTTAAAGCAGATTTCTAAAGGTTTCAAAACCAAAACAGGTGAGTCATCCGGAGGAGCTGTGGACTGTGCTTCCCTTTCACTATCCATCCCTTCTTCAGAGAGCAAGACCTAAAGAGACAGAGAGAGATGAGTGATATGGATGGATGTGCTGTGTCCTGTTCAGCCTCCATTAGGAATATTGATTTTTGGCCTGAATGGAACAAGGCCTTGGGAGACAGTGGAACAAATTAGCCTCTACACCCCAAGTCAGCAATCATGACACGCCCTGCATGGGCAGTTTAGCCTCAAATGATGTTCGTAAAAGATGAAATATGGGATCATAATAATATAACACAGCAGGACTGAAGAACTTTCCAGAAAGCGCCTGACACGTCGAAGGACGTGGCCTTCAAAGGGCACCTTGTGAAAGCAGGCCAGTGGAGGTGAGGTGTCTCAGGACAACCAGCTATGGGCCAGCGAGGGCAGAGGCAGCGCTCACTCACGGCATTGTTGGAGGAATCCGCAGAGGACGCCGGGTGCGTCTTGTGATTGAGCCACGCAGCCAGCTCCAGCGAGCCTGTCTCTATCATCAAGCCTATCTAGGCCACTGAAACTTTACAGACCCAAGTAAAAGCAACAGAATCACAATCTCCCTTTCTCCTCAAAACTCTTTTTCCCTCCTCCGCTCTCCCTCCACTTCTCCATCTCCCCCTCTCCTCTCTGCCTCCCTGGGCTCATTTGTCATTGTGGCCTGATTATTTCAGCCTGTTCCTCATACTCCTTCCAGACGGCTAACCTTCCTCTCTTGGTGCATGCGACTGTCCCAGCCTAGTGCAGTCCTGGCTGTTCCATGTTGCCTCCCTCTGGCTCTGGACTGTAAAACCTCTAGCCAGACCCCAGAAGACTGCCCGGGATCCGTTCACACCCAGATTTTTTGAACCGCAGCTCCTCTGTGATTCATATAAAGCACCTCTCATTCAATTGTGGTCATTTTTGTATAGCAAGGCGAAGCAGAGGCCAAATATAATGAGGTCGGGGGGACATCATGTAGCTCACAACACATCACCCATCATCTCCTCTCTCCCCCATCTTTCTTTTCTGTCTTCTTTCTGTATACTATGCTAAAAAATGTAAAAAAAAAAAAAAAAATCCTCACCAACAAAATCTTGCATTGTTCATTCGTTGTCTAACCGGCGTTCCTGGCCTTTTCTTTGTCAGGAGAAAGATCTTTTTTCTGTTCTTTCAAAATGTCAGACAGAGAAGACATATTTATGTGTGTGCTCTCAACCCCCTGATCCGGCACTGCACACCGTATTTATTTGGAGAAAAGTGTTCCCAAATGCTGCCTCTGTCTGTTTCCATCCTGTCCTCTGTCCTCTGTCTGTTTCCACCCTGTCCTCTGTCTGTTTCCACCCTGTCCTCTGTCATTGGCGAGAGCTTTAAAGGTGACAAGGCTTGTCGGTGCCGGAGCTTTCATATGCTCCAGTTGTCTGACATCTCCTTTTCACCCCGGTGAAAGCGAGGCAGGAAGTGACAGCGAGACCGAGCCGCTCCGATCTCTCCCGGGGACCCGGAGATTTTGGCATTGGCTGGGGAAGGCCGGTTTGTGGGGCACTGCGATGACTCAGAAGAAGCTCACCTGTCACCTGGATACCAGGAATCAGACTGTGACAAGGAGGTGATAAAAAGGTGACAGTGAGGGATCCCTGCCAACTGTAAACAACAACCTGGGGCTGGCCATCTGCTGTGGCCACTCTTGTGTTTTCATAGTGAGGCTCATCACTCGATGGTCGGGACAGGTTGGCTTGCTAGGGCTGATGGAGGTGGCTCCACTGTCAGTTCCTATTGAGTAGATGCCACAGGGCTGTCCTGCTGCATCAGCTGGCAGGGCATCTGACAAAAGAGGGGGGCAATATATATGAACAAAGCTTTGCTATAATAGATGGTAATATAAATCATAACCTTGTCGCAAGCTCATCATTAAATGTTGCAGTGTTGCAGTGGGTGGTAATCTAATACATCAGAGAGAAAATGCCATATCGTTGGTAGGTCTTTCTCTTCCCCGAGAGAGACGTGGCATTTAGCGTTCACTGAGTTGGTTATCTATCTGTAGAGCGTGCTTTCCTTTCAGTGGCCATCCCTTCATCCAAGAGTCCGTTTCATCAATTAATCCGCGTGATTCTTCGGGGAGACGAGAACGACCCGATTGCACCGTGAACGCTTTCTGCTCCTTGGCAGAACCAATCTGCAGACGAGATAGGATGATTTTCGCTCTGCACCAAACACGGGCCCGCTTTCTCACTTATAGGAAAGGCAGGAAATTGCACCTGAAGAGGGGCAGTCCCGATGGCCCCCTGAGTGTTTCGAGGCTTAAGCCTGAAGATACAGAGGATACCTGCCGCATTGAAACAAAGTAATAACGCAGTATCTGAGGTTTAATGGAAAAATAAAGAACTGGCTCAGTAACAACCGTATTAAACGGAGTCTGATAGAAGAAATCGCACGGGGGGTCAGTGTGTTTTCTGCCTCTGCAAATTGAGAGCCTCTTACTGCACGGGAGGCCTATTAAGAAATGATTCTGACTTTATTATTTTCCCTTAGATGAGATATTCGATCCAATTGTACCAAAATCATTTGTACACCCGTGTGGCTTGATGTTTTTGTTCAGTGTCTGGGGTAGAAATTGTAGAGCGGAATGTTACAAATCCCCACCCAGATCATTAAGAGGCTGTGTTTTAATTTGATGTGCATGATTAGTAAGCCTGATTGACAAGAATCTTTAGCGGACCACTAGCAATCTTCAATTAAGTCACGTCAAGCAAAGATGGGGGGGGGGGGCTCCATTTCCAAGCTTTAATTTGGCAGTCACTTCTTCCTTTCATTCCTTTCCTTTTTCTATTCCTTCAAACAAGTGGCGTGTTATTAGGATAATGATGGGTGTTTAGCTATTACTGTACGCCGCATGTTTGGCTCCTGCCAAGAAGTGCACGTCCACACACAAACCAACTCATGCATTATGTGCGCTGATTCAAAACTGTTCATGGGTAGTTACAGCACGACGCATGTTTACAGCATCTTTTCTCGTGGCGCTCCGTGTACATGGCCTTCCACAGTGTTTGTCCTGTGTTTACCCTGCATGCTTTGCACGTGTGTTTGTGTGCAACATATATATTTTGCATGAGGGCACATAGAGAAGAGCATACAAGCACCTTTACGGTACATGTTGTCCCACGTGGCTGTTTGTGTGCTCAGCCTTTGTCTGTACATGCATGTGCGTAGTATGTGTCTGCTCTCCTAACTGGAATGTGACCGAGCCCACCCCCGTGACTTCTGCCCTTCCCCCCCACCCCCACCCCCCGGTCCCAGGTACTCATTCCAGGATGAGGAGGACATGTTCATGGTGGTGGACCTCCTGCTGGGAGGGCGACCTGCGCTACCACCTCCAGCAGAGCGTGCAGTTCAACGAAGGACGCCGTCAAACTCTACCTCTGTGAGATGACCCTGGCGCTGGACTACCTGCAGAGCCAACACATCATCCATAGGTCCGCATTTCTGTCTCTGTCTGTCTGTCTGTGAAAATAGATGTTTAGATTGAGTTTACTGAAGAAGATGTTTTGGGAATCCACCAGTAGTGAATGAGAATGAACCCTGCCAGTGTGTTTTTTCTCTTAGGGCCGCCTCTCTGTGTATTTATGGTCTCATCCTACTTACGGTTAGGATGGATGGCACTATACACACCGTTTAAGGCAGTGGATGTGAATCTCTAATTAAATTCTGGCAGAATTTCCCGCCGGCAGCATTGGGAAAACACTATTAACGAGGTCTTCAGCCCCCCTGCATTCTCCATCACGCTGCGTTAAAAGTAACTAATGGCGCTTTTGTCAGCAACTTTAAACATCAATCAATGTCAGCGAACCTAAAGGCGATTCTCTAAACACATAAAGAGTTTAGTCCCCCTCTCCTTGTGTTTTTTTCTGCGATCATCCAATCAGCAGATGGAATCGCCGTTTGAAGTGCAGGTCCCAAGTCAGCCCTTTAAGCAGTTTACATCCACAATACTAACATTCAAAATACTGCAAATGCCCATTACATCATTATGTTGTTTCCATCGAAAATACTAAACCTTGTAGCCTCGTCCTGCTATGAGTTTGAAAGCCTGGAATTTTCCCAGCATGGCAACATCCTCTGAAGATCAACTCAACATTGCGTCGTTTACTTTTCTCATTCAAAGTGTTTTTTTGTTCATCGTGCCAGCCACGTATAAATAAAGTTCTACTTCTCCAACTGGCAGTAATGTTCTCGGTGACTTATGAATGTAATGATTTGTTCTTGCCAGGTTGGAAACTCAAAGCGCCAAAATGAATTCTAGTAAGAGGAGAGTGCCTCTTCATTTTAACCTTGCCCTACATCATGACATGTGCAAATGCATTATCTCTCCCTTCTGTTCCAGAGGGATTGGTGCAATAATCTTTTCCCTTTGTGTAAGCAGTCTTAGTTTATCGGAGTTGCAAAGTCACAATGCCTCTGCCTAACTTCATATACGGCGCTTCAGGCAATGACGGTGACTCCAAGCGTCTCTTAAAATATTGCACTATTTTTATTCATTGACACCCACTGTCAACCCATCCTTCTTGACCCCCCCCCCCCCCCCCCCTTGACCTCCTCATGGTGAGTCAGGCGCACGTCCCGTCAGCCTCCCATCCTCGCTGCATTACTCCTCCAGAAGCAGGCATGGCACGGTCCCCCTTCCAGCCCCCCCCCCAGAGATGGATGGGCCTATGGAGGGGGAGAAATGATTCATCATCGGCCTCTACTCGTCTGTTCTCCGCCGAGCAGAGAGGAAGCTTTCCATTATTTTGCCCTGTATGCCAGGCAGTTACAGCGGGGTGCACTGCCCTGCATATTACTCGAGCATGTGGCTCTGGATTTTGATGGGAGGATCTCTGGGCAGTCGGGGGTTAGATATTGTTTATTTTTATCGGAAAGTCTGCAGTCCACTCTCGGTTTATTCTGTACCAGTTCTGAAATGCATTACATTGACAAGACTCAGGAAAATGATAGAGATGAAAGAGATGTGTGACTGCATGTTGCATCCAAGCAAACATGCCCTGAGCCTGTATGTGGTATGGCCACTTATTTAATAGTTATTTTCCAATTGAGATTATTAAATATCTTTTTTAAGAAAGACCTGGCCAAGAAAGTGGCTACAAACATAACAGGCAAACAAAATACAACAATGTACAAAAGCAAAAGGAGCTCTTGTAGGCTATTTAGTTTCTCATAGAGGCCGGGTGCTCTTCTTCCTCGGTGTGTGCGCTGAAGGGTATTACCTTTCAGGCATCTGGGCATCCCTGTTTTTATTAATGTTACTGTACATATCTAAAGATAGCCCTCATGTGTGTTCCTGTAATTGTTACCATCCATCTTCCTCAACCAGGGCGGACTCGCTATCCGCAGCTTTTTGTCGAAATATGCTGAGCACAGCGGTAAGTGTCTGTGCAGTACAGCATCGGTCCCTGCAGACTACAGATTTAACACCACAGATGGCCCAAAAACTATTTGAACCTTGTTCCAAACCTCATTTGGGCTACAATAGACTCTCTTTCTCTCTCGCTCTCTCGCTCTCTCTCGCTCTCTGTGTGTGCGCGATGCTGTAATTTTGTTCATGTAATCACGCTATCCACCTTCACTAAACACCAACAAGTCTTTTCTGTCTTATCTGGTTGCTGAACGAGCCCACCGTGGTGTAAATATCAAAGCTGCCAATGGAACGGAGTCGACGCCAAACCCCGCCGCTCCGCGTTCCCGCTCTCTTCCCGGTATCAACCGTTCTGCCTTTGACACAATTGCGCCTGCTTCGGGAGCCGCAATCCAATCCCTGGGTATCCGTGGCCGTCCCCGGCTCTACAATTTTGTTCCACCCTGTGAGTTTTTGACAGGAGAATACTATACAATTATTTTGTTGCACCAACTGAAGGAAGAAGGGTCTCCGGTCTCCTAGCAACAGTCGGCTGCCACCATGCCCAAGGAGGTAAAATTAGTCCAATGAGAAGAGAAGTGAAAGAGAGGAGATTCCCTAAAGAACAGGAACCTCCTCTCCTCTCCTCTCCTCTCCTCTCCTCTCCTCTCCTCTCCTGTGTTCTTCTTTACCCCTGGACAAGACCACTAGGTTGAGGGAGCTGAATTTCTCTTCGTGGCACACTCAGCATCTTAAAGAGTCACTCGTTAGCTCACCAGATGCTCGAGGTTTGTTTCCATATGTACCGAAAAAGCCTCTTGACATGCAGGATCATCCTGCTGGCGTTGATGTTTCCTGGGGCTCGCTGCAGAATAAATCAAACATTCAACACCAAATGAGTGATTTTGTACATCAAACAAAATGGCATGGCGGTGTAGGTGGCACTCGTATCGGTTTCCCCGTGAACATGGATGTATTTCCACCCGGCCTTGTATTGGTGCATCAGCCCCTCACATTGGTGGAACCACCCCCTCCCCAGGAGTTTTGCCAGATGATGTTAGCATCAGCTTAGCGTGGCGTAGCCCTAGTGAAGACATGCATCCTATGGGGTGTGTAGACGCTCTCCGCGGACTGCATTTATTTTCCACACCAGCGTGACATGTTGCGTAATTAAATAAGCCGTGTGGGCTCCGTTAATTGCCCGTGGAGGGCTTAGAGGGACTGTTTGCCTGTGTGTCCACTGCATGGGTGCCCAGTTTAATAAGCACGTGCGGACAAACCTGAGAGGGCCTCCGGGGGATTGGCCATCGCCGCGTTCTCACCATACACTCTGGCAATGACTGAGGTGTAGGGACTGAGAAGTCTCTCTCTTTCTCACACACACAAACTCACACACTTTTTAACATGTACCCAAACATGTAATTCACAACCTCCAAACACCTCCTACAGACTCTCACACACACACATCTAACACACTGTATGTTCCTCAGCCTTTTCTGCTTGACCATAGGCTGCACTTGAGCCATCGATTCACACACTGTGGAGACTCCATTGAGAATTGCAGGTACAAGTTAGGCATTCGGCCAACGCTCTGATTCAGAGTAGCTTACAGTAGCTGCAACAGTTGGGTAGTATGTAAACAAACATTCATGACGCGTGGAATTAGATTGCACGTATTGATTTTGTTTATCGACATACTAATTCTTGCATGATGTGTGTGTGTGTGTGTGTGTTTGTGTCTCCTCTAGAGATGTCAAGCCAGACAATATCCTGTTGGATGAGCAAGGTAAGGATCTGAACTGTATATTTTGTGTGTGTATGTGTGTGTGTGTGTGTGTGTGTGTGTGTTTGTAGTTGACCTGGGTCAAATAAGATCCTCAAATAATTCCGGTAAAGGATTATTTGCAAATACTATTTGATCCCGATCTGGGGTGTATGAGTATACATATCCATGTTTGAGGGTGTGTGTGTAATCAAGATGAGTGGGAATGAGAGGGAAAACCAGTGAGAGATATATACAGTATAGAGGGAGAGCAGTGGGAATCTGAGTATCTGGTCCAAGGTGACAAGTAGGACACACAGCAATGACCCTGCAGGCTACTAATGAGTCACAACAGTAACAAGGCCGAAGGAGTCAGGGATGTTTGTCTGTCACCCTATCGGATATTGAAAAGGGTGGGTGTCACTGAAAATGTTTCTCTTTTTAGACGATCGGAGAGACGGGAAATAGACGTTTTGACAGAATCTGTGTTTTCATTTCCTCCCAGGCCATGCCCACCTGACGGATTTCAACATCGCAACCATAATAAAGGATGGAGAGAGAGCCACAGCCTTAGCTGGAACCAAGCCCTACATGGGTAACCTTGCACACAGATTTCTGAGCTTGTTTTTTTTTTTTGACACCTTATCAGCGCTGGAGAGATCTACAATGATAACTGTCAAATTGTTGAAATCACATATCTCACATTCCTTGTTTGTGAAAAGCTGAGGGGAAAAATGAGAAATCACATCACAGAGCTAACCGCAATGATTAGTTTTCAACTGGCGACAGCAGGGAAATTGCTCTCAAAAGATGATGGTGTTTCCAGTTTTGATGAGAGTCTCCAGTGTCTGTTGCTATTTTGTCTGGTGAAATGTATCAGTACTATATTGTATATAATGTATTTCATAAGACTTGCCTCCCTGACTGTCTTTGTGCTCTCAGCCCCAGAGCTCTTCCAGTCCTTTGTGAGTGGAGGGACAGGCTATGCCTTTGAAGTGGACTGGTGGTCACTAGGGGTGACGGTCTTCGAAGTGCTGCGCGGATGGGTAAGGCATGATGGGAACTGGAGTTTTTTCACTAACATGGAAAAGCGTACATGCTATAACTTCTATTCATTCACCCCTTTTCCCTCTGTTCTTTCATATTATCCTCTCTCTTCTTTCCATTTTCCCTCTCTCTCTCTATCCATTTATTTTGCTTCTCTTTCTCTACCTCTTCTCTGCTCCATCTCAGAGGCCCTATGACATCCATGCCAGTAACTCAGTGGAGTCCCTGATGCAGCTCTTCAGTACAGTCAGTGTCCAGTACAGCCCGGCCTGGCCCAAGGACCTGGTTTCCCTCATGAGGAAGGTGAGCTGAACAGGTTGGGGCTCAATTCGCAGGTTTTGAATTTTCTCCAAAATTCAAAACTTTTGTCCACTGAAAGGTTCTTACATCCGATTGATCATCGCAGGGTTTGAATCCCTACACCAGCTTGGAACATGTGGGTGGGGAAGGTGAATGAGTAACGCTCTCCCCTCCCTCAGCGACTATCATTGTGGCCTATTATCATCATGCCCTTGAGCCTTGCACTTAACCCCCAACTGCTCCAGTGGACAACAGTCATCAGTAGAGGGCTGTGGTTGTAATGGGAGCTTCCTGTTGTGTATGTGTGTAGGAATGAGAAACGGGACGGTGCTTAGTCAACTGAAAGTGTCTGCATGTCTGACAAATCTAAAATTGTGGCCTTAAAAGTATTAAAATGCCTTAAATACAGTTTTTAAAGGGCAGAATGTTTTGAGTTGGAAACAAAGCAGGTGAAATAAGGAATATACCAATTGTGTAGATTCACCAAGCGATGTGAATAGGACACGCAATAGTGTTTTATTTCCTTATGTTGTATTACATGACTTAAACTTCCAGCTGGTCACATTATGCACGTCTACTCTTAGATTAATCCAGGATGAGTTTATTCCAATATGGCAAATATGTTTTGTTTTCATCACATCTGCTTTAATAAATACAGTTGGACATCATATCCAGAAACAGACAGATCTTTGTTTCTTTATTTCGGTGGTTAAATTGGTTGTAAATTGAATTCCAAGAAGTCTGGAATTCAGCTTTGTTAAACATGCAGACACCCTGAATGAAGGTTAAAAAATATTGAGAGTGAAGGCTGTATCGTTGCTGCGTGAATTGTGAATTGTTCAATCTCCATTTTTAATTGAGTGAATTGAAAGTGAATTGACCTCAACCCTGCTGCTTGGACACAGATGGCCCCTTTCTGGACAAGAGAGTTGGACCGGAGAGAGAGGTGGAGGGAGGGACAGGGGGTGGGAGGGATGGGGGGTTTGAGATAAGGATGCGATATGGGGGTACAGAATGAGGCAAAAGTGGACTGAAGCCACAGGGATAGAGGCGGCGGGCTGGGGGACCGGGGGTGGAGGGAGGATGGGCTGAGGCAAAGGAGAAGAGAAACGACAGATGGAGTCTGAGGGATGGAGGCAGAGAAATGGAGAGAGAGGAGGAGAGTTTGGGAGTGTGTAGCTCTGTGTGTGTGTGTGTGTGTGTGTGTGTGTGTGTGTGCCGTGTGTGTGTGTGTGTGTGCCATGTATGTAATTATCCTTAACAAGTCATTTATAGTATTTTTACTATTGTACTGCAAATCAAGACTCATTTTCTATATACTAGTAGAGTGATCTGACTCATTCTCCCTTAAAAATATTGATATAATATCTGAAACAAGTGAAACTGGTAATTACCTAAACTCCCACTGGCAGACTATTTTCATTAAAATAGTTTAAGGAAAGGTTATCAGACCGAACAGTCACTAAATAACGTGTTACGCTGGACATCTTTTGCAGCGTGCCAGCGCGGCCACGGGTGTGTAGGTGTGCCCCATGTCTGAGTGACTGAGTGTTCTGGACGGACGCCGCTGCTCTCTTCCGCTCTGCTGCTGATCAATTACCATGTCTGGACTCCGCTGAGACAGACCTAACCAGCCCTGCAGGACAAAATTGAATCAGCCTTTGACAAAAGCAAAAAAAAAAAAAAAAAAACCTGGATGAGAGTTAACATGACAACGGACGCCACATCCCATCATCATTTCCCGGGTGTGCGTATGTTCAGTTTGCCCTGAGGTGAACGATGAAACAGATGCCGCTCCTTTGCATCAGCGCCAGTTTTTCGGTTCCTCTCTGGACAAACGATGTCAATCATGCCCCGCCGCTCATCTGTCCCAATCGATGCAAGAATTTCCATTCAAACCTGATCAGTGTCTGATTTGATTGATTAAGAGTGCCCCCTGTTGGTAACTACACGTGCATGGTTTCTTCCCAAGTAAAGGAGCGGTTGTTTAGGTTATGTTATGTGAGGATGATTGTACATGCAACTGCTTTGTGAATGCATGGAAGCAATGAAATGTTGTTTGGGGTGACATTGCTGCTGTTGTGTCGGAGGTTTTCAGCTCCTTGTTACGCACACTTCAATTGGTCCGGCTTAACCTTGCACACACTGGCCACACTCTTTACGTGACCACATGTTTTAAACAGTGAAGCAAAAAGCAAAGGATGTGAGCTAAGATGTTGTGAAGGTGATATGGCTACTTGGAACGGTGATGCCGACGTAGGTGACACTGGTGTGTGGTGTGTGTGTGTTGTGTGTGTGTGTGTGTGTGTCCCTTTCCCCTCAGCTATTGACGGTGAACCCAGAGCATCGTTTTGCCAGCCTGTCGCACATGCAGACATCTCCCTACCTCGCTGACGTCAATTGGGATGCCGTGTACGAGAAGAAGATGGAAGCTGGATTTGTCCCTAATGTAAGTGTGGACTGATCAAATATATCCACACACACACACACACACACACACATTCAAATTTGTATGCACATTCAAATGCATCTTTTAACACACATAGACACTTGAAACCTGCAACATATGCAACATTGGCTGATCGTAATGAGAGTAGAGCAACTAAATGATGCAAAGGAAATTGAATGCAACTTCTTTATGTGCACTTCAATATGCATGATACATATGTGCACTCTGTGACTATATACCACAGTTGATTGTGTGTGTGTGTGCGTGTATGTGTGTGCGTATGTGTGTGCGTATGTGTGTGTGTGTGTGTGTGTGTGTGTGTGTGTGTTTTATTATGCCGTGTGTCTAACAGAAAGGTCGTCTCCACTGCGACCCCACCTTTGAGCTGGAGGAGATGATCCTGGAGTCGCGTCCCCTTCACAAGAAGAAGAAGAGACTGGCCAAGAACAGGTCACGAGACAACAGCAAGGATTCACAGTCGGTGAGTGACATCTGAGCAATAACCTAGATGGTTGCCGGTTCGATCCCCGGCACTGACCGTTATTGTTAAGACTGTTAACAATAATAGAAGTAGATGCCAGTTGGGATGTGTTCTTTAGTCAGGTTGGTAAAAAGCTGCAGTCCAAGGCACTCCAGTAGCACTTAAAAAGCTTTTATTTTCTTGGATAATAAGTTCTATTTTTAACTTTTCAATCCATTGACATTTTACAATCCAATAGGAAGGCTTTTTATCATGTTCCAGTGCTGTGGCTTCCTCCTTTACCTCATAAATTTGATCCTTATTGCCTTACTCGGAACACATAAATGTTAATTGCAATAGGAAATGACTTGAGGCAAATTATTTGAAGAAGAGATGAGAAAAGCCTCAGTCACAGATAGACATGGAGACTAATCTGTAAAAAAAACATGCCAGTCTCATCCCCCGTGCACAGATTCCCATGAAAACCACATATTTTTAGATTGTTGCATCTTACTCAATATTCTGTCCTTTACCTTCATATAATTTACTCCCGTGTCAATATAGACTCTTTTCTGAGACGTGGAACCTTTACTGTGAAGAGGCAACTCAACAGGATCATACTACCGAAACAAGATTAATCATTTATGTGAAACTGTAGACAAGTCATCGCTATTGGCAACAAAAACTCCAAAAAATCCCAATCCATTTTGTTTTGGGAGAAATAAAGTGAGTTATTAGGACATGGGTACGACTCAGCCTGTCCTAATTTGCCCTGTGCTGAAGCCAGGATCTTGACTGGAGTGTGGGAGAGACTCCTCATCTCACCCAGCTTATTATTATGAGAGATGGAGACCTTATTTGCCATGGAGGGGAGACATCCTCTCTGCAGCCTGTTCTCGTCACGCAGTCATCATGACATCAGTGTGATTAACGTCAGTCTTGTGTGTGCGTCACGTATTATCAGCGCTGATCGGTGGGTACTCCAACAATAGCTAGCCCTCAAGGTTTTGAGACTCGTTATGTGTGTGTGTACGTGTCTACTTGTGTGAGCTCATACTGCGCTATTACCAAGATTATTAAATTATGAAGCCCTCAGTGCTGTTGTCATGGCCCCAAGGGCTTTCGGAAATATGAGATTCTATTTTCGTCTCGGGCCAAACATCCAATTTGACGACAGAGCACAAACAAGTCATGACTTGTGTAAAAAAAAAAAATGCAACGAGGAATAAGACAGAAATGAGAGGAAGAAGAGGAAGAACCCCTGTCACCTCTGCAGATATGCAGAGTGATGATTTCACCACCTCTGAGGTCTGACTGGTTGACGTGATTTTGAATTGTGTTTGATCCATTGTTGTTGATGATGTTGGCAATGGTCATGACGATGAAGATGATGATGTTGAGTACGATGAGTATGTTGACTGTGTTGTCTGTCGACCGCCCGCAGGAGAATGACTACCTACAGGAGTGCCTTGAAGTGGTGCAGCAAGACTTCATGATCTTCAACCGTGAGAAGTAAGAACACACAAGTAGACCGTCTAGAAAACAGAACTAGGGTCAGATTTTCCTCCTTACTCATTCAACAGCTGATGCAGCTTCACAGCCAGAAAGTGACCGCCCCCTGCTAGAGCAATGGTGAAGGTAAAATATTAGTGTTATTAAGCCTAATTTCCCTTAGGCTTAAGCTACTCCTGGGGGCCGTTGGATGGAAACGTTTATATTGGTGTGTAAAAACCAGCACGTGAAATGCGTCGGTTTTCATGCACCATTAAAGATTTTTTTTTTTCTAGAACATCCATCATCCTCCAAGAGTAGCTGGATTTGTTCATCCTGTCTACCTTTTTTTCTGGATCATGCACCTTGGCTGTAAAGCGAGGTAGCAACAGTTTTGTTTTTTTCCTCTTAAACCAAAAGAAATGCAGTCACGGTTCCTTGAAGTATTCACAGAAAACAGATTTTATAGAACCACAACTGGGACCAAAAGAGAGATGGATGTGGAACCAAAACTAAAGATCCTCCCCCCGAGCACCACTGTTATATAAAACCACTGAGGAAATCCTGTAAGGAGATATGAAAAGTCATAATGCTCATATTGGCTACAGTAAATGAAAACAAAGCTTATACTCATTTCTTTACACATGAAACAAAACTGAAAGGCATGAAAAGTATCTCGGTGGAGTTACTGTCACTGGGTTTGACACCATTTTTGAATGCAGGAAGCCATCTGACTCCAGCAACATTATTCCAACTGTCCGAGGATTTCGTCTTCACTCGGCCTGTGCTGTGACAGTCATCCCCCTTTACCAAACGGCTTGGATATGAAACTCCTAGATAATAATAAGCTTTTATCGAGCCCTCTGTGCTGTGGCTCTATATTATGAGTTTAATGTTCTGTATGTGCCAGTACCATCATCAGTAAAGACTACAAGGTCCGTACATCATGGAATATGGCATACTCTGCTCTTTAAAAGGAGGGAATATTGGCTCAGTGCTGCTCTAAATTATCGCCTCATCTATTATTGACCAGTATCTGTCACTGCAGCGGTATGTGGAAACCTTCCTCTGTGTCTTATTATATCTTATTGCTCTAATTATTGGCACAGGGCGTAATCTCTGGAACGATGCCTAGCACAGGCAGTACAATAGACTCAGACCCTCTCATTGCATTCAACTACTTACTTTAATTTCTCTCTGCTGGTGTGTGCGTGTGCCGTGGCTGGCCTCGGAGGACAGAGCATACTGATACGAGCGCGTATCCAGGTGGTATCAAACACGTACGCAGCGATAAATAATGCATATATAGATGATATCACGCGCACTTGAAAAGGACTCAGTGTACGTTACCTTGATGAACGAGTTTCATATTGCAGAGATAAACGAATCTTGTTGCCATGGTCACCCAGAAATCTGAGGTTTTTTTTTCGAGGCTTATTATAAGACTTTATAGTGCTTTATGAGTACCGTTTTTGTCTGTTCAGTTAGGGGCATGCTCGGTATGTTCGGTCACTGGTATGTTCGCTTTAGATGCTGTTCAACTTGAAAAATAGTAGTTTAAGAAAATAAGATGTTGAAAGTCCCTTTTTTACCCAATTGTGCTCAATTCTGCATTCAGTTGTAAACGCCTGGGGAGAACAGTCTGGACCTTTTGAGAGTTAAGAAGTTGCAGTCCATGTTTACCTGATCTACAATTCTGAATTTCACTGAAATCACCGTCACAGAACATGCTTCATTCTTTGGGGTTTCGAGCTTTGAAGCCTTTACTTCTGACATTAATGCAAACCTACAATCTATCCAGTACCAGATATGTGTGTGATATTACATTTGTTATTATTGTATATGCGTTTGATATCACTACTTATATTCATTTTTATCTATATATTTCTGTGTAAAAGTTAACCAACCAGCCATATTGTGCCTCTGTCCTCCTGAGGATTAAACGTCCTCACAAGAATAAAAAGATGTGGAAAATCCTCCAAAGTTGAGGACACTTTCCAGTCCTCACTACTACACAGGGCTAGTTGAGGTTAAGGGTTTAGGTTTAGGGCTGAGATTAAAATGAGGATTAAAGTTAGTTTAGGGTTAGGGTTTAGGGAATGAGAAGTCAATGGAAGTTCCTCACAAGTATAGCAATTCAAACGTGTCTGTTTGTGTGCACATATGTACTCATGCACATGTTGTGTGATTGTGTTTGTGTTTCTCTATCTGTATGTATTATGTGTCAGGTTGAACAGGCCTCCAGAGGAGGGTCAGACAGAGGCCGGGGGCGACGACGCCAGCGGGGACGGGGACGGCGAGGCGGAGGCCGAGGGCGGGGAGGCGGAGGGCGGGGCCACCGACGACGACGGGGCCGAGCCGGAGCCCGAGTCCTCGTCCAAACTGAGCATGTGCGGCTCCATCTGCTCCTCCCCCGGCAGCTGCTAGCGCCACATCACCTCACAGTGACGATCCCAGTCTCTCCGGCCGCTGCAGTGTTTGTGCCATGCCTATAGATACTTTCTCACCTCTCCTCTGTGTAGCCAGGAGTAGAGGGACGCACAGCAGGGCGACCAACGCACAGCAGGACCCAAAATGGCTCCCTCCATTTTTTCCCTTTTTTTTCTGTAGCATCCTTCCGGTAAGGCATGAATGAAGCTGTGAGCCCCGCAGATATCCAGAGAGGCCCCGCCTACCCGCCCACCCGCCCGCCCGCCCTAGAGTAAGCTCTAACTTCTATGCAACATTACGGTATAGCATGATAGTAAGGTATCACTTTTCAGGAGGTGTTGTTCACAAGCGGAAAGCTCCACGAGCATGACGACATCCCAAGCAATAGGTTTTGAGGGGTGGTGGGGTTTTTTTGCGGCGAGGCCTCCCCCCTCTCAGCATCCCTGTTCCAACTCTGACGGATGTGATTGAATTATTCAGTAGAATTAGGCACTCATAGTTTCTCTCTCTCTCTGTGTTGCCTGTGTATTCAGCTCTTCTCCCAGCCCCTTTCATATTCTCTGTACCCTAATTCTGAACCATTGTTGTTGATTTACCCTTTGATCGCCTTTTTCCTATTTCAGCATCCTTGTGCGACACACAAGTATTCATGTGTATTTTAATCTGCCGAGACGGTGTGTTTGCTTTCCATTTGGTGTGAGGATAAATGCTGCTAGGTAGAAAGAGGAGGCCTTACAATAGATGCTTCTGACACATGCCACCCGGGACAGAGGCTTTGTGAGGCTAGTGAATCACTATGTTTTTTCCAACTCCGCAAACCCATCTAAATGGTGCTTGTGGATAATCAATACTAAATACTCACATCGTAGCCATGGATATGTTTTAGATCGGAATGCTAGGTTTGATTTTCCTCTTAAAATATTAGCCAATTATGAGTCATCCTATCCCCCCGGCTGTTTTAAGGCATCACGGTACTGTAATTAACGGGGAATCTGCACAGCAAATCGGAGCGAAAGGTTTTGCTTGTCATTGTGTCTGTCACGGTTACCAAGATGTAGTATTTTAGCCCCGCTCCACGCTCCCAACTCTCCGAGAGCATTCAGAAATGCTCCGGGGAGTCGTACAAGTACATTGCCAGCCATGAACATATTCTCTAAGAATCTATAAGAAAACGGCCCCACTAGACGTTTTCATTTACCAGTGGAATTTGATCATCCTCTCTTTAAGTGCTTGTTTATCGTAAAGATCACCTCCCTACGGAGATTTATGTGGGGCTATATTGAAATGTGTAGCTGTGCACTGTTGGTACTTCAAGTCGTATAGATGAGCTAGTCTGTTACTGTAGTAGTGATAGTGGTACATTTAAGGTGGTGCCATTAATCTCAGCCCAGACACCTGGGAACATGTAGCAAAGTCCACCTTAAAACCCTAAGGCCTAATAAAATGAAAACCGTGTAAATAGCATCGATAATTTCAAAAAAAAAAAAAAAAGACTAACTCACCACAGTTTTATGTGGGACTGCGTACTGAACGTGTTAACTAAAGGAAGAGCTGTATGAAGCCAAACCTTCATACTGCTTTGTGTTCTTTCCAAGTGTGCAGGCACAACTTGTAGGCAAAATATGCCAAAGCTTTTCTACCATTTGCATAACCATTTCTAAGGAACCTTGAGTGTGTGAATGTATGTCTCTTTTCCCAGTACAGCATAAATCCAATGTTCCTTCTGCAAGTGAAAATACTATCATTTATACAACCATATTGTGTTTATGTATAAACGTTAAAGAAAATATATATATATATATATATATATATATATATATATATGGGATTTGGGGGAGAGGGTGTTACCTTAAAACACTATATGATTAGATTTAAGGAGCTTCTCATAAAGGATAGAAAGTGGAAACTCCACCAAAACATGTCATGAAAGGATAAGTGCATTAACAACATTGATAGTCTCAAACTCTTGCGCTTTTTTTTTTTTTTGCATGTACCTTTACAGTATAATCCTGTTTTAGCAAGAAGCCTCGAGCTGTGTGACCTGACTGGCTGATTTGTGCATGCACAAGCTTTTCGGATGCTCACCCGATAACAGGCCACGTCCAAATCAGAGCCTGGCCTGTGTTGACTATACTCGGTCAGTGAGTTTCACGGAGAACATTCTACAACTGTACAAATCATATAATCCCAGTGTTCTATGGACGGCATGATATTTCTAGATGATATGCAGTACCTTTTTCGGCATCCCGTAGGTTGTCTTAACGCTTTGTTCAAGTATACAGGCTTGTGCCCTTGCTGAGTGAATGGAATGAAGTCAGCAGTGGTGTTTGATGCTCTTTTGTGCGGGTAAGTGTCCCACTATTTTCTGTGCAGCAAAGGAACCAGAAAAGGGATCAGGGGGCAGGTTTGAACCTCACCCCAACACAGTATTTGCTGCGTCATTAAAAAAACGTTGCATTGAATGTCTCAATTTGTGGGAAAGAAAAAAAAATCTCAATTATTTCTTAAATCCGGCTATACACCATGGGAATAAAGCAGCCCTGACACGGCTTTGTAATTACATGTTACTCATTTGTAAATGGATGGCTAATTTAAGTGTAGCTTTTCTCTAAGTTACATTACTAATCTACAGTATTGTCATTTGTTCCTTGATATCAGTGATCAATTGGACATTGCTTGCAAACCCTCCCAACATGTTTCCTATGTGTTATTGTGTTGGATGCTGTTCTCGTGAGCATATTAACCCAGTTGTTTCAAAAGGCGTTGTGCTAGTGTTTGACTAGCGACAGCATGTCTCAGATCGATGCCCTCAAGGCGCAACGTAGATGTCTTATATATACTTTTTTTTTAATACTCAGTGCCCTGTTGAGAAAACAATACCAAGAAGAAATATATGCTCACTCTTCCTCCTTTGTGATCCAATTTTGCATAATGTACTGCAGGATTTTTACGGGGAATCAGTGAAAGCCTTGTACTGTACCCACCGAAACCGCTCTGTGTGTTTAAAAAAAACAAAAAAACATGCTGCTTTAACTGCTTTGATAAAGAAATAAAACTCCTTCCAGCATTCTGACTTCTCCGTGTCTTTTGTCAATTTCATTTCGATACACTACACAGTTTTCTCAGTTCTAAAGAAAGACAGTAGGGGGCGACCAAGAGGCACGGGCTTGACAACAGAGTAGCCCGAGTGAAAGTAAATTAATTGTTATAAACAGCAGTGTAAACATGGCTGCGTCATCGTTGACTGGTGGGGGGGGGCCTGAGACCAAGACAGGAAAAGAGATGAGGTTGTCTCAGGATTAGCAAGAGCGAATGATGCAGACAAGTAAGCATTAGTGTTGTGATCTATCAGCCTGTTCCACCACGCGCATAAGCCTTCCTTCTCCCCAGACAGAGGCTTGTTTTTTTATATACACAGAAATATGCCTGCACGGCGCTTTTCTAACAATGCAAGCTACAGGTTTTGCATCAAAGTCAGGAAGACAATCGCTGTTTCAGCTTTTGAGCTTGGCCCCTCCTCTCTGGATGTGGGGTTTCTTGACGGCGCTCGTTCCTTCCCTTGGTTAGTTCAGGAATATGCCCTCGCTCCCTGGCGCGTCCAGGATGTCCACCACGGGCTTGCCGCTGGTGTCCAGCAGGGGGCGCCACTCCGGGGCGTCAATGGCATCCAGGAGAAGGGCCAGCTCAGCCTCCAGCTTCTCCACTGTGTCCTCCACTCTCTACGGGTGGGACGAAAGGGGGACATGTTTGTGAGGTTGTCAGGTGAATAATAGATGAATAAGTTGTCATATGAATAATACAGCCATCGCTCATATGAATAATACAATCATACATTCCTATAAATAATGCAGTCGCTCTTAACACCTAGTAGGTAAGGTCAGGGCAGGGCACACTGGGATTTGTGAGATGAGATGAGCTTGGACACTTCAATCTCCCAGTCTGTATTTTGAGAAAGGGCTGGAAATCAGTAAATCTCCGTCAACATTTTACCCTTTAAAGGAAATGCTGAGGATTCCATGGCAGCCTCAGATAGAGAGGAGGCTGACATTTAATAATGTTGACAACACAGTGGAGGGAAAAAAAAACACAGATGGTTTGAAACCACTAAGGACCGAGTGTGAGCTAGCTCAACCGTAGGCTCCTCTATACCTTCTCCACTACATCCAGGCGCTGATGAAGACTAGTGTGCTCCTGGCAGGGAGACGAAGGCCCCGCTCTAGGCCGGAGGTCAGACTCAGGCCCTGGGGAACGAAACACAAGAGGTGCATCTCAGTGATTTGGATTAGTAAGACGCAGGTTGAGTAAGTAAACCACTGGGTGATGACCAAATGCTTCTGCCTTAGCTCCACATTTAAACAACTTTCAGTGCTTCAGTGTGACTTGATTTCACTCTGTGGAAATGGTCGTGTTTTGCACATATTTCAATGTTAAGGTACATTAAGCAACTGCATGCAGTACAGCAGTGTGCGGTGATGCAGTACTGTATAACTTGGTCGCTCACTGGGGGCAACACAATTATCATTTAGGATATTATTATCTTTATTTTGCAGAAGCTTTTGGTACTAGAATACAAATAAAACACAAAATAAATCCTCTATCACTGTGTTGATGAAATCCATTTGAAGGGGTGACATAATTTCACTTGTTTCCAGTGCAATTCAATTCACTGTCATATTCTTGATATCAAGTGATCTGCCGTATTCTGCTTTGTTTCAAGGTATAGACCCAATTCCTGAAACAAAACTCCAGTGGAAACAAGATAAATGAGCTCACCTCATTGAGTAGATGTTTTCACGACTGTATTTCAGGTTAAATGACTTATTGAAGTGGACTTTTATTGCAGTTTGGAAAATCAAGATACCACCCACCCCTCTCTCTCAGCTGACTCCACCTGTTTGCCATTAGCCTCAGCATGCAGCCTAACCACTGAGCTCACGCACAACTAACCTGGCACCGAGCCGGTCTGCTGACATGGCTCTTGATCTCTCTTACCTGAGATCAGATAGTCCCCATCCCTCACCGGGATCTGACCTGGTTTATCGAGAAAAGGATTGCCGCTAATACGCACTTGAAGGAACCTGGTGGAATCTCTGTGGGTCCGCCTACATGTATGCAGAGACTAGATGAAAAGTGTGAGCTGGGAGGTGAACAATGCACTCCAGTGTCAGTCGGCATTTTTGGTCTGCAGACCTGAAGCAGATGGAAGATGCAGACGTGTTTAGCACCCTGGGCTAAAACCATAAAATGGTCTTGGTTTGAATCGAGGCTTCACAACAACAGGCTGGGGAGGGTTACACACATTGTCCCAGCCATTTCCCCCTTACGGTTATGTTTCCAATTATGTGCTTCTCTTTGAAGCCAAAACGTTTGAGGGATACCTGCTTGTTCTCTCTCTCTCTCTCTTTCTCTCTCTCTCTCTCTCTCAGGGCCACGGCTCCATTTCACTGTGCAATGGCTGCCGGTCGAGCTCATGTTGATAGCGTTCCTATTTATTAAATGAGTGAGCTTTTCCTTCAATTTGCTGAATGCTGGGAGCGGTACTGCCACCGCTACCTCCGATGGTTTCATTCGGAGTATACGCGGTTCAAACGGTAAAGGGTAATACCTGTGCGGTTATTAAACATTAACGCACGAGGCAGAGGCACAGAATTGGGTTGCCTCTGCAGAGTGGATTCTGTCAGTATCAGCAGAGCTAAGAGTGTGGCTGCTTGCCAAAGACGAAACAGCTGTACTTTCACCCTTTTTCTCTTGGAAAAAAAATCGTTTTGGGGCTCGGTTGTTTTTTTGGGGGGAAAAGACATTTTAGTCCCATTTGCTCTTGCAACTTTCTTTCTTTAATAGCGACTAGGCAACTAGCTGCTACCTTCCAGAGAGCCAAAATACCTGAATACTGCAACAAAGAGCTTTTCTTTAGATGGATAGTTTTGTCTAATCTAATCTCATCTCATCTGATTGCTTAGCTTTCAATGCTAAAATGTGCAAAACCTTATTACCTTCCAATAGAAAAACTGTGATTACCAGGAATCATCAAGAGTATTCACCCAAGTATTTTTAAACAAAGCAGTTTGATTGGTCAAGCAAAGCATCCTAACCCGTGAAGTGCACCTAGTTGTAATTGATTAATTGATTGATACCGTCCTTCTGTATGCATGTATTCACTTATGCCCTTTTCTCAGACGTCACTGTTTTGTTTATCCTCCTTGGGAAAAGACAGATTCACATGCAGACGGTTAAAAAAAGAAATCTAAACATTCCAGAGGCCATTAAGAACAAAGACGTTTATACCCATCACCATCAGTCATTCAGGCTACACCCAAATAGAGTCTAGACTAGAACAGAATTCAATTGTATCTCTCTATTCCTAGAGATGTCTAGTTGTATAAGTAATTTGTGTCTGTCAGGAGCCAAGGTGCAGAGATGAATGAAAAATAACACGCAAGACTCTTGTTTTTCTTGATTTTGGCAACACCTTTTGGTGATAAGCAGTGATTGCTCGTCACTGTGGTCAATGCCGTGTTTTGCACTGACGTCATATCTAGACTATATAAATGCTCAACCGACATTGAAGTTACATCGCCAAAAGACAGTGACTGCTTAAGAGTAATGTCAGCAATAGTCCCATGTTAGTACTAAACACACAAGTTAAATGTAGTTGTGAAAAAGATGTTTGACCTCTCATCTCGGAGTGCTTTTCACTCTGGTTTCGTCACCCTAGAGATGCCTGCTTTTCTCTGAGTGTTTATCCTGTTTCTTTCTCCTTGGATTTACTGTTGATGGAGTTTGAGTTTCTGTCGGTGGCGCTCTTTTCTTTGTCTGTTCAGCCACGGTGGCTATCGCTGCTCATGCTAACTACCCAGTTCTTCTTCTATTTATTCCAAACAAACCGCGCATCATTTCCTGTCTCCCATTTTTCCCAGGAAAGACCCTACCTGACACTGGGTGTTTAGAACAGCAAATATAAAAGCTTTCATGAGCTGGCTAGAGGTTGGATCACTGTTCTGTTGTATCAATCAGTGATACTGAGACATTTATTTATATGGAAAAGTTGCAGACTGTTCCTTTAACATGTTAATCTTGAATCTTGAAAGCTGTTCATGCTCTCCCTGCCAGAACAATATGGGGGTAGATGTGGGAATAGTTTCCTCACAGTGTAAATAATATCCATCTTAACAAGTCACTTGGTACAGCATCGCTTCTTCAAATCTCCTTTTTCCATTAAACAGTGAAGAACGTCTGCCAGCAGGTTTCTGAAATAAAGACTCCCACCTCTTCTGCTGCACAGTCATGACTTAGTGTGTTTTTACAATGACATCCCATGATAACGTTTTTACAAGCTCTGTTACACGGGCCTGAGGTAAGGGCCAAGTCCCCTGGACGAGACCTGGAGGGACGCGTGGCGGATGAGAGTCCTACGTCGTCCGATTTGTCTCGCCGAGCGAACGAAGCAGATGTCGAGACGGAGGGTGCTCGAGGTTTCGTTAAAGCCGCTCGGGCGCACCAGAGACTTTGGCGACGACAAATGAACTGCAGTCTGCTAAAGGCATGAAGAAGATGACGAATGCGATGCGCTGTTGGATTTGGAGGTAGAAGGAGACATAGAGGTATCTAAATTTAGTGGAGTGGAGTCTGTTCTGAGTGCTGTTTTCCAGAACCCCCGTGGCCTTCAGCGGCGATAGAATGCACTGCTGGTTTCGCTATCAGCAGGATTGGGCACCGAAAGGCCCCCAAAACCACAGCTGTGCTTCCCTGCATGTGTGTGTGTGTGTGTTTGTGTGTTTTGTGTGGACACAGCACAGTCTGTTCTTGCAGCAGAGTTATTTGCCGAGTGTCTGTCTTTCCTGTTTACGTTGACTTGCCCGTTTGTCCGGGTCGTGAGGACATGTTGGATGAGTGTAAATGAGTATTTTTTTTCCAGTCAGAGCTGTTCCAGGAGGTTGAGAAATCATGACACCCCCCCCCAACACACACACACACACACACACACCCTCCAAAGAAACGAACCATAGGAAAATAAAACACAACGCCCCGTAGATACGATGATGTAACACGGCGACTCCACCTGGGGACAAAGGTGAATAAGTGTGTGTTTTGGTGGTTGGGGCAGGCGTGTGTGTGTGTGTGTGTGTGTTTTTCCAGTGTATCCCACTCCACGGGACAGAGGGAGTTCAGTGGAGTGAATAATTGAGAAGCCAGCCTGGGCCAGAGCGTTAGGTCACAACAACAACAGTGTGCTTGCTGAATAGAAAGACGGGGCCCGCCCAAAGAAAACATCAGGACTTTTTCACTGGCAGGAATCACTGGAGAAAGGAACGAACTGGATCAGTCCGGCCCTGGCAACAAGAGACGTGTGTGTGTAGTGTGTGTGTGTGTGCAATAGCAGAATTTTTCACTCCCTATAAGACTGGATTCTCGCAGTATGAAGTCACTCTAATTCACGCTGCAGCCTAACGCTGTCGGTCAGTGATGCTGCACAGATTTGGCTCTGGGGGGAGCGGCCAACATTTTTGTGAGTTTCCATGGGATTTTAGTTACAGTTGCTGAAACGCGGCAGGGAGACGAACATATATGGATGAGGCGAAGAGCTGTTGAAACTATGCAGCGTATTAAGTGTAGGCAAAGCTGCAGTGAAATTAGTACCACATGTGCTGGCTAACCCATAACGTGATGTCAGTTCAGCTTCATGCACGTTCATTCAGCCATCATCTACACCCACTTACACACACACACAGACACATCTGCAAAATGTATAAAACTCTATAGAGTGAATGACTGTGAATCCCATTAGAAATGTGCCGTAATTTGTCAGCAAATCCGTCAAATGATCCTCAAACAGAAACGTTGCTTTTCAACAACGCTTGATCATAAAATGTATTTCCACCAATCCATAAATCATCTGTTCCAATAAATCGTCAAATCGCTTCTCCACTTTCCAACACCTTTAACAGACCGAACCGCCGCTCTACTCTGGGCCTGAGTTGTTTTCCCAGCTGTCCTCTGTCCCTTCCCCTTTGACCTATGACCCCCCCTCCAGACCACACCCGATGGCATCCCCCTTACCTGCTGCCGCGTAGCCAATCAGGAGGAGCAGGAGTCCGACCGAGGGGGTGAAGGGGCGGGTCATGGCGAAGAGGGAAATCTGGAGGGCAGCCGGTGGCGAGGAGTGAGAGTCTGTACAGAGTGTGTGAGAGGCGTGGAGAGGAATGAAGAGAGAGTAGGGAAAGAGAGAGAGAGAGAGAGAGAGAGAGAGAGTACCGACCCCCCGAAAAAGCTCCTCAAATTCAGAACCGGATTGCAAGCACCACTCTCCCTTCCTCTCCTCCCTCTTTGCCCTGCGTTTGCTCTAACCCTTCCCTCCTTCATGTGGTTGCGCCCAGTTTCCTCATGAAAACATTGGATGCAGGAGAGAAAAAGCCCAGTATCTAGGGGGGGAGAGAGGAGGGAGGGCGAGGGGGTGAAGGGGGTGAAGGGGGCGGGAGGGTTTTTTCTTGGGGAGGGGACTCCATCCAGCCCAGCTGCAGCCTTCATTTTGTTATCTTAACGTGTCTTATTGGGTGGTTGGAGGGTTGATGTTACATTTATGGTCACCGGCATAGTGTAAGAATTTCCTAAATTCAGAGTCAGGTTGATAAACAGTGTAATGACTAGTAATGCTTTGAGTATAGCATGACACAAAGCTGTGAAAAGTGGAGGAAGAGAAGAGAGAACAAAACAAGACGCCAAAATAAAATACCAATTAACCAGCAATGTATTGTTTCACATTGATCATACTTATCTTCTAAGTGTGTCATGGTTTTCCTCAGCATTATTGTTTCAATGTCATTTTTTTCCAACCATATTTCTCCAGTTACAGCAGCAGTCACTCTGCAAGTCTGGTTTCAGTTATAGAGGTTTCTTACACACACTTTGGGCCTCATGAGGTTTTCCTTTACGTACTTCAACTCTCTCTTCGCTTCAACTCAAAACGCTAACATGCCTTTACGCGGGGTACGAGTGACGTAGACGTCCTTTTCATTCGTTTTGTGAAATACGAAGAAAAGGATGGAGGAGCTTTTTATAAACGAGGCATGTGAATGATATCGGCCAGTGGTTCCCATTTGGTGGGGAGTCTGAGAAATGGAGATCGATTCAGCATACAGTGGGTGCCCTTTATAATGCCATTGATTGGTTCCTGTTATTTCATTCTCAATTGACTTCTCGCTCACACAAACACACACACACACACACAGAGCCAAGACTATTACGCAGTAAACATGGCTGTCTTCGGCCCCGTCCTGTGCTCACTCGTCTGGCCTCTTAAGCAGATCTGCAGGTTAAGTAGCAGAAAACGAACACAGAGGAAAAGTGAGCAAAGGGCTCAAGGGACGAGAGAGCCAGAGGACTTTTCTGTCTAACCAGCGACGGGTTCATATAGGTCAAGGAAATGAGAGCAAAAAGGAAGGACGATGGGAGACAAGAAGAAGCTTGTATGTTGTTCTAAGATGTAAAAGGTTAAAGTCATTTAAAGCGAGGCACCACAGGAGAATTGAAAAAGAACATCCTTTCATCCTTTCATCTTAATCTTGATATCGTTTATTTCAAACAGCAGCAGCAGGGGAAGAAATAACACAAACATTTCAAGCTAGCCTTATTTTTTTCTTTCTATTTATTTATTTTTATTTATTTTTGTGCTTGCTGCACTTGATGCAACTGGTTTAAAAATGTATAAACTAACTATTTCTAGTTATTATTATCATCGTTATATATTTATAGTTTTGATGATTGTTTTGTTTATTTCATGAAACAACATGAGGTTTATTACAGAAGCAAAATGTTGTAATATCTCATAATATAGAAATCCAGCCATCTTCACCTGCAGGGCCTTGGGGTTGACATCCGGCAACTGGGATTCAGTTCATGGCGATGTAGGTCAAAGGTCAACTTCAATTCATTGGAGTAGTGGAACCTACACGAGTTCAGGTAGACAGCAGACACGTGGTCAAGCACAGTGCGTCTGCACGAACACAAATACTGAGGATCATGGCACCCAGTCAGCCGGTGTCACGCCGACCTGCAGTGTGACAGACTGCTGGGGTGGGGGTCACCTTGTCACTGTCTAAATCTGTCCAGTCCTCCTCTTTTTCTGTCCTCTCTCTCACACTGTCTGTCTTTTTGTCTTCCTATTGCTATCACCAAACTTTTTTTTAAATTTTTTAATTTAAATGGAGATGAAGAAGAGGATGAAGGTGAGGAGCAGGTGGAGAACCACCAAGAGGGGGGGGGGGGGCGGGGGCGGGGGGGTGTCAAATTAATAATCCACAACACTATGAAAACTTTTCCATTTGCTGTTCTAAACACCCAGTGTCAGGAAGGTGTTCCTGGGGAAAAAGAGACAGGAAGTGATATGCTTTAAGAACTGAGTAGTTAGCATGAGCAGCGATAACCACCACGGCTGAACAGACAAAGAAAAGAGCGCCACCTACAGAAACTCAAACTCCATCAACAGAAAATCCAAGGAAAAGGTACTGGACACACTTTTTGATTGACAGGTGATCTCTGGGAAGAGCAGTGAGTGAGCACCAAAGATGGAGGCTAAATCCAACAAAGAAGAACCTTGTGGATTAACACTTTAAAGGTTAGAATTAGGATTAGGTTGAGGTTAGGCATGTAGTGGTGAGGGTTAAAGTTCAAGTCTCTACTGACCAAGTCAAACACAAAGTGGGCGGTGACGTTTCTCCCATCAAGCCCCTCGGGGGGGGGACCAGGCTCACATATCCAATCGACCAGTTAAATTCACCCGAACAAGGACCCTGCTACACCTCGGGGTGTTGTTGCCAAAAAATGAGCTCAGCTCCCTGTACCCGTTAGGCCCTTGGCACAGACTGCCTTCCTGCCACTTGACAAGGAGCTAAATCTAATTTGGGTGAGGTGTGTGTGTGTGTGTGTGTGTGTGTAGCTGCGAGGCCTGTGGCTGCATCAGAGGAAATAAAGCTCCACCTTGTTCTCTTAAAACAAGCCAAGACAAGACATTTGCTTTTTGTTTTTTCCTCGCTAATCCGGTTGTAGATACGCCGCACTTAAAGAATCATGTATTTGGGTATCTAAATTGAAGAGAAATCCACATAACGCTGTTGAAGAGTTTGACTTCTTCGGTCCAATGAATCGCCATGCAAGTCCAGGACTGGGGTGACGGTGTTTCAGCAGGGGGCGCCATACTGCAAGATTGGGCCGGTACAAGTGTATATCAACTATAGATCCAGTGAAAGTCCAGTGAAATAGTACAGATGCTATTTGCCACAAAGGATAACACACATAACTCGTTACTAGACATCTTAGATCATCGCAGGCAAATCTGTGGAGGTTAGTTTCATTTTTCTGTGATGACAACTCACCTGACATTATCTGAAAAACAAAGTGCTCTGATTCATCTGCTAGAGGGATTGTGTCTGATTATGCACATTCCTGTAGCCATCGGCGTCCAACGGCCATCCGATCCGGACTGAATGGGATCTAGCCAGCGTGCTGTGGGCTGGCAGCGACCGATCAACCTCTCCTCCACTTTCCCTGACACTGTTTACCCACTAGCTTCACTTTCATGCAGTTGCAAACGCACACACCCGAGAGCTTAAACGCAATGCATTCAATACAAACTCTTCTACTGTTGCCCTCTGAGCATCTCACGCTCCGGGGCTCCTCCAATGCTAGATGTGGAGGTGAGGGGATAATACCGTTACTCGTTTCTCTTTCCTGGCCTAGGTTTGAGGTTTGGCATCGTTCCGGGCACAAACCTGCCTCTCCACCCTTTGGGCTACCAATCACCCCTGCTATCTTTCATTTCTGATCCCCCATCCATAGCCGCCTCCTCTGTGTGGATGAGCCTCCAGATCATTGGTCCCTAGATAAACTCTAAGTCTGCATCTATCCCCTTAGACTGTCTGATTAGCACTACGTCACAGAATGGGCGAGTAATCCCGGTCTGGGCCCAGGAATAGAGCGCCGGGAGGGGCCGGGCCACTGGAGACAGGCTGCAGGGCCACCGAGCAATGTGTCCCAAGGTAATCCCTCCTTAAATAGCCCCCGGGGAGGAGGAAAGGAGGGAGGGAGCCGGGGACCAGGGGACGTTACGTGGTGGGAGCGCCACCAGTCAGTGTCCTCTTATCCCTCGGGACACACCGCAGCAGCCGAAGGAGTCGAGGGGTTCAGAGAGACGGAGAGAGAGAGAGAGAGAGAGAGAGAGACCGCCGGGACTGTAGGAGGACAGCGGATCGTCCAAGATGAACTTTGCTGCTCAGTTTTTCTACTCCAGCTACTTGAGCGAGCGACTTGAGCGATTGCACTCACCCAGGCCAGCACTTAAAGACAGCGAGGAGAATGACCCCTTCTGGCAGAGGTGGGAAATTACAACCCCCAGATACCCCAGATACCCCCCAGTCCTCTATACCCAGATCGACCCTGTAGTGACAGATATAGCTCCTGCTCAAAAATCAACCTCCATCCCAAGACCTGGAGCAGCCAGCATCCTTCCTAATTTGACTTCTAAAGCACCTCCTCCTCCTCCGTCGAGTCCTTCCCTTCCCTCTCGACACCTCCTCAATTGCCCAATCTCTTCTTCGAACCACTTCCTCCTCGCCTTAATCACACAAGGAAATCAACAAACCCATCCATCTGACATCTGTACCTCTCCTCCAACGGTCCTTACCACAGCTTCTCCCGCTCCATCCAGGCCCCCAGCGGCGATGGCCTCCCCCCTCTTCCATCTCCTCCTGCTCCTCAGCCCCCTTCTAGCCACCTGAGTTCCACTCCAGTTTACGGTGGGAGAGGAAAACTGTTGCCTTCCACACCCCGCTAGGCTGCCTCTCCGCTGCCCTGTCCTCTTCACCCTTCTTCCTCCTCTTCTACCCCAGGTACATCACATCAACGTACAGGCGGGAAGATGGAGAGCAAAGGAAGAAATGTTCAAGTAGAGTTAGGTTTATGGTCTTTCTCCATATAGAGGAAGAAATGCCTGAGGCACGAGGATGTGAACCTGAACGTCAATGTGAAGCTCAGCTTGTTAATGTCCTTTTCTTGAGGCTTGATATTCCAACTAGCTGGTGTGGGGGCTCCCGATCCCTCCTCGTGGGGTTTTTCAACTAATCGCTACCACCTCAGTCAACGCAGGCTCAGGATCAGATGTTTTTATTCAAGTGTGTCCCAGGGAGATTACCACGATAGTGGGGCTGTAATGGATGAATCTCGCACAAGAGTAGGAGGTGAAAGATCGCGGCTTCGTTTGTGGCAGATCAATTGTGATATAAATAGACCAGGACGGCCCTGGGGCTGGAGCTGGGGACTCTTGGCCACGCCGTGAAGTTCAGATCAAGTTTTTCTTTGGGAAAGGTACTCCACCTGGTGGCCTCTCGATGCTAGCTGAGATTTAAAGATCATTTCATCTTTCATCCAGACCTAACTCACATGGTGTTGGCTCTTATTTATGGTTTGTTTTTTGCCTGCTCAGGTTAAAGGAAGCAAACACATTACACAATACAGCTGCATGCAACTGGCTCGGTTAGACCAAGAGACCTTGTTCAAAGTTCCAGACTTAGCCGTTAGCCATGTGGGATCTGCTTTAGTGCTTTAGTTGATGTCCACATGGTGTCATCCTATCCTATTTGTTTATACTGTGTTACGGGCCTCCTGATGAACCGAGGCAGCTAGAAAAAAGTCTTTAATTTAGAGGTGTGCCCAATGTCATCTGAATGGTGAAGGAGTTAGGAGATGTAGAATGAGATTGAACTCTAGTGCCGCTTGATTATATTCGATATCAACCGAGTGAGCTGTTATCAATCAAACTGTCCTGGCCCTTGGCCCCGACATCGCCACTTTAATCGCTTTGCGTCCCCTAAAAAGAGGAGCCGAACAAAACCAATGAATCATAAGTTGACTTAAAGATGTAATCAGTCATACCGGGAGGAAACTGGGATGACACGAAAGGTGACTCAATTAATCTCATACTCGTGAGGTTTCCAGGCCGAACGCGGGCGACACGTGCGCACGAGGGTGGAGGTCAATTCGATTTCGATTCGATCAATTCAGGAAGTGGATTTTCTTTCGAAACTGTGTAAAACTCTCGAGGTTCCTACATCCGAAGGTGAATGAAGAATGAAGGCGCTACTATTGCAGGGTGGATTTTGAGTGAAGGGAATTAAAAGCGAAGGTTTCAGTGGATCTTGAATTAATGGTTAACTAAAGATTAAGAGTTCATAGTCAAGTCTTGATTTACTTGAGTATATTTATTTGCAATACCTGAGCGCCCAGGAGAGATCCACACACAGTATTAGGGTATACAGATATCTGAAGAAAGAGAAGTTGGGAGTGAGGTTTCATAGAGACACAAGATAGAGATAGAGGCATCTACCAGGCACACGCAATACAAGTATTCCCTTCTTGCTTCACTTTTCCTTGCCACCCGCTGAGTTTCCATTTGTCTTTTTCTGCTTTTCATTGTAATCACCAGGTTTTTACCTTGATGAGTTGATGACAGCAGGATAGTACAATACAATACAATGCAATATATATATATATGGCAGTAGTAGTCCAAGACTGTACAGAGATGTGCAGTGTGGAGGGACAGAAGTTAGTGTACTGTAGATTTTGCCCCAGATTTTCCTGATCTGGGAAGTTTTTTGAAGCTGTTAATTTAGTATTGAATCGTAAAACTCATTTCTAGTGAATCATAGTTTAGTGAGTTTAAACTATTACAATTTGTGATGAGGAACCCCATCAAGATCCAACTTAAGTGTTTTTTCACCCAAACACTTAAGTTACCTGCTATCCTTTAAAAATATAGTTTTGATGATGTGCTATCAATCATTTATCAAAACTTTGGGAATGAAACTTTGTATACGACAGCTCTTCAGTGCCTCCTCCCTCCTCCCCGTCTTTCTTTCTGTTGCCCAGAGAGGAGTTGCGTCTGGGCCCCGGTCAACCGGGCAGCTCTTATAAAGGAGGCCCCGTCAGTAATGGCGCCGTGGGCCGCAGACCCACCCTCATCGAACCGGAGCGGCTGAAGGATTTCGGCGAGGAGGATCTTGTCAACGGGGACGTGAAAGTCTGGGACGTGGAAGTGACGGGGGCTCCCGAGGTCCGGCTCATGGACGCGCCCAAGACCAGACGAGTCAGCGTGTTCAAGGCCCCCAAAGCCCCTCCCGAGTACCTCCGCTTTGAGGACATCAGCGCCGCTGCCTTCAAGATCCAGTCTGGGATCCAGAAGACCCCCTGCACGGTACACTAGCGCAGCATCACCTTACATAGCCTGCACTGACAAATACAGAGGTGGGTGACCTCTGAACTCCAGGTGGTGACCGCTGTTAGAGGAACAACCATCCATTTGTTCCTTTTCTGTATATGTGTTACGTGTTGTCTGGAGTTTTGATTGGCTAGTGATGCGCAGATGCACACATGCACAACAGCGCATTCTGTACATACACTATCCACATCTTTAAATGTAATATATACGGTAAGGTGAATTATTTTTACAGTGCACACCTAAATACTGTGCTGTGTAAATGTATTGGCCTTCTGTAGATGTAGCCTTCTGTTAATGTGAATGTGACACACTTTGCACATTCTCTATATACAGTATACTGTAAATTGATGTAAAATCATATTATCATAGTTTATCATTTATATATTATGTTTATATATACTCTTATTATACATGTTAGATTTTTATATTTTTTCATTTCATTTTATTTGTGTCAGTTTGTTCTATTGCTGTTATTTTGTTTTTGCACACCTTGCATGCATGCTGTAATTCACATATTTTCATACATTTCACTCATATATTTGCACTTAATATGTTCTACTGTTGTAATTGTTTGGGTTGAAAAGACAATTATTTTTTCATTTCTCTTGAAAAGATGTTATCTACTTCTTATAATATAAATTATAATATAATGTACAATATATCATATATAAGAGTATATATCAGCTTAAAAATGTGGGTAAACTCTATTTCACAACTGAACAAGGCAGATAAACTGGATTTAGGTGGTTAACCTACCGTACACAACGCAGCTATTATGGATATATCAGATTTCAAAATACTGTGAATTGATGGTGAGCTGCTTGTTTGTGCCTCCAGTACTCCAGACTGTCCAAACAATATGGGATGGATATCTACCTGAAGAAGGAGCACCTCCACTACACAGGCTCTGTGAAAGAGAGAGGGGTGCTATACCTGCTAACCTCCCTCCCTCAGGTAAACCAGGAGAGAGAGAGAGAGAGAGAGAGAGAGAGAGTCACATCACAGTGAGCGTGATGTGGAGAGGCTGACTAGTCACTGTGATCTGCTACCTGTGGGTTCAGGTAGACCTGTGTGGTCTAATGAACAGTAAAGCCTGTTGATGATGTGTGAGTACGTGACTAGGATGTGTTCATGCGTCTTTGCTCATCCCTCGCCCCACGCTTGTGTCCTTCCAGGAGCAGCAGAAGAAGGGGGTGATCGTAGCCACTGACTGTAGCTTCTCCATGGCCGTGGCCCACCATGCAGTGGAGCTGAAGATCCCGGTGTTTGTCATCATGCCGGCCTGCTGCTCCTCGCCCCGCCTCAGGATCTACAGGGACTACGGCGCCATGGTCATCTCCTACGGCAGCACCGCCCGGGACTCCCAGAACCACAGCCGCCACTTAGCAAAGGAGAACGGATACCTCTACCTGGAGGAGTACGTCTCATTGGCTCTCGGTTTGACATTTGACATAGGATGGTTCATGATACACTGATGCAAGAAGGCATGCGTTGTAACTGAAGGTCATTTGTCTCTAGCAGCACTAGGAGAGATTGGAACTAGATGTAGCCTCTGTTTGGTCCTAAAGCTGAAGCCAAGTTTTAGTCACTTCTTGCTCTTGCAGTCATTCTACTGGTGGTATTTTGGGTGTGAGGGACAAAAGCCTGTAGTCAACTCCACTAATCTGAAGTGATGTAACACTGGCCTGTACTCAGTGCCGCCAATCAGATGTCATGCATTACAGGGGAGTCAATCCCTGCTCAGCTGAGTGAGTCTAAGGTAGCAGGCATGACAGTGAATTCCTAGACACTCTAGAAATCGTGCAGTGTTCACCGTCTGATTTCTGTTTTCTGTCTCTCTCTCTGTTCTCTGGTTGCCAGAGATGAAAGTGCAGTGTACCTGGCTGGCCTAGGCACAGTGGGCATGGAGATCTATGAGCAGGTGCCCAAGCTGGATGCCGTGGTGGTTCCTGCTGGTGGGCAGTTTGGTCTCCTGGCTGGCACGGCCGCGGCTATCAAGCACCTCAACTCGCATGTTCTAGTCGTCGTAAGTTGATGCCCAGTTAGCCAAGTTTGACCATGTTGTCATTAAAGATGCTACATGAAGCATTTTTAAACATCAACATATCGTTGTCAAAATTGTGATACCTCGGTATAATTACCGTAAACAAACGAGACCATGGTCGAGACGATTGGTAGCCTCTATCTCACACCAGAGGTATTGTTAGTGATAGTGTTTGTCAAAATTAAGACCACATTTCCCATAAGCCCCTTTGCTTCCTGTGGCAGAGAAGAGGTTTAACATTGGACTTTCACTCCTTTCACCATTTTGCCAGAAACTCTGAAAGCTTTAGCTCTGTCTGCAATGGAAGAGCAACTTCCTCTTCTTGTTTTATGCCATAAAGCAATCTCCCTTTGTGCTGTAAAGCAATCCCGCAGGTTTCCCACGAAATCTGACCCACCGGTGCAAAATGTAAAATGTAGTGTTCTTCTCGGCGATAGTCTTGTTTGTTTATGGTAATTCTGTCTCAAAATGAATGCGGTGATGATTTATTGATGTTAAAATTATACATATAGTACCTTTAATTGTAGTGGACAGGTTGCTGCATGCATCATTGTTCATTTCAAAACTTCCAATGTATACACCGAATGTGAAAGAAAGTAGCACAACATGCTCCATCAATGAAACAGACTGACCAGATGAATCCAAGAGAAAGCTATGACATTTTAAAGGAAGATTTTAAAATAGTGTAATCCTTCAAACTTCAAACTGGTAATACGGTAGAACAAATAATAAGACAACACAAACAGTATAATCATAAACACTGTGAGAACTAACAGAATGGATTTTCTTTACAGGGAGTTGAACCAGAAGGTTTCCCTCTCCTGATACAGTCCCTGAAAACAGATGGCCCGGTGAAAGACATGCAGAGCACCCCCAATAAGAAACTCTATGGAGGTAAAATATGATAGATAGATAGATAGATAGATAGATAGATAGATAGATAGATAATCCTGATCTGTCTCTGTTCTCAGATCTCGTGGAGCATTCCCTGGGCGTTAACACCTTCCAGCTGGCAAAGAAACTAGTAGACAAAGTGATCTCTGTCAGGTACTGCATCTATACAGCTACACTAGTGTCACACAATTTCATTTGGAGAGTTTTATTCAGAAATGAGATATTTATTGTTTGAAAAATGCAGATTATTTCATTTCAAACCTCTTTTATTTAATTACAAATTCACATTTGACTCGTCACGACTCCCCAACCTTTCCGTTTTGTGCCCTTCATCTCCCTCTCACAGTGAGGAGGACTCTTTGGTGGCGATGCTGCGGTTCCAGGAGTTTGAGCGCTCCACCGTGGACACAGAGGGAGCCATGGGACTGGCAGCTATCCTGGCCGGACAGCTCCCGGAGCTGAAGGGCAAAAAGTGGGTCGGACTTACTAATAATGCGATGCCTGGTTGAACCCTATAGGGAAATTCCCTTTTCCTCCTCCAGGGAGGTCAGACGTCTGGGTCAGCAGCAGCAGAAGAGCTGCCCTGGAGCTGGGAGGGATTTAGTGACTTTCTCAAGGACACATGGGGGGCTTGAACCCAGTTGAAGAATGGTCTTTCTAACCACTAGACCACGTCCGTGTTAGAATAGCATTTATAGAGCTGCTCAGGCCACCCAGACTGCACAATGCTATGGCATAGTTGATATGATGTACACTGATATGAACAGAGACCAGCATTCATTTAATGCTTTTGTCTGGGAAAAACATTGTAACTTCAACTCCAGTGATTTTAATGGTGTTGCAAGAATCAAAGAAGCAGATTTTATGAGCCTCGGGTCTTTACTGCCTTTACTTAAGCTTTCCTGTCAAATTTCAAAATTTAAAAGTACAGCTGCTGCTCTTAATGCCTGAAACGCTGACATTTTGGCAATACAGGGACTTCACTCATCAGCAGCGATAATCTGTTTGGCTGCAGATGAAACACTCCCCTCTCTGACTGATTCCCCCGATGTGTTTCTGTGCTGTAGGGTAGCAGTAGTGGTGAGCAGTGCTAACATGGAGTTGGAGCTGGTGAGGCAGTGTGTGGAGCGAGCCCTGGTGCTGGACGACCGGGTCAGTAAGTTCTCGGTGCAACTGAGAGACTGGCCTGGAGAGATGGCCAAGCTGCTGGACTTCCTGTCCAGAGAGGATGTCAGGTGGGTTTCGTACTGGCTGAAAGAACAGTTGCACGTAAAGGAATACACCAGGTTTTGGGAGATTGGCCCATTGGTCAACTTACCTGTTAAGTGAACATAGACACCAAACTCACCCATATGTCCCCGGTAGGGCATTCGCTCCAGTGCTCCATGCTAACTCTTTAGCGTACACTATGTTGAGTGATAGTAGGCTCCATGCAAACTCTTTAGCGTACACTATGATGAGTAATAGTAGGCTCCATGCAAACTTTAGTGTAGACTATGTTGAGTGATAGTAGGCTCCATGCAAACTCTTTAGCGTAGACTATGTTGAGTGATAGTAGGCTCCATGCTAACTCTTTAGCGTACACTATGTTGAGTGATAGTAGGCTCCATGCAAACTCTTTAGCGTACACTATGTTGAGTGATAGTAGGCTCCATGCTAACTCTTTAGCGTACACTATGTTGAGTGATAGTAGGCTCCATGCAAACTCTTTAGCGTACACTATGTTGAGTGATAGTAGGCTCCATGCTAACTCTTTAGCGTACACTATGTTCAGTGATAGTAGGCTCCATGCTAACTCTTTAGCGTACACTATGTTGAGTGATAGTAGGCTCCATGCTAACTCTTTAGCGTAGACTATGTTGAATGATAGTAGGCTCCATGCTAACTCTTTAGCGTACACTATGTTGAGTGATAGTAGGCTCCATTCTAACTCTTTAGCGTACACTATGTTGAGTGATAGTAGGCTCCATGCTAACTCTTTAGCGTAGACTATGTTGAGTGATAGTAGGCTCCATGCTAACTCTTTAGCATAGACTATGTTGAATGATAGTAGGCTCCATGCTAACTCTTTAGCGTACACTATGTTGAGTGATAGTAGGCTCCATGCTAACACTTTAGCATACACTATACATAGCTGGACCATTCTGTCTCGTCCAGGTAAAGTTTCACACCCGAGTGTGACATAAGTACAGAGTAACAAGTACAGAGTTCAACCCTCTCCTTAGCACAACAGTCAGTTCACCTCTGAAACAAATAGGATCACTGAATTCTCCTCCCAACATCTGGTCTTCACCAACCCTGGCCAGTCTGTTTCATTAAGATGTTCATGTGTCACCTCTAATTCTTTGCTCGCTCTCTCTCTCTCTCTCTCTCTCTCTCTCTCTTCCCAGGTTGTTGGATGTCTGCCATCGGAGACACAGTGACAAGTCAGAGCTCTTCAAGACCCAGGTAGGTCCGATGCAGCCCTAATGTCCCCTCCCTTCCCTTTCCCCTCTTTCTCCTTCACCTCCTCCCCTCCAATCCACTCATCTGCTTTCTCATCTGCAATCTTGGCTTGGTGGCCAATGAGTTGACAGGGCGACAGGAAGGACAGCTCAAAAACAAGCCAAAACATATTTCTGTTGATTGGTTGTGCATCATGGTAGAATCTGCCCCTCAACTTACACTGCAAGAAATATCTATCTTATCAAGTCATGTAGCCTAGTATGGAGGTTTAAAATCGTATTTCTCTTAAAACAAGTGAAACAAAAATATGAGTGAGTTAATTCCAATTGTTTCCAATATAAATTAACTTTTCAAGTGTAATTTGTGGTAATAATGCAGCTATCTGCCTTATTCTAACTAAACCAAATGACTCATTAAGATAGATTTTCTCTGCAGTGTGCTTCAGTAACGGTGCAGTACTGTTCATTCGGTGTCAAAAGGTCAGTCCTGTTGCACAATTAGCTGGTGACTCACTCACTGCTGTAAGCCTGTGTGTGTGTGTGTGTGTGTGTGATATCAGAGGGCTAACTGGATGTGTGTGTGTGTGTGTGTTAACAGGTGGAGTGTGTAGTGGAAACCAGGGATAAGACGCAAGGCACTCAGCTCCGTAAGACGCTGTATGAGCGCTACCCTTCTATACGCTGGCTGGACCGGTGATGTGGACTGGCAACAACAACAATAACATCATCTACATTTGCAACTCAAACTGAAACCAAAAAAAACATATATCATATGTGAACTTTATTGTGAATTTAAGTGAATACAGAAAAGCCTTGAGATTATAGAGCATCATATAGAGCTCATACTGCTGCTACTACTACTGCTGAGAATACTACTACTACTACTAATGCTGCTTCCTTCATCATTATCAAATAGTACTTAGATTCTGATTAATCCCACAGCATGAGTTATACACTGTGCATTAGCTACTGTCACACATCCACAGGTCACACTGTAGAAGCTGGCTTACTCCTCGGGTAATATATTTGTCAATGAACATTGTTTTTGGACTGTCGTGTACATTTCTGTATTTCTAACACGCCGTCTGAGGTGGTATCATCGAGACAAATGTGCTGGGCAAATAAAAATGGACGTATTCTGCGAGCTGTCCCGAGAACTTTGTGATGAGGGGGTAGAGGATGAGAGAGATCAACACTTTGTCTGTGCAGCTAATAACTAGGATAGTGGGCCAAAGGTTCCTCTTTCACAGGTCTACTTCCCTAAGGGTGACAGCGAGGCTGGAGATGAAAGTTGTCACCTCATTCTTGAGTAGATGGTAGGATTAATGGCTGGAGACAGCTCCAGGGGAGACCGGGCCCATTTAAGACGGGCTAATGCTCTAAGTTCATTAGCAGAGGACATCGTGACCCTGTGCTACTGCTTTGGCCTCGTCTCGACAACTTCAACACAGGGAGGGGCGGTGTGTGTGTGTGCTCGTTTGTGAAGGGTTAGTACGCGTAAGCTGTGTGATTATGACCAAATCCAACCCTGGTTTCCGTGAAGTTTGCGATATATCACAAATTAAAACTTGATTTCCACCATTGCAAAAGGTATGACTAAATGAAGTCACCCCGAGCCGTATAACAGAGCTGCAGACATAAATAATTAAGGAGGAACAAATGAGAAGCTGAACCGCAGCAAGACTTTCCAGGTGCATCTTACCATATTATTTCAAATACATACAACACAAAATGCTGATGACGAGTTGGCATAAAAAGAAGAGTGAAAATGAGACGGCAGAACACACGTTTCATTTAGATCAGGAGTCACTCTTTATTTCACGCTCTTCAGTTTCAGAAACCCACACCCCGGTTTGGATTTTAATTCAAAAAACAACTTTAATCTGAAAGGCAACATGTGCGCAGCGGCTCTTCGCATTTCGTGGTACCAGCCGAGCGTCATCATCACTAGAGGTCAAAACATTTTGTGGAAACGCTTCCCTTTCGCATAAACAGATATAACTTGTTGGGAATCATGTAAACAACTTGTTCTTTCACAGTCGCTTCAAGACAGCACTTGTTGAGATGAATGCCAGCTGGTGTTACCCAACACAGCCATTACAAAGTATTGCACTAAACACTCTGCCCAGAGCAGTTAATCAGCTATCAAGGCCTCTGAGGATATTGACGCTTCCATCACATATTTTTTCTTCTAGCCCCAAAAATTAGCAATAAAAACGTATTATTATGTCTAAGACGCTACTGCCCTCGCTGAGCTTTGTGTATACGAACTTATGGAATGAAATAGCAATAGAATAAGAGTACAGAGTAAAAGAAATAGTAAATGGTCTACCATAAGAACCCAGCACACTCAGTATAAATGGAGTAAAAAAAAATTGTAGTGTGTCTATCCAAATTCACATTGGACTTTTTTTTTATGTTATAAGAAAAACTAGGGCTCAACAGTCCTTCCTTTCCGCCTCAGCAGCTAAGGGAAAGACACTGAAGGAGAAAAAAGGGGGGGTGGCAAGGAAGAAACTGTAACTGTAAATTCAGCTCATGCTGGTGCTGCACAGGCTTCTCCTGCCGGCATCACTGCTGTTTGGGGCGCTCGGGGTTGTACTTGAGGAGCAGGCCGAGAGAGGCGAAGCCGAACAGCACTGTCTGGACGAACCACATGCAGCGAGTCGCCATGCTGTCGATGCCCTTTTGACTGCAGGGACACGGAGGAAACACAACAGAAACAGGTTAACAAGTTAGCAGTGGTCTAATTGTGTCCCCCACTCCAGCAGGGGCATCAAGTCCCTGCATCTAATGTCATTTGCCAGCAAAAATACACACCTGCTTAGACTACATATATGCCCACAACCTGAAATACCTGTCAATAACTGTCATCCAATTAATTTGCAGGCTCTTGGTATTTATATTGTTTTGGACAAGTAATTCCCATTCATTTCTAACAGATGAGGGGATCTGTGAGGGAGAAAAAATGAGATCACAGCACCACCTAGTGGAGACCACGGGTGGTGTCATCCTTACCTGCACAACACCATGGCAACAAGGGCCTCAAACACATGACCTACGCAAGCTACCAGCCACCTGGAACAGAGAGAAAATGTTTCAACTCCCTCAGTATCAGAGGGATAGTTTAAACGATCTTTACCACGTTTACCCCCACCCCATCATTCACTCCAGAAATAATTCCTGTGTTTTTTGTCAATGCCATATTCAGAAAGTGCCGGAGAATCTGCTCATGCAAACATCAGCAAAATCTAGCTGCCACTGTTACAGTGAGAGCTGAATCGATGGGACTCGTATGGGCAACACTGACAGATGTAGCAGCTGGGAGAAGAAAAAAAAACAACCTTGATTGATCAAAACCACCAAAGACCAAACCACGCCTTCTGGTTTTACCCAGGTCTTTGAGGACACTCCTCTAAATATCACATGACCCAAACAACAACAGAATCTACTTAATGAATTAATCCTTTAATTAGTGTATTCATCCCAGGTGTGATATTCTTTTGCTGCTACAGCGGTCATGTGACTGAGTCATTAGCACAAGCGCTGCACCTGTAAATGTGGTGATAACAATCTGGAAATGGTGAAAGGCATGAAGTTCGGAGATGATTAGACAGTGTATTTCAGCCTTCTGTGGGTACTTTGCGCATCGTTTGAATCCCATTCATGCTGATCTGCTGCAAGGGAAAACCTGGGGAAGTGATTGCTTTTGTGCGATTCATATGATAGGCATTGTTAGAGCTTGTCGGAGCAACAGATTTGATGCGTTTCTCTGAAATGTCAGTAAGAGGTAGTTAACAATAGCCCGGTTCCTGTGCTGTCAGTGGTGCAAACTAGGCTGGTTCATGATACTTACACTTTGTACATCACGCCAGAGTGATTCTCCACAAGGTATGTGGACAGGGTGCCGAGGGGACCGAGGTTTTCAAAGGGGATTTTTTCTGGCACCAACACCAAGCACTGGAAAACACAGAGACAGTATTTCAACTGTTAGATACCGCGCTAAGGTCTGCTAATACTAGGACACCTTTAACAACAATCACAATGAAGTCACACGAGGCAATGTGCCACGCCACTGTCGTCCTCTCTCCACCCGTAGTGTAAGTAGAACATGACAAGCCCCTCTCTCAACACCACCCCCAACGGCCCCCTTGCACCACAGGCCCCAGTGCAACCCGCCATTACTCCCATGCTGTCCACCTTCGACAGGCATGTCAGGTATGTGTGCATAGGGCTTATGCCTGGTGCATGGACAACATAAAAGGCTTTCACTCATCTCTGTTTAAAAGGGCCCTGGGTAACTCATAGCCCTTTGTGTTTACGTCAGAGGTCATATGAACTAGTGAGTTAGACCCAGTGATACCCCATACCGTCCTCTGCTGTATGGAGAGAGTTGTGCAAAAACCTGCCACTTCAACTGGAACTGACTTAAGACCAACCACCACTTTATTTCAGTACACTTTCAACTTCTAGACGGTTCACTTTGCTTGCTACGGCCCTCCGGCGGTGTGTGTGGTTGAGGGAATAAACCAGGCGAACCAGTTGTACAAGTCGACAGTTTGTTTGTAGGAGACTTTTGCCCTACAAGGCGTTTACGCTTGCCGTGAAGCCGGAACTCTTAAAAATACCAGCGTTTCCAATGGAGTTTGGCGTGAAGTTCCTTCCACCCACATCTAGCTAAATAAATAGCAGAAACGGACTTTGTATTGACCTTTGCTAACTGACAGCTCCTGATACAGCAGTGCGTGAATACCGATAAGATTATCAAACAAGTGACTTGGCATTGGCCTGGTATTTTGCTTGAATAATTTCCATATCAATACATATTTGCATATTCTTAAATCTTGGATTATTATACATGAAAAAACATTAAATACGTGGGTACAAAATCCCCCCAATTCAGCACAGTATCCCGGAGACGCATTTTAGCAACACAACAACGCTGTTGACTGTTGCTGACGCGGCATTAGCGCAGCAGGGATACAAATCCAAATATATGGCCTAATTTCATTTTATTTTACGTTGACTCGATTTATATGGATTTAGTTAACTTACAGTGAAATATCCCATCGAAAGAGTCACGGTTATTATCCAAAAGAGGCTGCATCTTTTGAAGTAATCGTATCCATCACTTTTAGCCATGGCTGATCCGCGTTGGTCCCTCTGTCAAATACGACCGTGCAGTAACAGTGGGCGGCACCGAGTGCAGCCTCGAGCAGGAGCCAAGACTCTGAAGAATGTGTGCGGACCCGTCTTTGGTGAGGTTTTGTCCCAAGGGCCCCACACCTGAGGAGATGTTTTGTTGTTCGGCAAGAGTTAGTACAATATGTATAGTCTAGGTACAAAACATGTAGGTATAAAAACATATATAAAAAAAGAGGCGCGGTTTAGAGAGTTCCCATACTTTTTCATGTCAAGGACCCCAAAATAAACATGGCAGAATGGCAGAAAATGGAAGGAAGCATTTTATATTTAGAAAATTATTAAAATATTGTCCATACTGTCTTCAGAAAGTCTTTTTCAGGAGTGTCCACGACTATCAAATATAAATGGCAAAATACACCAAAATAGTCAAATACGTATTTCAAATTCATATAGGAGAAAAACTGATTATGTTTTGTAGAGTTTTTATTTAAATGTCACATGCATGCTAGCTTATATATTCAGGAATAAATCTTGGCTACAATACATTATTATTTTACTTACATTTCTCTCCCCATAGTGCCATCCCAAATATCACACTTGATCACTGGTGTGGTTTAAAACAAAAAACACACACACTGCGATTTGACTGCATGGGCCCACTCCAGAGACATCTGTCACCTCATCATAACTCAAAATGTAAAAGTCAACCCCCACCTTCAGGACCGTGGCATGGTCACTGTTTTCGTATGGTGAGGATTATGCTTTACAATTTACATGAAGTTAAGCTGATCAAATGACTTTGTGTGTGTCTTTTCAAATATGTGGAACTAAACAAAGCTTTGTATAGTGATTGTGCATTAGCTGAATAGGCCATTGGTTGAAGCAGCTTTTAGTTATCTTTAATCACTTACTTAATCATTGTGTGCAAACGTGGGCATAGCATGTATTTAATCTGTTGCAATGGGTTAATGATAAAGAGGAAGGGTTTCCCCCATTAGACTGTATCATGTAGTATATGGTGCACGCTTTATACTATAAATATACATCATTTTGTGAATATCGTTCTTTTACTGCGTGGAGCTGATGAATGCTCATGAACAACGAAGGCCATTAGTGAGTTTGTAAGCTACTAGAGCTGCCAAAGGGCAGCGCATCATGTCTGATAGGATTTGGATAAACCATAGAGAGAGTTACCTGGCTTGGCTGGGACTTTCAGGAGCCGTCTCAAAGCATGGAGACATTGATCCTGCTGGTTTCCCAGATAAAGAATCAAAAGGACCGTACCTTGTTTTCTTAGATAACTCAGGTTATCTAAGAAACGTCTATTTAAAATGACGTCCATAGTTTTCTATCTCACCTGCACCTCATTTTTTTCTGCCTCTTGCACCTTGTAATATTTCGGTCTTATTCAGTAATCACAACATTTTACAACATTTTATGTGGCTGATGGTCTTATCCAGGGTGACTTGCAAGGAATGCAGCTGTAGAACAAGCTTTAACTCCTTTGTGCAAAACACTAAAAGCAACCAATACTTAAGGAGGTCAAAGGTTAGAGCCATGGCATGCTGACTATATTCTGGTGACGGCAGCGATGTAAGATAGATAGATGGCTCTTTATTGTCCCCGAGGGGAAATTGCAGTTATGCAGCAGTACAAAACAAGAGAGATGCACACAACACTATACAATAAACAAATTTAAGGGCAACAGGCTGTATAAAAGAGATCCTAAAAATATACAAAACAGAAATATACAAGTAGTGCAAGGAATAATAACTAGAGAGGAGAGTAAGAGAGGAGTGCTTGGAAAATAAATAAGATAAGCACTAAGGAAGGAGACAGAATAGGAAAGCATTACTCCAAGATTATGTTCTAGTGATTGCGCAACACTTGGATTTGAAGACAGAGCAGGAGATCACTGCATCTGCAATACAGCTCGGTCAAGGCCTGGACATGTCAAACTATCTGACAAGCTTGCCACTCACTTTGACACAGCTAGTCATGAGCCTACTATACCAAATACAGCGTCAGAAGTTTAACTGTCCAATTAATCATTGAATAATTCTCCGTCCTTGTTGTTCCTCATGTGATAGCGCCGAGCTGCTCTGCATGTGAAAAGAAGCCAGGAGCTGCTGATAGGCTTCAGCAATGGTGCTTTGCATTTTGCTAAGGACTGTGAGTTAATATTTCTTCAAGGCAATTGTTTTGTTGATTAATGTTCAACAGTTTGCTAAACCTCTGATGTTTGTACTTAGCACTCATCAGTTGACTCTCAGTAGCCTAAGCTGAGGTGTGGATAGTTCTTAAAATAATAAGCCAAGAGGGTTTTTTTGTTTGTTTTTTTAAATAAAATAAACATTTGTGACTGGATATTTCACATGAAACACGAAGAACATATGAGGCAGGCCTAAAGGTTTTATGTGTTAACAACAACAGGACAATGTCCAGATAGCAGACTAACATTGTATCATCGTGGAATGAATTGCATTGCATCAGCACGGCTAACATTGATTCACTTTTGCACCCTGAAATAATGTTGATCCGCCATTGAAAATGGATTGACACCAATACAAAAAAATTAAATATTGAGAAATATTGGTATTACTCATTTTTAACACCCCCCCCCCCTTAATTTTTGTACAAATGCAGTGTTAATACAATTCTATGTTAAGTAATAGTCTGGTTGAAAGAGGTTTCATTTCCTTTTCTTGAGTTGGTGACTTGTTTGCTGAATTTTTATTACCAAGTCACCACAGACTCCTGCTGTACATAAAGCAGGGTCCATTTGATGTTAAATCAATGATTGAATAACATTGATTGAAATAACATTGAACACTGATGTTGTATCAATATTATTTCAAGGTGCAACATTGAATCCATGCTACATATGAACATTGAGTCAATGTCAGTCTGGGTGGCCTCCACCCTGCCCCATCACACACACACTTGAATTATTTATTTATTTATTTATTTATTTATTTATTTATTTATTTATTTCATCAATAATCAAGATTAATGATTGAGATGCACGCAGATTTATTTTGGGCCTTGTATGTTGCAGTATGTGACATGGCACGTATTCTGCAGAACGACAAAACCATGCAAACACATGCATGGGCACAGATACATTTTCACATGTATATTTGCAAATGTCATCACTAAGTTTAAAGTAAAAGCTTTTGGCTACACATTTTTTCAGTACTTATTAGTATCGATGGGGCAAAACTTTCTTTTCTCTCTCTTTTCTGCAGTGTGTCATATTTGCTAATGACCTTGCCGTTGCTTTGATAGGGATTAGGTGATAATGTGGGTTGGGGGGGGCACTTTGGTCAGAGTGCCTCTCTTCACTGTTGATCCTCAAAGACAAAACGCACCCCACCCCTGACGCACACTTGCCCCTTCAAGCTGTCACACTGCGCAATCAGCACCTTTTCTGGGGTGGGGTTACCGTGGACTTGGTGATCAATATAAGGTACCCTGATGCAAACAGGACACAGAGATTCAGAGAGCCTCAGTGAAGGAACACACTGCCATACTCAACTGTCTCCTTGGAACTCCATTGGAAATCCATTTGATACCTAGAACTCCGTTTTCACTATGTGGAAGGACTCCAGTGTTGGTAAGTAATGGCTTACAATAACAAATACTTTTATTACTTTGTATCCAGTCTAGCAGAACAAGGACTTTTGCTGTTCAATATTATCAAGGGCATTCTTGTTTCTTTTGCTCTGTTTTGCTTCCCAAATTCATAATCTGCAGCTATGCTTTAGTTGTGTAACTAGTGTGTTTGAACCAGGGTGGAATAGCAGCTGGAAATAATGATTTTGTTTCATCTGCTTGAGTTATGAGGTGGGGACAGGACAGGACAATTCAGATAGTGTCAGATAGTTGGCGATCACAGAAAAACTAAAATTTATTTCAAATTCTTTCCTGAGATTGTTTTGCCACTGATTATACGTTCCCACCCACTTGGTACCTAAGTAGGCCAAAAATCCTAAAACCTTGACCATTTGGTTCAATATGAGCAGTAAAAAAAAAAAAAAGAGTGGCTCTGACCTATACTTGAAGTACAATAAATAAAAAATAAAAGGGACAGTAACACTCTACATATTCAACCTTCTATATCTGTGAGCATTTAAACAGCAGTGTCTTGGTCCAGTGTACCCAAGGATATACTGAATAGCATGAGGAGTAATAATAGTAATCGTGTCTCACGTGGAACCTGCTCTCTTCTCCCCAACTTCAGATGATGCCAGACCGGCGGCCTCCGGCGGGGCGTCCTCTCGCAGCGCTAGCCGCAGGAAGAGAACCAGCTTCTCCAAGGAGCATGTGGAGCTCCTGCGGGCCACCTTTGAGACGGACCCCTACCCCGGCATCAGCCTGAGGGAGAGCCTGTCCCAGACCACGGGCCTACCCTGAGTCACGCATCCAGGTACGTAGCCCACCCCTGCTGCTCTGCAGAAAAAACCCTCACATCTTTCACATCTCGGGGGTTTCAAGATTCAAGAAGTTTATTTGTCACATACACACACGAGGTGTGCAGTGAAATGTAAAGTGGCAATGCTCAGCAGAAATGTGCAAAGGGCAAATAACAGGTTCACACTATTTACAATAAAAAAAAAACCCACAATATTTACAATGTCACAGTAAGAGCTCTATATAGCTCTATATAAGTTGACTGCAAAACCAAGTGTCCATAGTGCAGTCCAGTTTTTGAAATGTTTCTATTTAGGGAATAGGAGTAGTATGGTGTGCATTATACAAATGCACACACAAATGCTCGTCCTGCATGCCTACACACACACACACACACAGTGTTGCTGTAGGGTTGTTGTCATAAGAATGGCTCTGTTTCAGATGTATCCAGCATAGAGTTGCTGATACCACTATCACTCTATCACTTTATTTCTTTATCTCGACACAAGCTGTTTTTATCAGGCTCTTGTTTGGATTGACAGATAGACCGTACAACAGGTTCTGACAGCTGACAACAGCTAGATAGGTCCTAATGCTCTCACTCTATTCCGCTGGTGTGTGTGTGTGAGCACAGAAAATGATTAACAGACACACAAAAGCAGGATGCGCTGTTTATCTGCCTTTACTTTGAATCTAACCCGCTCCTCTCTTTCTTTCTTTTCTGCCCAGGTGTGGTTTCAGAACAGAAGAGCTCGGACCCTGAAGTGTAAAGGAGCCAGGAAAGCGCTGTGGCAGTCCGACAGCCCGGTCCAGGACGCCCTCCCTTCGCCACACGCTGTGGCCAACAGGGGCCCCCAGCCTGGCTCGGTCCCTTTGCCACCCCAAGGGCCTCCACCAGCCTACCCAAACCAGGTGAAAGAGGAGTTGGAGGAAGACTGCTACTTTGGACAATACCCTCCAGCCTACTCCACCCATGGAGAGCATGGACACTATGGCTCCATGTATGGGCTTCAACAAGGCAGGCTGCTGGGCAGCAGCTCCAGTCCACCCTTGAAGAGCGGCTGGCCCCAGCCAGGGAGGCCAAACTTCCCCTGTCCCGTCGCTGTGGTGCCCCTCTCCCCCGGAGATGCGTCACTACTTGGGCTCCAACCAGGCAGCACCTTTCCTGTACCCCGGTTCAGCAGAGCCGCAGTTCTACATGCCCTGTGGAGGCTCCACGTCCCAGACCTCCACTCCCGACACCCCCGATTCCGGATACTGGGAGGGCGGCCTGGAGACCAGTCCACCGCTAGAAGGTCAATACTCCCAGCTGGATGATTCCTGGAGGGGGGTTGCGCTGCAGGACTGTGGGGAGTCCGGCCATCTAGGGCTGGTCCAGCACCCCAAGCATGCCCCCCTGCCTGAGCTGTCCCTGCATGAGATTCTGGGGGAGCTGGACGAGAACTGGTGGGGAGGAGAAGGACTGGACAGCCATCCATCCTGCTGAGGAGAAAATTGTTTACTGCTGATGACAGCGTGATAGAATGTACAATGGACAATTTTGATAAACCATTAGTGATCATATGTATTATTTTGATTTTGCGCAATAACCTGCTCACTGCGTATTGCTGTTGACGTGAGTACAGAAAAAGAGGACTCCAAAGACTTTGTGTAATAGAAGGGCCGAACTATTGGCAATGGGATCCATACTTTGTACGAAAACTAATCCTACAGTTGAAAGTTGAAAGTTGAAAGTTTACCTCAATTTGTTTTAGTCATTCTATTTATTCATCTATTGACTATTTATCATGTATTTATGATTTTCTGCACTTTTATAGAAATAAATCAATTGTTATAAACCATATTGTAATGTACTTTCGTTATTACATTCAAGAATTTTGGTTATTTTTTCTGCACATTTGATTTGAAGGCGATGAACGTTTTTTTGTTTGAAGTTCACAGCTAATGCTAACAGAGCCAAATCCATCCATGTGAATTTCTCTGTTATCCAGATGTGACAGATTTGCAGTCACGCTGGGTGGAAAAGTAGGTCATATCCTGCAGCCAGCAGATGGCGCTTGTGAGTCGGGACAAGCAACATAAGGCAACAGATTATTTCTGACTCAAACCCCCTCAGTCTTCTGCAGGGAAACGAGTGCCAAAAAAGCAGATTTTCATTCCAAAATGAGATCTGCACTATTTGAAAAATGTGAAACCTGAAACAAAAAGAAAGCCTCACTATTGATTATTATTAAGTATCATTTTAAAGGATTTATTTTAAATATCGCGCGATCAACATCAGGTGGATTTCCACCCCTAAATGTATACGTGGTTGCATTTGTGGAATGAAACCCTTCACATGTTTCATTTTGACATTATCATGCAGTGTTTTAATTCAAAATCTTATTATTTTGTTTTCTGATTTTACACATAGGCCTTCTTCACTTTGTTTCAGGAGCCTCAGTTAATCCACCATCAGTTTTCGGGGGGGTAAATGCTGTCGCTGGGTCAGGATGAAACAACGTCTTTCATCTTTTTACCTTTGGCCAACAAACGTCCCAGTGTCTGTATCAGCCCTGTGTTCTCCCCCTGACCCGCTGACTCCAACACACATTTCTCTATCAAGCACACAATGGCAACAGAGCAAGACAGTATACAGGATGTTAGGCTTGAGGCTTGAGACTGTTTCCCATAAATATGAATTGTGGTTACGCTGTTTGACCTCACGCCTTTATCCTCAAGCGGAGAGGAAGGGTGGTGTCCTGTCCCCAAACAAACACAATAGGCCAGTTTTACTCTAAAGATAGCTCGGCTGAGGACGTGCAGCAGACTGCTGGACTCTGACGTGTGTCAGACAGGTGTTCTCCAGAACAGGAAGCTCAACAACACAAGATGCAGCCAGCTGAGTGTAAAGAATACTGACTAGAGCCAAAGTAGGATTCAACTGATTCTGAAGGCCAATAATACCGATACAGATATATTACTACTACTACTAGTACTAACACTACTACTAGTGCTACTACTATTACTACTAAAACTACTACTACTATTACTACTAAAACTACTACTGCTACTACTACTACTACTACTACTACTATAACTGCTGCTGCTGCTGCTACTACTACTACTACTACTACTACTCCTGCTGCTGCTACTACTACTACTAAAACTACTGCTACTACTACTACTGCTACTACTATTACTACTAAAACTACTACTACTATTACTACTAAAACTACTACTGCTACTACTACTACTACTACTACTATAACTGCTGCTGCTACTACTACTACTACTACTACTACTCCTGCTGCTGCTACTACTACTACTACTACTATTGCTACTACTACTACTAAAACTACTACTGCTACTACTACTACTACTACTACTAATACTAGTATGACCTGGTTATTTGCTATTTCTATGTTAAATAATCATGAAAAAATACATGAATTAGTATCTAGTTGGATAGCGAAATGTTTCTTAAAATGTTTCTTCCATTATTCAAGCTTAAAATCAGGATTTATAGTGGTAATCAGTTTTCTGTGTTTACTGTAAATGATTTCGCTCGCATCTGTGATGACCATGTCTGTCTTGTTGAGGTCCTGCTTCCCGGACAAACCAATGATTGCATAACTTCACAGAATAACTTCCTGTTAAAAAAAAACCCCAGCGTGGAGCGCCAGTAATTACCAACGCAATGTGACATGCAGTGTGTAACATCATGGGATTTTGTCATGTGTGTCAGGGTTACGAGCTGTAAAGGTTCATCCTCTCCACCTATTACTTCCCTACGCCTTGTCACTTACTCCTAATCAGCAGTTCATGTGGGCAGGGCTGTCATCTGTGCTGGTGTGTGTGTGTGTGTGTGTGTCTGTGTGTGTGTGTGTGTGTGTCTGTGTGTGTGTGTGGTTGGAGGTGTCTAGTGAGGTTTTGACATGACCAGCATTTCTGACATGACCAACATTTTCCTGTTGACAGCTTCTTGATGCTCACCCTGTCTGCCTATCACCGACCCACCCACACACACACACACACACACACACACACACACACACACACACACACACACACACACACACACACACACACACACACACACACACTTAATTGGGTGCGCAAAGGAAGACCTTGCCTGTGACTGTCTGGGTTCATCTCATGCAGCGATAATCCCTCTTTATTCCTTCTCATTACTCAGCCCCTTAGCCAGAATACAACTGTTTTACCCTGTTGGATGAAACAAAAATCACTCAGAGTGAATTATTGCTTGTAATTACACACAAGTGCACACACACACACAAGTGCACACACACACACACACACACACACCAAGCAATATAAAATTCTGACTGATCCAAAGGAGTAGTTGCCTCATTTTACTCCTAATCACCAAACACACACACACACACACACACACACAAACACAAGCGCTCACAGCTCCAGCATTGAACCAACTGGGGGCAGACAGGCACATGAATGATGGTCCTCAGCTGCTGGCAGTTTCAGGGGGATGAAGCTTAGCCTTCACTAAAAATATGGCCTGTAATTTAACCAAACCCTCCCAGGGAGTCCACACCGGCCACATGCTCTAATTTAGGAGCTCGTCTGAGAGCTTTGTGATTGCCTGCACCACTCTCTCCTGTCTTCTGGCTCATCTTCACTTTGCACGTCCAGACAGTGATTGATGTTGGTCAGTGACAGGGAGGAAGTGTGTGTATATCTGTGTGTGTGTGTGTGTGTATGTGTGTGTCCCCGCACGGATGCCTGTACGTGAGCAGGATACGATCTAAAAGATATGATCTGGAAACGCGATAGGAGACATGGGATTGAAGAGCTCTTGCATTTGTTTGACTTTCCCAAAATAGAATAGCAAAGCACTCCCTGGCCACAGGCTGCAGTCCACTGTAAATAGACTGATGTAACAGTATACCGTCGCATATACATTTCATTTCAACTCCAAATCGTTCACAGCATTTAGAAAATACACATAAAGGCACCTATGTTTTTCATTTCATTCAGAGAACACACAATGTACAGTTTCATTTCAATCCAATTTCCATGGTGTTTACATGCAGGACTTAAGTGTGACTGGACCAGAAAGAGGGTGCAGCAAACCAATATACTTTATTGAAGCCTTCACCTTAACTTAGCCTGTTACAGAAATAGACAGTTGATATTAAATGTCATCCACACGGGAAATAAGGTCAGCAGGTTGCTAATGAACTCCAGTGCAGCAAAGTCCTACGGCAGCTGCCGGCACTAACCTATGGCAGCCTATGAATCTTCATAAGGATACTATACAAACATCACAGCAAAACTACTAAGTCCCTACAGGAATATTAAAGGAATATTATTGTGATAGTGTTGGAGATTCAAAAAAATACTATTGAATATGATATGGTCATTGAAAAACTCACTATTGAATATCACAGACATAGAGCTTCTATGGGAATATTATAGTGAAACCATAGGAAGATACCATAAAGTACAATAAGGACACTGTAAATTCACTATTGAATACCATAGACACACTATAAACCCCTATAGGAATATTATGATGATACCATAAAACACCATAACATCATAAACACACTATAAGCATAAATTCATGTTTTTCTAAAAAACATAATTGATTTTTTCATATTGGTGGTTGTTTGCTTTTAATGACCAGAGGTTATAGCTTACCCACCTTTTTATTTAACATCATATCACTGCCTATAGGAATATTATAGGACTATTACAGCGGTTTCGTCATTTCAACTAAAAGTCCCCTTGTTGCTTGTTGGCCCAGCCCATCGTAAGCACTGCTGTCCCCAATGCAACACCTCCAGTAGGAGTACTACATGTATGAGGTAATTGTTGTTTGGTCATGTGAGTTGCTGCAGCAGCTGTCAAATGTGATGATAGCAGGAGGATCCTCAGCCCCGCCCCCCGCACCTGATTGGACCGCTCACATCTGCCTAGGGACCATCAACCAAAAGACCGACCTATAGCAGGACGCGGAATTGAGCTCCAACTCGGAAGGGAAGAGAAACAAAGTATTTTAGTGTTGCTACTTTTTTAAAATTTTACAATGAGCTACTTTTAGTTTAGTTGTTTCTGGTTTTATTTTTTAAAAGCTGTAAAATTCACACATTTGTTTTCCTCTTATTCCCATATTCTCTCTCATTTGTAAATATTGCCTGTATGTTTTATTTCTCACTTATTTCATACTGTATACATTTCATTTTTTAGTATATTTTGATCTAACACATATTTCCATTCATTTTTCTTTGTGTTGGTATGTTTGACTGCTGTTATTCAGAGTTTATTTTGTTTTTTTTACCCTTGTAATGCTGAAACGTTTTGAGTTGAGGGATGGCACTCAGGGATGGCTGAGTAATGTTTAATACCAAACGATTTACTATAATCATATTTCTATTCTATTTTTTCTTTGCTATATCCTATTATTATCATTAAAGTCTCATCTTATCTTATTTAAAATGTACTCGAGTTGTTACTGAGTTACTTAAAAAAACAGTGTTACATATGATCTTTCCCATTCAATGCAAAAAGCATGAGAGAGTTTGAACCAGGTGAAGAAACAAAGTAAAGCATGAATCAATAACAGTTTAGGGATGTGTGTTAGGGGTGGTTTCTGTACAGACCACCCCCTGTTTCCTTCACCATTATGCTCAAACTGTGTTTTCAGAACCGTAAATCTAAGCAGGTCGAGACCTTGGGTTTGGATCGTACCATGTTTCCCAAATTCTCGTCTCATTAATTGGACAGTTTGTCTCGTAATGCTTCTTGAGAGTCTACAGTATACACATGTGTAAGTTAGCAATTTAGCATTTTAGCACTTAAGACAAGTGGATTTTAATTGTCACACATTTGTTTCTCAAAGGTAACAACAAAATGTGACAGAAGACGAGACAAATATGTTATTGTGTTTATTGTCAGAATAAAAAGAAAAGCTATGACAGAAAAAGAAACTGAACTGAAACTGAAAGGAGACAGCAGTACAGTGAGTACTGCTGTCTCCTTTCAGTTTCTTTATTTAAGAAAGGACTATGTTTGAGAGAGGTGGCAGGGGAATAACAGGATATTGTGATGGATCAGATTGCTAGTAACAGATTGTCTGAGGTATTGTAACTGATGTAGATATCACTGACAACTGGGTGTGAGGAAAGATTAAAAAAAAGAGGAGATGAGTATTTAGAGCAAGCGTTCCTATACTTTTTCATGTCAAGGACCCCTCAATAGAAATGATTTGCCAAGTACAGACTCCTGTTTGGTAAGATTTCATTTCAGGTACACCCAACTTTTTATTGTTCGATGTGATTTAGTGAAGAATATTTATACTGTTTTGTAGGTGGGGAGAGTGAAACATCTGACCAGAATAATCACTCTCTCATTGGGTTAATAACTTCTAATGAATGTAGTAGAAATAATATGGAACTATTCCTCATTTTACTTGGAGATCCCCCTGGAGCCTTCTTAGAACCCCTGGGAGTTCCTGTTCCTGGTGTGTGTGTGTGTGTGTGTGTGTGTGTGTGTGTGTGTGTGTGTGTGCGCGCTCATTCTTTTTTCCTTTGTAGAGAGCCTGGTTTATTAAGATGGTTATGAGCGCACTAATTCAAGGAGACAGCACACACCTGGCCAACTGCACCACAGAGGTCAAATCTCTGTATCCCTCTTCTTTCTTTTCCCAACACATACCTCCTCCTGTGGCGTCTCCATCTGCAGCTTCCTGGTCCCATCTCTCATATCTCTCATCCATCCACCACCACCACCTACACACACACACACACACACACACACACACACACACACACACTCACACAGTAGTATGCCTGGATCATCTACTCATCTGCTCAACCACTTGTGAGAAGCAGGAGAGTACTCCAAATGTAGAGCCTGAAAGCTTATGACTTAGAAGTTACTTATTTACTTACTTAAAATAACAAAACAAGTGATTGGCATATTTAATCAAACAAGTGGGGTATTCTTTTAATTGTACAGCCAGATATAAGATACCACAGGGCAGGTGTATGTCTACCCTAATGAAAAATCAAACAATCAATGCTATTCCTATAACATTCTTATAGGAACTTATAGTGTGTCTGTGGTACTCAATAGTGAGTTTATTGTGACCTTATTGTACTTTACAGTATTTTTCTATCTCCTGTATCCCTATAATATATATTTTTTAGATCCTATGATTTTCCTATAATGTTCCTATAAGGACTTAGTGTTTTTGTATTTTCCTATGGTATCAATATCAGTATCACTATTATTTATTATTATTACATAATATATCTATAGGGATTCATAGTGTGTCTGTGGTACTCAATAATGAGTTTATAGTGATGTTATCATACCTTATAGTATTTTTCTATCTCCTGTATCCCTATAATATTCCTATTCTAGGGACTTATAGTGTGACTGTGACATTTGTATAGTATCCTCCTCCTAAAGTACCTTTATTATAGGATTACTATAGTTCTCTACTAGTTCTATAGTATCAGAGTCTACACGTCCCCAGTAGGCGGAGTGCACTTTATCCAGAGCCCCTTGGTTTCAAACCCTAGCTCCGCCTCTCCGGCAAGCGCACCCACCTTGTCCACCACCACAGTGCGCCAGGGACTGGGAGCAGAGGCAGGAGGCACACCGGTGAGCAGGCACGAAGGACCGGGCTCAACACGCGTGGCGGCGGCGGCGGCAACTCCCGGAGAAAAGACGTTCGCTCCTAGGGCAGGGGAAGCCCTACTTGGACCACTGAGAGCCGAGGGATCCTGCGCGTTTTGTCTACCGTGGAAAGGGAAACTCCTTTACGGCCAAATTTGGGAGTACCGTAACCGGTGGGGAGGAGGGGAGAGAGATGCAATTCCCGTCCGTCTCTGTGCGTCGCGCAGTCGGGCTCCGCCGCTGGTGATGCCCGCCTCCGTCCGGGGATCACCGCCCAGCAGCAGCAGCAGCAGCAGCAGGAGGTCGTGAAAACAGGGCGTCGGGGGGCTGATGATGATGATGGTAACGTCGGGATCATGGCAAACGGAACCGGTACTATCATGTTAAAATGCGTCGTGGTCGGAGACGGTGCAGTGGGCAAAACGTGTCTTCTGATGAGCTATGCCAATGACGCTTTTCCCGAGGAGTATGTTCCCACAGTGTTTGACCATTATGCAGGTAGGACTGTCAACCACAGGAGACACCCCTTATGTAAACTGGGCTCTATAATGCTTTCTCACAATAAAACCCGTGAACATGAATGGTAATACACACAGGTTAATGTATAGAACATGTCTGAGTTGAATCCCCTGCTTCCTCTGACACTCTTTCTCAAATTGCATTGCCTTGCATCTGTTGCCATAATCAAAACCACTTGTTTGCCTTCTTCATAGCAAGGAGGGGTAGGAGACCCCCTCCTCCCTCTTCCCCTTCCTCTCCCCTCTCTCTCTCTCTCTCCCCTTCCTTCTCTCAACTGGTCTTTGTCATTTCTTTGCAGTGAGTGTCAACGTCGGTGGAAAGCAGTACTTGTTGGGACTGTATGACACAGCCGGTCAGGTACAGTTTATTTTTTGCTCTCGGCCTTGTGCCAAGCATGTCAAGGACACACACACACACACACACTCTCTCTCTCTCTCTCTCTCTCTCTCTCTCTCTCTCTCTCTCTCTCTCTCTCTCTCCGGTCACTCTATCTCTACTTCGCTCTCCCAGTGTGCTCCTGGGACCGCTGGCTCTCCAATGGTGCAGCCGACACACCCACAGGCTTGGTACTGAGGCCCAGGCACTAAGCTGCAACAGGTGATGGTTTTTGCACATGGGGGTTTTAGGGCCAGTGTGTGGTGTGCCATGGACAGTGGCGGTAGTGAAGGGGCTTCAATAGGTCTATTATGCTGAGAACAGGGCTCCTATGTCCAGTAGTGATGTCACAGTTTTGTTAGTAGGGCTGCCTAATGCCTGGGCTTTCTCTTTACAATGTGCCTTTCAGTTGGCAAGAGTTAAAACTGTACTGGAAATGCGCTGGCCTACGCACACACACACACAATAATGTTACCACTCAGCAAAATAGCCCATACACACACACACACACACACACACACACACAGTAGAAGTCCCTGCATTTACTGTGGAAACTTATTTCTATCGACCACATTTCTGGGGCCAAAGTTACATCACATAATTTGGTCAGTGTGATAAATGGACTATTCGACGTAGATCACCAAACACAAACAGATTAGAGAGAACATTGGTCCTGAGTGCTCCCCTGATGTGTGTGTGTTGTTGTTTTTTTTAGATAGGACTTTGAAATAGATTTCTAGTGGGGTTTTTTTTTTTTTGCTTTGCTTTTTAATGATAAAAGCAAAAAGATCAAATCTGGATTCAGCAAGTGCCACACCTTGTCATTCTCTGCCCCAGGACCTTTAAACTTGCACCTAAAACCGTAGCCACGTCGCACGGCGAAATACTTAACACTTTCCTCGAGACCAGATTTAACTGTGTGAAGTCCAAAACGGGGTCCCCAGGCCGAAACCGGATCCATTCGTCGGAAAAAGGTGAAGAGCGCCTGAAAGGTCGACTCCGGAATATTCAGCTGTTCCATTGTTGTTCATTCATGAACGCTGAACGAAACAAGGCCGCGACGAGCCAATGGCAGCCGGGCTCCCTCCCTCTGCCCTCGCTCTTATCTGTCTCCCACCCCAAACAAACTACCTGTGGCCGCGTTTTTTTTTTTTTTCTTCTTCTTCTGAGAAACCAGATGGTAGTGGAAGCGCTGCTCGGCTGTGACAGAGGAACACACAGCCGTATTGTCTATTCTGGCGTGTTTGATTGGGGTGTGTGTGTCACAGGAGGGGTTGTTTTTAGCTGATTCAGAGCGTCTGTGAAATGGAGAAGTTCCCCCAGATGTCTGCCGTGGGCGCCGGCAGCCGCCGAGAGTAGGGTTACTTCTCTTCAAACGCCCCCAACTCGCCTGACCTCTTTATGCCGAGAGCGCAAGGCCAGCTGGTAATGTTTATAGCTCCAGCGTCTGATCAAAGACCCGGCGCCCCAGAGAGAGAGAGAGAGAGAGGGGAGGGGAGGGGGGGCGAGAGAGAGAAACTGAAAGAGGGAGAGGAAGAGTGAGAGACAGGGGAAAGAGGAAGAGAGAGAGACAGAGGGGGAAAACCAAAAAGAGTGAGGAAGGAGTGTGTGTGTGTGTGTGTGTGTGGGCGAGCAAATCTGCCCACAGCATGGCCCAGAATGAGGATAAACAGTCCTCATTCTTCTTCGTTTGATTCCCCCGTCTCTTCCTCTTGTCTTATTTGCCTCTCTCTCTTTCTTACTCTCTCTCTCTCCGTCACATACTGAACGAAACCAACCCAGCAGCTCTCCCTCTCCACCGCGACCCACGGTCTTTTTACCCCTTTTTTAACACGTGTATCCCACAATCCTTCGCTGTGTGTCACGGGGGGGGTCTCGGCAGAGGCGGGGGAGTTAAAAGGGGCTTCGCGGATACCGGGCCGTTGCCGCGCCGTGTCATCGGATTGCGCTGTGACGTCGGAGCCACATAATCACAGCGCGGCACTGAGCCGAGCGCCGCTGCTGCTGCTGCTGCTTTGTCTGCTGCTGATACTGCTTCCCTGCCTGCTATTGTCGGGCGAGCTGCCACGTCCCTCCCTCAGGCGCAGCCTATTGAATTATTCCATATGGAAGGTCTGTGAAGTCTGTTTGCTGAATGTGACGAGGGAACAGAGGGGAAAGTCTTTACTTATTCATTCATTCTCCTGCTGCTGCCTGCTGCTGCCCTCTGGAAATCTAGCATCGCTGCTCGAGAGAGGAGCAGGAGGAAACAGGAAGTGGATGCTAAGTGCTGCTGTACCCATGGCAACGCTGGAGGTGGTGGTGGTGGGGGGGACTCGGGAGTTGTGGCCCCGTGGGATCTCCCCTCTTAACCCCCCTCCTTTGTTGCTGCTGAGTTCCTCATTTGCTCGCTCCTTCAGAAACTCTCACACTTAACTGCACATCCCATGATCACTTTTACCACCTCAGTTCACCCATTACCCCCCCCCCCCCGCCCCTTGCCTTTCTAGTGGTATAGTCTGATGACCCTTTTTTTTGACTCAGCAACCCACTGTGGCCCAGTGACCCCCAGACGTCCCAGCGGGGGATGGGGTGGGGGTATGAGGGGTAGATGGCTTTACCCAGCTGGGGGCCACTCAGCTGTACAGCCACAGTTAAACAGTGCTGCTGTAGACACGCCCCCCCCCCCCCGCTCACGCGTCCAGCTCCAGAGTAGCCCCGACACATGCCGTTCCCCTCACCGAGCGCCTCTAAAACTATGACTCGAGATCTTTTCTGAATCGTTAGGCTCCACTTCGCCGTACATTGAATCCACTAAGCAGCGCTCGTGTCAATGCCATCTCAGCTTTCTGAAAGTTGCTGCTTGGTGTATTGGATGTTTGTTGAAATGGAGAGCAGGCTCTTAAGGTCAACAAGCCTCAGTCTTGTTCTACCACGTATGATACCAGGTACCTTTGCTACCATCCCACATTGCTAGAGCTATGAGGGAATGATCATTAATCGCCAATAATGGGCCAGTAAAATAGAAACGAGCATAAATTGCTCTTTTATTCCAGAGGTTAAACGTGCAGATTTGCGGCTAGGTCTGGGCTTGTGTTCTTACCCGGCGGCCATGTTGGAACAGGCGTCTCCGACGCTGTGACATAGCTCGCTTATAGAGCCCCGAGGAGGCGATGGGAGTAGAAGAGGAGATGGATGGAGAGAGGGAGAGGGAGAGGGTGGGTGGAGGAGGGAGTGACTCACCCATATCATAGCACTCATATGTCACTGAGTCAACAGCACACGCTCACACAGCTGAGCTCGCACACCAGCCAAGTGAAAATGCCGAGCCTCACCCTGATGGAAATGTATGGGCATGTATAGAGAGGTGTTAGCTTCTGTCTATTGACAACTGACACACACACACACACACACACACACACACACACACACACACACACACACACACACACACACTCCGAGCTACCTAATGTGCGATCTCGAATAGCTCGCGGGCTCGCTGCATTATGTAATGTGTCAGGATGTACTGTGAAAGCACAGTGAGAGAGTGGAGACGGGCCCCTGAGAACCTCCGGGGCCCGTTTACAGTAAAGTGCTGAGCGGCTTTACACCGCGTTCCTCCACGGTGGCCGATTGACTCGCTCAGGAACGGGGGCAAAGGTCACGAAAACACACACACACACACACACACACACACACAGTTACAGTACACTGAGCCAGAACTTTTTAATATATCTGACATGCTGAAGTATCATTGTTGCTTCACTTCAGCCCATAAACGGTAACAGCTGAAAATCAGACTTGCGCCACACTGTGTTTGCAAGTCATCCCTGGTGTTTGTTTCAGCTTGCTTGGCATACCAGGTGGGTGGGGTTTACCGCATCTGGATGATTCATATAGTATCAGGTATGTTGTCAGTCACAGAAAAGCATACTAAAATGACCGATTGTCTAAAATTGCTGACGCTCAATTAATTGTCCGATGTGACAAACAAACCCCACCCACCCCAACTCCCAAGAGGGTCAAAACAACTACTAAGAGTCATTTGGCAATCCTGTGTAACCCAGGTCTGCTAACATTTTGAAATACCCATACTCAATATATCTTAACGTCAAAATATGACACATTTTCTTGGCTGATATATATTTCCCATACTGCATTTGCATGAGAATGGGTTGTCTCCGTCAGTCCGCAGCAGTGCAGGAACATGAGAGTCGACCATGCCAGCGCTTGGTTGTCCGAGGCGGCGCAACACACCTGTGGCACAGCGGGACGCTGTATCTAATTTGCTTTGATTTCCAGGGATGCGCGACTGTAAACGCCCCAGACAAGGGATTGATTCACTCGGTCCGAGTTGGTCAGGTCCAATCATTTCTAACGACCGGTGATCCATTGATTTGCGTCGTCAAGCTTGGCCACAGACGGCTCTCCTGACGACCTGTGAATATGCAAGTGCGTTCATGTCGGGTCAGTCTGTCAAAAAGGGGTTTGTCTTCGGTGAGGACGAGGGGAACGCTTGACCTCATGCGCCAAGGAGTCTGGTGTGTGTGTGAATTAGCCACTTCCACCGTACAAATAGATGGTTTTGAATGTCTTGTGGTGACGCCTTCTGCTCAGCTTGCATTAAAGGACTGCAGAGAGAGAGAGAGAGAGAGAGAGAGAGAGAGAGAGAGAGAGAGAGAGAGCGATGGGCCAAAGGCCAATGAGCAGCCCTCACATGAAGGTCATCCTCTGCAAATTCTTTCGATTTAATAACTCAATTTCAGTCTCCACCTCTCTCTCCTCTCCTCTCCAGTGAAGAGTAAAAGGGTGTCTGCATTTGGAGCTCATTTTTCAAATGCTTAAATAATTCATGAAGAATAATTCCACGGATGTGACAAGACGGAGATGATCAAGTCTGTTTGCTCTCTGCCTCCTTTATCCCTTCTGCCGCCCCGACCCCTCACTCACGCCCCCCTTATCCCTCCCTGACCCCCCCCCCCCCCCCCTAAATGTCAACCCCACCCCCTCCTTTTTCCCAGGAGGACTACGACCGCCTGAGGCCGCTGTCCTACCCGATGACCGACGTCTTCCTCATCTGCTTCTCGGTGGTCAACCCGGCCAGTTTCCAGAATGTGCGAGAGGAATGGGTCCCCGAGCTGCAGGAGTACGCCCCCAGCGTCCCGTACCTGCTCATCGGCACCCAGGTCAGTCTCGTTTTTTTTTTTTTCCATATCTACTCTAGGATGCAACCCATATGAACTGACAGCGATGTCCAAAAGACACTTGAACCACATGTCCATGTAGTTCTCTGTGCAACTTTTTGCTGTTCACACTGATTAGAAAATGTCAGATATGTGTCACATCGAGGGAAATAATCCTGGGGGCACTTTCAGCTGCAGTGTGAACGTACCCTGTGAGGTCGCTAAGGGCATTTTCAAACCTACAGTCCTCGGCTGGCGGTACAGAAAAGTGTATATATTCAACTGTACATACCCAAGTGTCAACAAACGCCACGTGGGAACAGTCATTTCCTTCATTGGTCAGAAATTCGGTGCGGGGAAAAGATGTTCCCTTGGGGTAAACCAACACGGATCTTTGCTGTCAAACTCTTTGTGGTCCTCATGTATAACAAAAGGATTATCCCGCTGTCATGGAATGAGATTCTGAACAAATCATTCACACATTGTCACTTGATATCTCGGTTTTGCAATTTGCTTTGTACACCGTGCAGAACCCCATGAGTACATTTAGGGTTTTTCTGGACATCTTTTGTTTTCCTGTGCAAAAACATTTCTCTGCTATTACACTTTTAACCCATAATGCCGAGTGTTAACAGTAGTTGGCTCAGATCACGGTAGGATCACCGCTCCAGGGCTGGTTTTTGGAAACCTCCTGTTCTCTCATGGCCAAACAAAACCAGCCAACAGGGGAATCTGAGCCAGGGTTCGAAATACCTGCTTTCACCTTGTGTGTGCTTACAATGCATTATTAATAAGAATAGTATAATAATAGTGATAATCACTACTTAGCACATTTCAAAACAGTTACAAAACGCTTTACAAGGGAGTTAAAAACAAGAACAGATGCTGTCCAGTCCCACGCAGAAATTCTAGATTGTCACTGCAGTTGTAAAGTTTGAACACATTAGCGAGACTGTGACACCGACGTGTGAGAGAGACATTTGGTGTGTGGATCAAACTATGGAGGGAAAGTCTGTCAGGCACTGACTGGCAGGGGACCATTTGATTGGGTGATGGGATCGGTGATCGGCGGTCACACTGTTAGACTAGTTAGTCAAAGATCAACTGACATCAGCATTGGCACTGCCAGCTGAAACGTGGGAGAAGGCAAGGCTGGCACATACATGGAGGAAGATAGACTAGCAGACCATCACAAGTTAAACGTTCACTATAATTGAACTGTTACTTACCTTTATATTAATTAATGAAAGCAAAAGCAATGAAATCAAGGTTAGATAAATAAAACTAAAGGCAAGAAACATAAAAGGAAACCATGAAAGGGAGGTCAAAGAAAATGAATAGAAGATCTTTACACTGAAGCAATTTTATAAAAGTGAATTTTTAGAAATGATTTAAGAGATGATACAGATTTAGCTCCTCAAAGTCTAGGAACCTATTGCCTCTTGTTTTCACTCTGGACTTTGGAACAGCCAATGGGAGCCTTTTTTTTTTTTAATATAGACTTTGGAACTGCCAATAGGAGCCTTTGTTTTTAATGTACACTTTGGAACAGCCAATAGGAGCCTTTGTTTTTAATGTACACTTTGGAACAGCCAATAGGAGCCTTTTGTTTTTAATATAGACTTTGGAACAGCCAATAGGAGCCTTTGTTTTTAATGTACACTTTGGAACAGCCAATAGGAGCCTTTGTTTTTAATGTACACTTTGGAACAGCCAATAGGAGCCTTTTGTTTTTAATATAGACTTTGGAACAGCCAATAGGAGCCTTTGTTTTTAATGTACACTTTGGAACAGCCAATAGGAGCCTTTTGTTTTTAATATAGACTTTGGAACAGCCAATAGGAGCCTTTTGTTTTTAATATAGACTTAGACTTCGGAACAGCCAATAGGAACCTGATCTGTAAAGATGCTAAAATCGGGGCAATGTGATATTTAATAGATGCACAGCTATGCACAAGTATAGCTTTCAAGTAATGACACTAATCTCAAGTATTCGCTTTGAGCCTCCACATTCACTGCCAACACCAACATACACCCTTAAAAATGAACACTGGCTAGTGGGTGTCTCTCGGTCTGTGTTCCCTGGCAACCGAACACCGGTGGAGCCAAGGCCCAGCGGTGGCGAGGAGGATGGAGTGGGTGTCTGATTTATCTCGTGTCAGCTGGTATTTACTGCTCTTTTATCAGTCGCCGTCATAACTCACTCCTCTTTTCAGCTGCATGCTGATATGCAGCACATCGGCTCCTAACAGGGACCAGGGCTGCCACAAATCAAACAAACCCACAAACGGGTTAATTAAGGTTGCTGCCAGGATGAGTCGCCTTGATTTGTGGCGGCGAGCTTGCGCACCGTGCAGCTGGAATGCGTCTGTCGTAATTGGTTATTAGTGAGATAGGGATAGAGAGTGTGTGTGTGTGTGTGTGTGTGTGTGTGTGTGCTCTGCATTCCGATAGAATAAAAGGAGAGTGAGGAACCTTGTGGTTGGCTGTGAAATCACTTTGCACAAGAGCAGGAAGTGTGGGCCAACATGGCTTTGTTTCAAAATGGAAAAGCAAACTTGCTTTTGCGATTCAACTTTCTTGACGGCTCGTAGCTACGGTGTGAAGCACGGTTTCAGTGCACCGCAAAGCCAAGACGTTGCTCAGAAAAGCACAGCACGACTGCCTTGCTATCTAATCGGCTGCTGACTAGGGCTGTGTATAATCTTATTTTATAATATTGTGATTTGTGAGAAAAATATAATTTTTTAATATTTCATTTCATTTCAAATGCCCACTACCATTAAAAGTAGCCAAGACTTTGCTATAAGACCATCAGGCTTAATAATCATTATTAACAGCGACACAGTATCGAGTGAAATAATCGGGATCATCATGTCAACTGTGATCGTGCACGCTTACCGTTGACGCGGCTGACAGGAAGTGTGTGTCATCTCTTTCAGATTGACCTTCGCGATGACCCCAAGACGATCGCCAAACTGAACGTCATGAAGGAGAAGCCCATAGCCACTGAGCAAGGACAGAAGCTGGCAAAGGAGGTATGGATGTCTGTCCCCATCTGCCCTGAAAGCAGGGAAATAATACATAGCCGGAGAGAGAGAGAGAGAGAGAGAGAGAGAGGGAGAAGCGTGTTATAGAATTGAGCTGTCGGGTCCAGTTAGATTCCCGTGTGTTGAATTGAACCCCTGGACCGTCTCCGTAAGAATGTAATTTCTGTAGTGAAATGGTTGGGATTCAGACCTCTGGACAGTCTTCGCCCCAAAATTAATCCAGTAACACATTCTATTCATCCACATAGATGCACTGCAAAAAATATCTATCTTAACAAGTTGATACTGGACGAGGGACTCTTATATCACGATATTTTCTTGAAATAACGGCACTGGAAACAAGTGAAATGATCTCACCCCATTGGCAGATATTTTCACTTGTTTTGGGAAAAGGTTTTAACACTCAATACTAGACTAAATGACTTGTTAAGATGGATGGATGGGTTTTTTGCAGTGTGTGTAAAGCTAGTGGCTGTAGAATGATGCCAAATGCGGTCCCTGATTAATCGCTGCTATTGGGACGAACACACACACACACACACACACACACACACACACACACTCACACGTCAGCCTTTCAAAAAATAAAGAAAAGATGTAAATGGGTTTCATGAAACCTGCTGAAGCCACAAAGTGTAAGATAGAATTTCAAGTTGCATTGGAAATAAGTATGCTCAACTTTGCCCATTGATCATCTGTCCTCCATAGTGTATGTCACGGGTAGAAATCTCAAATAACCGCTGATGGAAGATCGGATAGATGGGGATAGATATGTTTGACTGGCAGTCTATCCATCCTCGTTAGACTACACTCAATTCTGTGATTCATAGATCATCTGTCTCCTATATCATTAAGTGCACTCCGTGATTTGAAATCTTAAAGCTGTACTAGGCAACTTCACAGCTCCAAACTGAAACATTTGAATTTTGACACCCAAAAATCCTGTAAGGCGGATAGACTAGGGTTAATGTAGATTGTTTTAAATGACCGTGCATTTGTCTCCGTCAGATCGGTGCGTGTTGCTACGTGGAATGCTCGGCGCTGACCCAGAAGGGCCTGAAGACGGTGTTCGACGAGGCCATCATCGCCATCCTGGCTCCCAAGAGGAAAAAGGGAGCCCTGAAGAGGAGGCTGGGACCCCGCTGCATCAACTGCTGCCTCATCACGTGATGCAGGAATCCTTCAAAGAAACATCCGCGAAAACCAAACCTGGACCGGAGGCAAAAGACAAAAGACAATGGACGAATGCACGGACAGCAGCGAGACAGAGAGAGACTAAAGGGCCGAAAAAAGAGACAAAACGAGAGCTGCTTTTAAGCGTTGGCGCTCTTGAACGGCCACCCCTCTCTCTCCTGCTGTCTGGGGTTTAAGGATGCAGTTTACTACCAAAGGAGCACAAAACCCGAAGTAATTCTCTTCTGAAAGACTTTGTTTGCATCAAAGTACCTTCTTTTATAACCATTTTTTAATCCCTTTTCCTGTACAAACTTATTGTAAGCTGTCAAACAAAAAAACAAAAAAAACATTTCAACTTTTAAGGGGAAAAACGACCTTCTAAAGAGTTCATGTTATTCCTGTGTTCTTGGACGGTTCAAGTTAGATTCTCGATTTGTGAATATCAACAGTTTCTCTAAATTTATCTGCTCCAATGCTTTGACAATAAATAGGAGGCTGGCTTTAGTGACACTGTGACAATGCCCAGAGTATTTTTCTGGGGGATACAGCCACACTTTCTGATTTAAACGTAGTGCTACAAATATTCTATCGGCCCACATAGTCTGTCTCCAATTATTTGTCATTTGAGAACCCTCCAAATTATGCCTCTTCAAGCCATTATAGACTTTGGTTCTCTGGTTTCGAGCTTTGTGAGAGTCATTCGGAGTCACAAATTTTAATTTAACTGTCAAAGATCATAGGAACTGCACATGTGAATTTCGTTTTAGGGCAGACTTTCCCTCTAAGTTATGGTATGCTTGTGTGGGTTGTTTTCCCTTTTTTTTTGTAGTCATATCAGCAATCATGACAGAATGGATGAGTTTCTACAGTGCTCTGCACCTGGCCTGTAAGTGCTTTACTGAGTGTGTGTGGTAACATGCATAAATCCACAACCAATGAAATGCTGTTTAGAAAACAGACCCACAACTATAGAATTTTATAGTATATTTTCCCTCCCATCCCTTATGAAAACCCCTTGATCTTGTAGTGTGGCTTGCCAAAACAGAAGTTAGGACCGAAGAGGTCTATTCCAAAATACTATATCTATTTCTGGAAAAAAATATATTATCTGAAGTTTATGATGCAGTATCTCTAAAATATAGTCTGTAAGAGTATTATTTTGTCAGCAGAGGACTAAAAGTACCATAATTTTTATTTTTTGTTCTCAATCATTTTGTAACAGTATGGTGTCATCCAATCTTATTTTGGAAACGGGGCTCTTTGATTCATACCCGATGCACAAAAGAATCAAATGCACGCGCTTTCATCAACGCCAGGCAGTTGAGATGACCTGATGCTGTATATCCGATGCACAACACGAAGCACAGTCTGCGTCCCTTCACGTCGCAACGCAACAAAGCACATCCCCACCCCCCACCCCTCCCTCTAACACCGCCCCTCCCCGACAGAAAAAGGCCGATTTAAGCACAGAACGCGCACATCTGTCCCACCGGACACTAGTATGAGCACAGTCCACTTGAGTCCCTTTACCATCCACGCAACAAGCCATTTGTTTTAAGCGACACTGCAGGAACAAGTAGAAATCAAGGTAACTTGTGAGGTATAAGGATTTAGAAAATAGTTAAAAATATGTACGGGCCCTCAAAACAATTAACAGTGTGCAACGCAGCATTGGCTCAAGTAGTGATAAGGATGGAGCAATTTATGGTAAAGTGTGACTGGACTTTCCATGCAAACAACCCAAATACAGGCTCGCCTTTATGCATTTGTTATCGGTTTTTCTATCTTTTAAAAAAAATATATATTAATCAAAGGTGCCAATACTTAATACTTGCTAAATGAACGTCTATTACGTTGAATTTCCTGCTCAGAATCTGACGTGTTGATTGACTAAAAGCTTTAACGTAAATGGTGCTCCTCTCTTTCTGTCCCAGCCCGGAGCGGGTCGCGAGGTGAAGACCTCCTCTCTCGAGACAAGAGACTGGTTTTGCTTGCTTCTATATGTTTTGTTTGAGGTTTCCCACCCTCAGGATCTAAAGTGCCGCAGACGCCCGATGCATTCTCCCGTTGATGCCCTTTTCTCTTCTCAATAAACGTGTTTACTGTGTTAACGAGCTGGCTTGGAGGGTTTAACTCGGCCGCGGGACGCATTTGCGAAATTAACTTTTCGCCAGTGTTTATTTCTGGAACTATAGTTCATAATGGGTCAGACATCATGGGGTTGCTTGTCAAGCAGGTCACCGGAATTCAACTTTGCGTTATGTATGAATATACACACACACATCTTTTGACAGTCATATTACTTAAGGAAATTGATGTCAGGTTTGTGTTGCAATTTTCTCCTCGTGCTACCACTCAATCCGGACAAGCATGAGTTGTGTTAATCTCTAAAGCACGAGCGCCACTTGCTGGCTACATCTTTGTGGTAGACTATCTCACATCTCTTAATGTTATGTAGTGCCTTGCTCAGGGGCCGAACATATCGAGCTATCCAGCTTGTCTGGAGATTCATAGTGGTGAAAAAAGCCTGTCAAACGTAATTAAATAATAAATAAAGCAGTAATTTTCGGTTAGTTTCTAGAATAGAGGTAATGGGGTGGATGTTTGAACGTAGTCCACATGCACATAGTGTTTCTCTAGGATGTCAACCCTTTCACCCAACCAGATAATTGCTCAATCATTGCGTTGAGAAACAGTGAATGCATACAATGTCATCCTGGAATGATCTGTTTTTTCATCAGCATCAACAGAATCACATCAGCTTTAGAAACATAAATAAATTGCATCAATAAAATATTAGCACAAGTTGTTAATTCTGAAGAACAAACCCATGAACTAATGCAGCTAAATGGAGTAAATACAATTAAATAACATCAATTTAATACAATAAGCACCATGTGCCATGCAGACTTTACATTCCAACTGTGTTGTTTTGGATGAGACATTGTTCACAGTTGAAAACCTATTCAATAACATCAGCTGAAGTAAGTCCTCCAAAAAAAAGAGACACAAATGGGGAAATCATCAAAAGTTGTAACTGCATTGCTTAAGTGTCGACAATTTGTTCTGTAGAATTACCCCGCTGAGGTCAAAAGTTCTCAGTCCTCCTTTGTGAGGGCAAGGAACTCCTCGCGGGTCTTGGGGTCTTTCTGGAACATTCCCAGCATGACGCTTGTCACGGTCTTGGCGTTGGTCTTTTGCACGCCTCTCATCACCATGCACATGTGACTGAAGTATACAAAGGAGGCAGCTTCAATTACTGCAGACCTTGAAAGCACAAGTTTATGATTTAGAGGCCATTTAATACCAGCATCTTGTAGACATGATATACACTACATTTTCACTAAATCTAGGCAACTAGGAAACGACACTATCTTTTCAGTTGCTACATCTTCTTGTTTGCTAGATGCAGTTTTCTTATTAATTTACAATTCTTAAGCTTAAGCCTCTTTCAAATGATCCCACATATTCAGCCAGTACTGAAACAGGACCCCCAGTGTAAGATGGCGTGTTAAACTTGCAAAGTTTGATTTGTATTTCTGGCGACACCTTCAGGCCATTTGGGGTAAATTTATTGTAGACCTACATTTAGGTGTTGACACTTTCTGACTGTTCATGATCCATCCATATGACGTTTCAAGAGGGTTAAAACCAGTGCTGACAATGATTTGCAAATACTTTGGACCCAGGTCTGCCATGTATTTGATGAAGGTTGAATACTCACACAGCCTCAATCACCACTGCTACACCGGCTGGCTCCAGCGCCTCAGAGATGGCTGCTGCTATCTGTTTGCTGAGATGCTCCTGAACTGTAGAGAAAACATTACATAAGATCTACTGCGGAAAAACCCAAAGCAGCACCCAAATCAATGCTATTCATACCTTGAAGTCTTCTGCTGTAGATCTCAACAATTCTGAAAGAATAGAAAAGTACAGTCAGGGAGACAGGCATGTGTGTGTGTGTGTGTGTGTGTGTGTGTGTGTGTGTGTGTGTGTGCTGTCACCTCACCTTGCAAGCTTGCTCAGACCAACCACTTTTTTGTTTGGGAGGTATCCAATGTGAACCTGACACATTAAAACAAAGCATATAACATAAATATACACAAAATATCCCTTATATAATGTGTACTACATATTAGTGGATAGGTATGACAGTACATTGAAAATAAAATGGAGACACATCCTACATGAACAGCAGTACGTGCAAATCTGAATTAGTAGTGCAGGGATCTAATAAGCTCTTGTATTCAATTACCTTGCCAAAGAAGGGCACCAGATGATGTTCACAGAGAGAGAACAAATCAATGCCCTTGACAATCACCATCTCATCGTGGTTTTCGTCAAAGATTGCATCATTCAAGATATCTGTGGGAGATGAAGTGTGAGTTTTAGATACTGTAAACACCAGTATTTATATTGCAGCAAATGGCAAAACTCAAAGTGACAAATCATGAGTCCATCAGTTAGAATATAGCATCGGTTGATCCGGATGACTTATGACATATGAATCTGTTGGCACTAGGAAGGATAGATGTTACTTTTCAGCAGGGTTTGGGACACCCGATTTGTAATATGGCCATATTGAAATGTCCTCTTTCCACAAGTAGATAGTCTAAAGATGCCATTTTTTATTTTCCCAATATTTTCCTAAAATCCAGATTTGATTAACATTGCGAAATTGCTTTGTTTTCTAAAATGAGCTTTAAACTCTTTCGAGATACTTACAACTTACCTTGAGTCGTTTCCTGGTAGCCTTTGGTGAAGAACTGCATGGCCTTGGCCGCGCGTAATGGTGTGCGTAAAAGCCCCTCCCGGTCGGTGTCCTCTCCAAGCTCCTTCAGGATGGTGCTGTAGGCTCCCTCTATGCTCGAGAGCCTGCTGGCTGCGTCTCTGGAGCCCCCGGGGCCCTTCTCTTCTCTGCACGAGTCACTACGCTTAGACTCACTGCACAAGTCCAAGTATTTAGGAACTATTTTAATACTGGAGACACCGTTCGCCTCCGCAGCATGATGGTGAGACTCCATCCTGACTCCTATGGCACTCCAGATGATTCACAGAAGCCCCGCCGTAGGCTGTTAGATCAATGGTGTTCGGAAATGTTTGATTTAAAGCCTCGCTCGGGGCCCCGTGGACGAGGCTTTAATTGCACTCAATAAACCGGACTCATTTGTCTGTTGAATAATTTCCGTTATAGAGCACTATTGAGTGCACGGCCCAAATTAAGACGAGGCAATCTGATCACCGCGGAAATCAATTGAGAAGAAAAATCACGATAATGCTTTTTATATAACTAATCCCAAGCGCAAGCACGAGCATATGACCGGTCGTGTGACATTTGTGTAAATACCGAAAAGTCTCGTGCTTTACGCTAGGACGCCTGAGGCTAGATTATGCATTTATGATGACATTTGGGCGTCGGCTTGCATTGCCACGTGCGTCGTTGGTGTTTGGAGATATGGAGTGACTGTGGCATAGTTCTGCATTGCCATTAAAGGGGTGGACAAATTAACGGAAACACAACTTTAAGTTACTTAAGCTAGTAATAACTGTAAGCCAGTCATAGTGGAGTACCGGTTAGCAGTATGTTTCAGCCTTTAAAAGAGGTCTAGCAATTACCACTTTTTAAAAAAATTCAAAGCAACATGAAGTGGATAACTAAATTCCAAAGAGGCCAAATTGTTGGTGCCTGAACTGCAGGTGCATCAGTCAAAAAAAACAGGGAAAGGGGACCCTTATCGATCATGACAGCACAGGCCAAACACAGTGGATGCACAAGCTCACAGACATTTTACAAGCATAGTTGCACAAAAACATGGCCTCAAACGTCAACACAGAATTGAACTGACGCCTCTCAACAAAAACTGTATGTTGTGAGCGTCACAGGGCTGGTATTTATGGGCTGACATTCGGAAACTGCTTATATCCAAGGCCAACGTGCAAAGACCTGGCTTAAGGAGCCAGATCTGCCCTGAGGAGAGGAAAAGACTTAGATGGTTTAATGAGTCGTCTTCGACCCGTTTTCCTATATCTGGGCAGATTTAGGTTTGGAGAAAGTCAAAGCGAGCCTTCAACCTGTAATGTCTGTTGCCAACTATTAAGCCAACTATTAGACATGGTGGTGGTGAGTCTGTCATGGTATGGGCAGCCGTCTACAGGGAGACAGTAGGCATGATGATTACTGTGCATGGTCATATAACAGCCAAGGAATATGAGCCCCATACACACAGCTAAACACATTCAAGAGTGGATTCATGAGCACCAGGATGAAGTCAAACTCCTAGGCCTCACCAGTCAGCAGATCTAAAGAACTAGAGGCTTTTCTTCTTGAAGAAAGGTCCAATATCCCACTACACACACCAGGAGGATTGAAGCTGTCCATATATTGTGAGTTGCCTTTCGCTTAATCATTTCAAATGTAGATGTGGGACCTGTATGATGAAGCGAACCGTTTTGATGGACTATTGCTCGGTTAAAGACAGAAATTCTTCCTTTTCCATGTAAGTACACTCTAACTGTCTCTCTCTTTCACACACAGATTTTGGGGCGCTATATCTACGACAGCTTGATGGCAAATAGGCCTACATAGGTAGGTCAACATGGTTTGCAGAATGCTGACTTCTTCGGTTCGGAAAAAATGACTCCATGGACCTGACAATATTAATTTGATGTTGCAGTAATTTTGTTTCCACTCTGCTGCCACAAGATGGCAACCCTGCCTTTTTCACCACCCTTCCACACTTAGAGTCACACTACATCCAAAACAGACATTATTCTATACTATTCAGTCTTTCTTACCCGTTAGCATACACTTTTTATTTTGGACAATATGTCTTTCATGAGGGTGGCACAGTGGGTCAATGGATAGCACTGTCGCCTCACTGTTAAATTCCCGACCCTCTCTGTGTGGAGCTTGCATGTTCTGTCTGTGTTCACGTGGTTTCCTCCGGCTGTCCAAAGACATGCGTCAGTCTTGCATCAGGTGGATTGGAGACTGTAAATGCCCATAGGTGTGAGTATATGTGTGTAGCCCTGTCATGGACTTGCGACCCGTGCCTGTTTCCGCCCAATGCATGCTGGGATAGGCTCCATATATATTATTATATATTGCTTTTCCATGTACAGCAGCAGTACACGCCCTCTAATTCCTGAGTGACGTCACCAACAACACTGGCATGAATCTCCTCATCAGTCCGGTCCTGGGTTTATCGAGGGGGGATTCCTTCTCGGAGGAGGCACTGATGAGCAATGGAGTTAGTTACAATTAGGTTACAAGTGTCACTCCCACATCAAAAGCATTAGATACACAACAGCCTTGCAATCATTTGAGATGATGAGGTCAGATCAGAAGACAAAGACACAGTAGCAAGTTGCTGTATACTTACTGCCAATTGGTTGCAAGTGGTATGAAAGTGCTATAACTCATCAAAAAGGATGGCAGCTATTTGAGAGTGGGGAACGGGGATGGGAGAGGAGAGGAAGTCCATGTTGACTGCAATAGTGCAAATCACCTCGGACAAAAGAATCAGCACTAATGTAATTCTCTCTCATTTCCTTTCATAATAGCACAAATTAGATCAGTAGCTCCGAGATGTAAAACCTAATGTGTTCAGACGGGTGGTGATTTCCCTGGAACTTGACCTCAGCTCCGGCTAACTACTGCATTACTAACGCCACTTCCTCTTCCCATTATGCCCCGTGTCATGTGCTCGCCAATGATCCGACTTCAGCAGATGACCTCATCTGTGGGTGTGAGTGACTACGAACGCTCCTTCGAGATCTTTTAATTGTCTTAAGATTCGCTGTAGTGCAAGCTAAGACACATCCATACTGGTGTGTGTGTGTCTAATTCTACAATAGTAGAGGCCTCATGAGAGCGTCTGGGGAGCGTTCAACTTTATTTACTTTATTTCACCCATGGGATACCAGCGTGTTTGCCACCCTGGCATCTTCACACCAAATGCTTTTATTTCTTGTTTACTTAGTGCATAGACAGCTCTGTGAATATCTTCATTTGCACTGGAAAATGTATGTGTCTTTCTATGCTTTATGCAGGCTAACATAAAATGATCACAATCATAATGTCATTGTACACTACATGTGCATTCAGCGCCAAGCCCCAAGACTGGCTTTAAGAGTGTTTTCTTTCCCTACTGTTGTGTTGCCTGGTATTAGCTAGACTCTCTCTTGATTGGTCTTTGCTCTCCAGTATAACATGAAAACGAAAAAATCAAATATGGGCTCACTTAGGCTAAAGAATGGGGAGTGTCGTGCCTCGCCATACCAATGCAACTGTCTACATCAACATTCAGACAACATATCATTAACTTAAAGATGATCCGGTAATGTATTTTCTGAATGCTGACATAGGCAGGTGTAATTCAACCCATGCCGAATATGTACATGCTGTTTCAGTAGATAAGAATGCGTGTCACTTTGATTTTCTCAGAACCCAATTCATGCTCATACCATAGAGCAGGGGGTCTAAAAACATGTTGATGTTACAGATCCCTAAATAGACTCACAATAGGTCACAGACTCCCATTTGATATGATCCCCCCAGGGACACCCACATGGGAACATGCTTGTTGTTGATGATGATTTGGTATTGAATTGTATAAAACCTATGATTGCAATAGTTATTATCTAATTGGGATAATTTCTAGTGAATTAAATAATAGTGAAATTAAACTATTCCTCATTTAGCTGCGGCTCCCTTCAGGCCTCATCAAGGGCCCCACGTTGAGAGCATCTGCCTCAGGGCCCAGGCTTACCTGGATGACATCAGTGAGTTGCTGATGCTGCTGGTCTGGCCTGATTGGGACACCAGCATCACTTCACCTCTCCACGTTTCCAAGTAGCTGCCAATGGAGAGAGTCACCCTCCTCTCTCCGTTCATTGGTGATATGGGACGCCCATCACGCAGAGCCAGCTCCAGGGCTTTCGCTACCCGCGTGCACCGTCGGAAGTGGCCGTCCGTTCCCTTCTCTCCATTGGGCTTCGCCGTTGTCAGTCCGTTTCCCTCATGCTAAACACCGTCCGCCTCTCCAGCTCTCTGTCTGCTGGGAGACCGCCGTCATATTGGCTGCCAGGAACAGGAACGACCACGGCAGAAAGAAGACCCCACCATGAAAAAGAACAGGCTGTCGCGGCATTTAAACATTATTTCAGCTATTAAATGAATTCATTATATAGGTTTTGGCTATTATTTTAAAGCATTCGGAATGAAACCGACAACTACCCGCGAACAATTTTTGCTTTCATCCGACACCGTGGACCGCAAGGGGGATATGTGCCTGACTTCTCTTGATAGCCATTTTTTGCAGACAAAGAGAGCTGTTGAGTAGGGGTTTCTAACAGACAAAGGGTAAGCTGTGAATACGGGAAACCAGTCATTACTTGTCGAACATGTCACATTTGCCTACTTTGCTTCGCTAGGCAGTGTAGCGCTGCTTCGTATATCTGTAATTTTGTGTCTAATTTCCACAAGCTAACATGCTAACCTCGCTAGCTGGCTGGCTAGCTAAACCGCTAGCAACACCCGTCCGAAGGGGTAGCTAGCAGCTAGCATTTTTGACAGCTCGCAAACCTGTACTCTAAGCTATCTGCATTTACTTCATTTGCTAACTAACAGTAAGCTGATGTTGTTTCATTTATTTATGAAGAAAAGCTACACATCTAACGTTGAGTCATGAAGCTAATGTTAGCCTGTCTAACTTGCTGGATGGACATGTATGTTTAGAGGACTGGTTAGGGATGGTTAACGGGTTAGCAAGTCGGCTAACTGACCGGGGAAAGTAGGGCCTCATGAGAGCCAAAGGCCTTCTAACAATTGCCAAAGACTAGCGAGATAGCTGGTTCTCTCACGCTAGAGGGAAAGCATACCGGTAAAGTTTCAAGTCGACTAGTATAACGGACTCAACTGTTAGCCGGTTGGTATGAGAATTGTTTGTTACCATAGTAGGGGTTGATTAACCCTAATCAGTCTTAGTTTGAAAACCTAACGTTAGGCTATGTTTCCCAGTAAATTTGATGGAATAGCTAATGTTAGCTACCCTGCTTTTCAGTGTCGGGCTCTGTAATATTTTGTAATTACTGATTGCAAATTAGGAACATAGCTGTCACACAGACAGGATAATGCATGTTCAATCCCCCTAAGAAACCAGTCATCATCAACAATGCAGTACTGCAGTGTTTTACTGGAAGGTGCATTGTCACTTTTTGACTTCTGTGACTACATGTAAGGCATATTTCATTGAGAGCTGCAGAATAGATCAATGGATTGTGCATGTTTTCCACTGCCTCATGTTGAAATGTATAGTTTCAAAAAAGTGCGTCTTGTATCTCTGAAAAAGTTAATTAGACCAATGTTTCCATAAAAGTTTATTATTTGAGTGATGGGAAGCAAAAACACATTGTTTCAGTCATTTACAGACCCTGCATGGCTCTCTGCCATCCCACACATCTAAATGCGAGACACCACAAATATCTCATTCACTCTGGTCTGGTCTGGGCAGAGTAGGCTTCCTCCCTTAATCTTGTCTGCTCTCCAGCCCTCTCTTAGATCACTATGATCCCAGGAGAATGGGTGTGTTAGGCTGTCGAAGAGCAGACGTAGCCTAGTTCTGTTACAAGACGGGGCTTTAAATGGGTTGGAGACTGGGTTGCAGCCATTGTCAGTGGTGTCAGTCATGGAGGATTACTATAGTTTGAATGCTTATTCTTTAGCCGAGCAGTTTGTTAGCTGTTGGTGTTGGTAGCTTTGCTCCACTTGGGATTTTTCATACACTAAAATCATGGCTCCATGCAAAAAGTGTGACATGAGATGCCATAGCATAGAATATGTCCTTTTGTGGACAAAAAGTTGTTTCCCACCCTGGTTAGTGTTGCATTAGTGGTTAATACAACAGTCAAACATAGTTGAAGGGTCTTGCTGTGGGTCCAATATCAGGGCTTGTATTATTTACACATTGTCTCGTTGAAAGTGCATTCATTAAATGCACTTGCAAGGTAGTGGTGTGGTTTTTTGTATAGGGGTCTCAGGGTCTTTGCAGTATAATTTTTGGTATCTCTTTTGGACAGCTCACAGAGTTCCTTTGATGCCTAATCAGAATGGAGCCATGCTAATGAGGACACAGGACAGAGGCAGATTAGCCCTGACCCTGTAGCACACTGGCAGAGCTTGTCAGTGCTCACTGGTAGTTATAGGTACACACTGGCTATTCAGGCACTTGCAGGGAACAACTAACTCACAAGCTTTGCTATGACTCTGCCTATATGTCTGTTTGCATAATAAAGTTATGAATTCTTTTAGCCATTTTATTGTCAGTCCACAGAGGAGCCAGCTAAATATATAATAATCGTTATTGACAGACTAACAAATGCAAGACACGATCATTTTTGAGATGCCTAGCTTTGATGGGACTCTATGTGGTGTGTACTGGCTGGCCTGTGTTTCCTGCTTACTCCAGTCTATCCACATATGTCCATAGTACTGCTCTTTCATACCAGTGGACCCCAAATAAATCTGCTCTTAGCAGGGGTTCCTATCCAGTGGGACCTTTTTTGACATTATTTAGGTTTAGCTAGGCACAGATGACAGAGCTAGGCAAACGGTGACTTTATTGTCTAGATGGGTGGTAACACTGGGAAGAGAAAGTTATAATCCCAGTACCTTGTCATTATGAGTATGAATTCTGGCTGGAGTTTGGCTGAATGAGGCCGACCAGTAATCTCAGGCCTAGTGGATTATTAAGGTTTGGTTATTAGCCCCTGATATGCCACTTCCGACTGGGCATGAACAACAAGTATCAATTATGATTTGCAAATATAATAATGTAAGGAAATATTGACCCTGAACATGAATTGTATTTGAATACATTGGAAGACTATGCATATACTGCTGTATTTTACATACATTTACCTTAATCTTGTTATTTAAGAGACAGATTTAAGGAGCCCAAATAACATTTCACTTTATCTCTAGAGCCACTGCAACCACAAATATACCCTCTAAATCAGAATCAGAATTTTCTCGTTAAACTGTCAACCACATGTTTTAATGATCCATGGACACAATTTAAAGAAGTTTTCGGAGAGCCTGGCGGCCCCTTCTTGTCTTGTAAACTGGAGCTTTTCATTGTTGTTTTTTTGTTGAGGTGATTAGCAAGCAGAAGGATAAAACACGCCAACCCACATGGAAAAATCCAGCCGACCAAGATGAAGCTGATATAACGTTGGCCTCACAATTCCAGTTCGTCTTGGAGGAAAAACAGAAGGGTGTGAACATCATGCAATATTAGTTCCTAGAGTAATGTTTCATGTTAGCAGTACTATTATAATCAGGCATCTAGACAAATGCTGGTAAATTTGGGTTGTGGCTGGTAAGACTTTCTACTCTACCTAAAACGTTGGCAAATGAGCAACCATTGTTTGGCTGTTTTTGCTTTTGAAAAATCAAATTGGATGGTAAATAGTTAAGTCAATGAATTTGTGAAACCACCAGCCACAGTTCCCTCTTTAATTATTACAGCTCAGCCTATTAAAGCCCAGTACTAAACCACATGGCTATAGAGTAACCCTTTAGTTGAAATGCATTGTGTGGCGTCACAAGCACATTTTGAGTGTGTTATAATTGTATCAGAAAATAGCATGCACAAAACACAAGGGAGTCAGATTTGCTCCATCTTATCACATTACTCAGACTTCGTCTGTGGCCTGCAGTAAAGAGTTTGGGACAGAACCATTAAAATTGTTTACAACTTGACAGTCTGTTTAAAAAATGGTTAGAATTTATTCTTTCCCTCCGAGCAACGTTGGCATCATTTCCACTCCCATCAACACATTTCAGTGTGATTTTTAGCTGTAGGGAGGGCACTCCCTCAGAGTTGGAGCACATTGTAGAATACATGGGTGACTTGTGGGTGGCTCTGATTTCTTTAGGCTTCACTGAAAATGCACCCCTCTCCAAAGAAATGAGAGATGGTCTGCATGTGTTTTTCATGCAATATCCATTGTAAAGTCAACTAGGACACAAACAGACCTCATGCTTTACAATGCCTGACACATTTATAATTACAGCATTATTGCAAACCTATTGCAAAAGCCATTTATGTATCACAAGCCTTAAATTATTAATAACCTAGATGTTGGTGCTCCAGGTACCCCCAGAGGGAAATCATTTTCCTTATTAGCACATCCTTGTGAATTTGCTGATTTAGCATTTAGTGCAGAAAAGCATGTGAATGTATTTTGAATGTGGTTTGAAAGTGAATTAATTGAATACCTACATTTTGTTCATATCTATTAGATACCTCACCTATTTTTATTTCTAGTTTAGTTATTACTCAAGCTCTGTCTCAAACCAGTGGGGATAAGAGGAGAGTCGTAATAGTCATATCCTGGGGAGTTTTGTCGTGGCACAGCCCCTTGAGAGAATGGAGGGAAGACCTCCAGCGGACTAGACAATGCACAACACTCATCCAGACCCAGTGGTGTGGTGTGCAGACACACGTGGAGCACAGAATGGGAGAAAAACCACATTGAATGAGTCATGTCACATCTGGCGATGTAGCTTAGTAGTTGACGACTTGAGGAAGGCCATATTCCATCTTCATAGCAACAAATATGTCGCAGGCTGTTTTGGAGGACTATATATCCTGAATGTAAGATGTCTATCAAGCGGAAAGAGTTTCTTGATGACATCTTTTGTGGCCTGACTTGAGTACAGAGTAAATCAATAACTAGTATTAATCTGACCAGGGCCTGGTCTAGACATGAGTTTGGTTAGTGATAGCCTTGGGGGGGGGGGAATTGCCCTCAGTAAATCAACTTAATCAGTCATGTGCTGAAGACCAGTTTCTTGCACATCACAGAAACCCTGCCTATCTCAGCTGTGCTAATCTGTGATGTCTTTATCAGTACTAACAGGCTAACTTCTCTCTGCAAGCAGGTCAATGTGGTGCCAGGTTGTTGCACAGCTGCTTTTAGCCCATAATCAAAATAAATGTATCAGTGGAAATGGGAGAGGAGTGGGAGGGTTCGGTTCCTACTGAGACCAGACTTGAAAACTGTAAAGCATGTACTAACTGATAACGCAGTAAACGCCGGGCAGTGTAATAAAATGTCCCTCTAAATGTAATACAAAAACGGAATAATAACCGGATGCTGTCATAACATCTTCAGACTGATAATGTAATATTTTAAAACAAAGTGTTATATTATGATAAAGTAAAGTAATTGCTGGTTAATGTAAGTTATGTAAGTTATGTAATGTAAGTTATTACATAACCGGCAACAGTTATTACGAGTCTAAGATGTTATTACATTATCAGACAATATATATTACATTTACAGGTGTTAATACATTTTGTTATTACATTATCCGATCGTCTTTATCGTTTTGGATTTTGATTTCAGTGTCCACCAAATGGCAAAATTCATGATATCCCCAACTAGATGCATCAAGTCCAGCAATCATGAGTTAACCAGGGAAGGAAATGCTGCATGATGGAATCCTTTGAGGTTGTCTTTGGCAGGCCACCTACCTGTGGTGACTGTGCTTGCTGTAAAATTTGCATCATTGGAAAGCAGTTTAGTGCTACTACTTCCAAATCCCTGTCAAACCCTAGCGATGAATCAACTGTGTGTGTGTGTGTGTGTGTGTGCGTGTGCGCGTGTGTGTGCGTGTGCGTGTGCGCATATGTCCTATCTGCTGCCATTACAGGGAAAGTTTTTGGTCAGGTCTAGACTGGCTCTGTAATACAGTACATACCAGCAGATCAGCTGTGAGCAGATCCTGGGTTCATTTATAGCCGTGGCCTTGTGTCCCTGCACGTCTGCCTGGCAACTCCTAACTCTCTGCTGTTCCAACTACTCAAGCTCACCCACCTCTCTGACACTTTGGCCCCGTTATACTCACACCACGCCTAATTACTAGATAGACTGTAGTCTGGGGAATTGAAATGTAGGACATTCTTTATGTGGTTTGTACCTCAGTGTAAAATGCAGGCACCCTTGCTATTGTGAGATTTCTCCACTTGTGACCTAATCAGTTTTGTCTGCTGTTTATTTGCAGGTCCCGGGGGCTCCTATCGATGGAGAAAGTGGGCAAGATGTGGAGCAACCTGAGGAGCAAATGCCAAACACTCTTCCACAACGACAGTTCAGGGCTCAGTGAAAGCAGCGCTGAGGCAGATGCCGTCCACTGTGTGGTGGATCTCGGGCAGGGAGGCAGCTCAGGTGAGGCCCAGGCCTCTGGGGCCTCCAGCCCGTCAAGGAGCCTTCTCCCACTCCCAATGGTAACAGCAGGGCGCCGCCATCACAATTGTGTGTCAGACATCCCTCAGATAGTAGAGATCACTATTGACAAGGACACTGAGGATTTGCGGGGTGGACCAGGGGGTGTTCCCCTGGCCCGGAGAGACTCCTATTCGCGCCACGCTCCATGGGGGGGCAAGAAAAAACACTCATGTTCCACCAAAACCCAGAGCTCTCTGGAGACAGACAGACGGTCTGTGCGCTCACGGGGGAGTGGGGGCCGCAGGGACAGGCGCTATGGAGTCAGCTCCATCCAGGATATCAGTGACTCTGTATCTGGAGGACGCAGCCTGAGTGCTCGCTCCCTTGCGCCAGCGACTGAGCGACACAGTAGGCCTTTGCCTCCCCCTGCCCCCCCGCCGACGCTCCCGCTCATCTAAGACCCCCGTGACCTCTAAACGGAAAATCCACCTGACGGAGCTAATGCTGGAGACCTGCCCCTTCCCGCCAGGCTCAGACTTGGCCCATAAGTGGCACCTGATCAAGCAGCATACAGCACCGGTCAGCCCGCATTCCTCCACCGCCCTGCTGGACGCCTTCGACCCAGCCCACCCCTCTCCTGAGGATGAGGAGGAGCGTCTGCGCGAGCGCCGCAGGCTCAGCATTGAGGAGGGTGTGGACCCACCGCCCAATGCCCAGATCCACACCCTGGAGGCCTCAGTGCCAGGCTCCTCTCTCTACAAACTGGGACCAAAGATGGCTCCTTGCATTGGAGAGGCCTCTGGGGAGGGCCGGAGCTCAGTGCCCAGCTGCTCTGGTGGGGCTGGGCCTTCAGGGGCCTGTGGGCCGGTGCTGGGGGCTGCGGCGTCAGCCCAGGACTGTGATTCTGAGGAGGACTCAACCACCCTCTGTCTGCAGGCCAGGAGGCCCAAGCAGAGGCACGCCTCTGGGGACGGCCATCTGAGCCGGCAGCAACCAGGGCCCTGGAAAGTTCACACCCAGATTGACTACATTCACTGTCTGGTGCCGGACCTGCTGCAGATCACAGCTTTGCCCTGCTACTGGGGTGTGATGGACCGCTACGAGGCTGAGGCGCTGCTGGATGGGCGGCCCGAGGGCACCTTCCTGCTGCGTGATTCGGCCCAGGAGGACTACCTATTCTCCGTTAGCTTCCGCCGTTACAACCGCTCACTGCACGCCCGCATCGAGCAGTGGAACCACAACTTCAGCTTCGACGCTCATGACCCCTGCGTTTTCCACTCGTCCACTGTCACAGGGCTGCTGGAGCACTACAAGGACCCCAGCGCCTGCATGTTTTTTGAGCCGCTGCTCACAGCGCCTCTCCACCGAACCTTCCCCTTTGGCCTGCAGCACCTGGCGCGCGCTGCCATCTGCCGCTGGACCACTTACGATGGTATTGGCGTCCTGCCGCTGCCCCCCGCCCTGCAGGACTTCCTCAAGGAGTATCACTACAAACAGAAAGTACGAGTTCGCTGGCTGGAGAGGGAGCCGCCACTCAAGGTCAAATAGGGCGGAGCTTCCCCGCGGCCTGCTCACACACTGCAGGAGGAGTACAAAACTTTGAGAAACTCCCCATGAGCCAATCAGGAGAGGCCGTACCGACACGGCTCTCCGTCAGGCGGGGGATGGAGTTTAGGTGAAACGAGCTATACAAGATTCATTCTAATCTCTTTGTTTTAGTTATTACTTACATCACAGAAAAATACATATGATTATATTCATTATAACGCTGTCTGGCAAGCACATGTTTTAGTGTTGAACAGGTTTTTTGACAGGGAGGGAAAGCATAAATATCAACGCTTTGTGTCCTTTCTCTCCCGCTTTGTGCTAAGTGGCTGCCTGATCCCAGAACTTCACCCTGCCTGTAGACCTGCCTGCATGCCTCCCCTGTTCATCCCAAATCGCTAGTTAGGGCCACATGGTTAGGAATGTTGTACAGTTCACTTTGTGCTTTCTCTTTCTTTTTTTTTTTTTTTTTTCCCTCTTGACAAAGCGCCCCTTGCCTGACAAAGCGCCTAGTGGAGCACCTGTCCAAGAGGGTTTTGAGGTGCGTGGGTTGAGAGGGCATCTGGAGGTGCTATTGGCAAACTGCAATCAGAGCTTGTCCCATGGATCGAGCTACACAGGCACATCCCTGCCGTCTCTTTACACGGAGCAGTATTGGCTAAGCCAGAGACAGGGACAGATTATGAGAGGGCTCAGGACAGTACATCACATGCCCATAAGGGAAATGGTAAATATAGTTTAGTCCATAGGAACAACTACGCCCTCCTTCGGCACTAGTAAATAACTGATTTAATGGTGAATCTGTCTACTGTGTCCTATTTGGTGAGCAAGCTGATCTCGTCAATTTTCTTCCCAATGTGTACCAGCACTGATGTAACGGGGGAGGGTTCTTATGGAAAGATTTAGATTTTGATTGATTGAATTCTTGCCACCACTATAGTTCTCAAGCAGTCTGTCAGTTCTTCACTGGCCACAGGCACTTTAACTCTCTGCATGCAGTTGTTTATACACACGCACATACACAGTTCAAACTCCCAGTCTGAGATTGAGTTCCCAGGGTAACTGAACAGTCTGGTGTCTTTATGGACTTGTACCATGGCTTTATGGTGTCTTGGAGTTCTCGTCCCCCGGTGCTCATCTTTAGGTGGCATCTGGGATGCTGGTCAAACTTAAAGGGATACTTTGACCCTGTGAATCCAAGTTGGTTATTTCTCTTTACACTTGTACCATTGGTGCGACTAGCTGTACGGACAAATGCAGAACCTTTCCCCTGCAAATGTGACAAGTGCAAGGTGAAGACAAACAACGAAAATACAAAATGTCAGTGTCCCTTTAATGACCAGGACAATAAGTTAGGAGGTTGTTGGTGCTATTACCGAGGTTTCCTGGGCTGTGGGGTGTTTTCCTGGGGAGGAGATTCAATATAGTGAAAACTCCTAAATAGGGAGGACAGCTAACCTCACATAATAGTTCATTGACTTTACAAGAACTGGCTTGCAATGTTAGATTGCCGCTCCCAGGATTGGACTGCAGCACCTTTTTTTTCCTCTTCAATGTATAATGTTTCTTTTAAGGAGCTTTGACAACGAGACTGTTAAAATGTGTCAAGCTGTTTTAATTATGAAGAGTAACTGTGTAGTGGAGAAAATGATGTTGCAGTCTATTCTTTGGGAGCTGCTGTCCGTCTCTTTGGGACTTGTTACTATGAGGGATCATTGTTGACTTTTGTTTTGTCAACCCCAAGAAATCTCACAGCGTGGTTGTATTTGTGGGTCTGTGTAGGCAACCCGTATGTCCGGGATCTGAATGAACTCAGGTTATACTTAGTTGTATAACTATGTGCCTTTTAGAGAGCCATTTGTCTTGTTCCAGATTATTCAGTTGCTTTCTAATCCAACCCTGGAGCATGAAATGCTCCAACGCGGCCCATCCAGACGCCAGTTAATGAGACTGAAGAGAATAATAATGAAGAGGTGCATTAGCTCTGAGCTCACCTTATTGTTCATGGTGCACGTTAAATTTCTGTTACAGAAAAAAAGGTTATAATGGTGCTCTGTTGGTTAAGCCTGGGGAATTACTATAATGTTTAGTTCTAGCTCTGTAACACCCATTTCCACTCACTAACGCTTCCGTACTAAAGTTTTTTTTACATTGCTTTGGTCTTTAGTGGGTCCAATGCCAGCCCAATTGTAGCGTCTTGCCAGTGCATTTTTGTCCAGCCCTCACAATGAATAGGTCCATTTGATGTCCACAACTCGAGTACCATGCTAACGGGAGGGTGTACAGGTTAAACTCACCAACGTGAGAGTTTGAAGTTATCTGAATTATCGTAATTCTGACAATGCCTAAGTTAGGTCTCAGCAAAGTGTTAAAACCTGTTCTTCAACAACAGTGTTGCGGCTCCAGTGACTAGACATTACCTGGCTCTCCAAGACTTGAATTGTTCTTGAAACTCTCGATCATCAAACTTCATACGAGTGTGACTTTGGTATAATAAGATGGGTGCCGGCAAGCAGAACAGTCCCCTTAAGGCTTTCTAACTGAAAGATAATGTCTATATGAAGACCTTGCGGGTAACATGTCAAAACTGAAGTATTATAGCTGAAACTCACATGAGATCGTGATCATCAAATTTTGTCAATGCATTTTTTTTTTCTCCTTCATGAATATCTTGTCTGTGACCAAAGCTCTTAAAAAGCTCTTGCACACAGTTACCTGTATTAACTAGCAATGCTTGTCATTGTGTCTCAGCGGTGTTAAACTTAAAGCTCAATTTATATTTCAATAACAACTGAACAATTATTTCAAGTGAAAGCCATTTCTATCTGTGTGAGATGTAGGCGACACTATAAAAAAAAAGTATTCACGGGGGAGACCGCCGACTGACTGGCCCTCTCCTCACAGTTAAAGCTTCAAACCGCCCTCCGTCACAGCAGACTCACGAAAGATAACACGGCTGACTTTTCGTTTTGCAGGTGCTAACAGCTTGATGGTTTCAGTGGGCTTCGATGTAATCTCACTGAGCTGTCCGCCCTCTCCCCTGCTTTGCGAAAACCCTTCAGAATGCACCAAACACTAGTTCACGTTGAAGTCCGAAACATTTCCCCCTGCCCTGCACTTTTTTTTTTGTTCGTCAGAAAGCTTGAATTTTGCATGTTTTATCGCCCACACGTGTTAACAGAGGGGCTGGAGGACTGTTAAAGAGGGAGGGGGGTAAAAAAAGAAAAGTTGACATTTAAGTCACTTGCATGTGCACTTTTATGTTTCAGGACTTACTGCATCCACACTGTCAACTAGAAGAATGCTATATCTATTTGAACACACACACACACACATACACACACACACCCACTCGATCTTCCTCACTGCCACCTGTCTATCATGCTGCTGCCTAGCACTAGCAGACTCCTGGCAGTGCCCCACCCCACCCGCGGGCGCTAATCACAGGCTAATTTTACTGTGCTGGCATCTAAATTTACCGGACGCTAAAAGGGCCACTCTGTGTTGCCTAATGGCCGCTGTGTGACTGAGGGAGACTTTATTTTTTTTTTTTCTCTTCTCCTGACCACATCCTCAACATCACGCTGCTGATGCGGGGATACGTGGTGGAGAGTGGACTTAAGGCCTGTTGTTTGTCCAGCCCTCCACGCCCTGCGCCGCCCAGCCCTGCTAGGGAGATGTTAGGCTAAAGTTAGCATTAAAGAGAGAGGGAGCGCCCGGCTCACACAATGCCCCATTGAGCGCCACATTGACTGGCTTCCTGTTGTGGGAACGGGGTGCACGCGGGAGGGGGGGTGGTCTAGGGATATGTTGAAGTAAATGGCACTTTAATTGTGTATTTGTGTTTTGTGTGTGTATTTGCTTGAGATGGGGAGGACATGCGTGAGTGTTAGGAAAAAGCTGGTGGTCCTGGATTATTTCATTTGTGTTCAGGCATTGTAAGCAATGTCGGTGAGCTTGGAGTTGTGTTTTCTACCATGCTGCAGACTCGGTGGTGTATGTGTGCGCGCGTGTGGTGCGGGTGTACATTTGTGTATGGACAGAGCCACACGGAGGGGTCCGGTGGAGGGGATGCGGAGTTGGCTGTGAGGGGTGAACCCTATGAACAATGCCTCTTGCCCCAGCCCCCTCGCCCAACACCCCCTTATTCTCAGGCAGGCCCAGTGCAAGTTAAGTCCCAGGACCCTCTCAACCCAGTTTTCCCCATGGGAAATATCTAACATTTGGCGTAGCACATGTTTGCCGTATGACCTGTAGATTTAGGGAAAAAAAACATTGTATGTATGATGAATGATGTAATAGGAGCGTGATGAAAAGACATTTTATTAATCTGTGGTGCATTAACTGTCTGGAACACACACACATGCACACTTGCACATGTACGATCATACTTTCGACACCTGCGTTACCCCAGATATAAACACACACACAGACACACACACACACACACACACACACACACCCTCCCTCCCACCACCCCACCCTAAACCAGGGATGTGTAAACATGGACCACATTTAGCCAGCACCACCTTTCTGTGTGACTCCCCCGTAAAGGGGAAAACAGAGATCGGTGTTTACATGTATATTCTATGTTCTGAAGAAGAAGAAAAAACAAATGCCGTGAATTAGCCGAGATGAGAGTTTGGTTAGCCCGTGACAGCCGCTGCCATGGGCTAACCAAACTCTCGTCAGATGAATATCCATTTTCTTCTCCTCTTTTTTTTTTCTTTCTTTTCTCCTTTTTTTCTTTTCTTCTACTGCTATCAGGTAGGATTTGGAGAGTGTAAACAAAGTTATCATGTTCACATTTCAGTGTCTTTGTTGTTCTGTGTATCTGCTTCACCGTTCAAAGAAAAAAAAACAGTTGTTTCTTTCCAGTATAACCTGTTCATTTTAAAGAGCCGTATGATGCGACACTTGTAGCTGTCACTCTTGGTGCTTGGCTTATGCTTCATTGTCTTAATATTCCAAATAAAACTGTTAAGTGTAATCCACATTGGCCCATGTTTTAATATCGACTGTGCTGTATCACCATTGTTCTGATACACAGACCTAGGAGTCAGTGTGTGATTTCTTTAGGGGTCAGAGTGACGTCTTTGATTTCAGCTAATGCACAAGAGAAAGTTGTGGTAGATCACTGAAACCCAACGCTCAGCATCACTACAAACCAAACCAACCCCCCCCCCCCTCCTACTTCAGATTGAAGTTGCCCATCTGGCTATCATATATTCACATTAATTCATAATAAATGTTTCAGCAAATCTGTGTAATTTAATAAACTTTCTGATAATATTTCAGCAACACATTGTAGAAATGCCCCTCATATTTCAGACTTTTTAAAAAGGACTTGAAATGTGCTTGGGATATGAACTTTCATATATAAAAGATGGAAAAAGGTGGAGATAACTACCTGATGAGTAAAAGATTTTAACCAACCAAAGTTAAACATTTAAAATAGTTTCTTCCTAAGATGTGTAGTGAAATTTGAGAAAATTGTTGAGTCTATATTCAGACGGTGTTCAAATATTGTTTTCTGCAGAAGTCTATTATTTTTTATTCTTTTAATGCAGCAAAAAACATTCATCTTGCATCTTGTTGGTTTCAGTGTATAAATTAAGACTCATTTATTAGATTAGATTAAACTTTGATGATCCCGTGCAGAAACTGGGTTGTTGCAGCAGCAGATAAAAGGAGAGAAATGAAAATTGGATAGAAAATAACAGTACGAAAACATGAATTGCAGCTTGTATGTTCTCAGTGCTCTGCCCTGTAGTCTCACCTCTGCTGTACAGCTGCCTCCCAGTAAGACCGATGCCCCCCCCACCACCCACCCATCGACAGCCGAACCCATCCCCAGGCCCAGCGCTGTCTGTGCCGACAGACACGACCGAGCCGCCTGGAACTCCACAGTTAAGTATTTGTTCATTTGAAATGAAGTATAAATAGCATGTGGGTTATCGGTTTCAAGTTAGCTACCCGAGGCTTATAAATAATTGACGCTGGCCCAGGAAGAGGGAGAGGGGAGAGGGTGAGCTAGCGAGCACGCAGGGGAGGAACCTCTCCGCGGGCTCAAGGAGAGGACGAGAACCTGCGACTAAACTTTTAGCCTAGAAAAACCCAGAAAGTCACGAGGCTTTCTGAACAGGACGCTCACATCCAACCCTCTCAACGTGTACCCCCATGAAACCCTCTGGCACATCCAGAATAGCAACCACCAGACGTGTAGCGTTTCCAGCAATACATGTGGAATCTACAGTTGGATTTGGGTCGCTGGCAGGAGGAGGAGGAGGAGGAGGAGGAGGAGGATGAAAGTGCAGATGATGAAGGTGTGGTCAGTTTATCAGCGGGACAAGACCACTTGATTTCATCCCGCTGTGGTCCCGGCCAGGTCTGTCGGAGGCACCTCCTTATCAGCACACCACGTCGGCCTCCACAGCGCGGGCGCAGCAGCTATCTCCAGCTGGCACACGGAGCCTCAACAAGCAGTTGTTGTTGGCAGCAGAAAGACAAAAAGGACACGTCGAGGGTGAGAACCGTCAGACTGCCGTCAAGATAGGGCTTTTATTTTGAAAAGCGTCTGCTGTCGGGGGCGACTTGATCCCAGCTGAGAACATTTATCACCTTTGCATGTCGTTTGATAGTATCGGTTCACAGGAAAGCACAGTGTTTTCTTGATAAGACATCAGTCTTCATGGTATCTCTCTCTCTCTCTCTCTCTCTCTCTCTCTCTCTCTCTCTCTCTCTCTCTCTCTCTCTCTCTTCTCTTCTCTTCTCTTCTCTCTCTCTCTCTCTCTTCTCTCTCTCTCTCTCTTCTCTCTCTCTCTCTCTCTCTCTCTCTCTCTCTCTCTCTCTCTCTCTCTCTCTCTCTCTCTCTCTCTCTCTCTCTCGGGCTCCTGTCTCACTTGTGAACCAGTTAAGGCTTTTCATTTCCTTCACTTCTCGTGCTCTGAGCCCACATTTCTCCCCACACACAGTGCTAAGTCCAGAGCTCAACCCAGATACACACCACATGGCTCATCTGCACGCAAACTACACTGAGAAGAGGAGGAGGAGAGGATAGGATAGGATAGGATAGAAAAAGAGCGAGCGAGAGAGAGAGAGACGCTCCTGCTTTTCCAGGGTTGGAGCGCCGCCAAGTCTGTGGCGGCAAAGTGAGCGTTGACCTCTGGTTAACCTCGCGCAGATGCACACACACACAAGGCTTACATCCATATTTCATACTAGAAATATATCCGCCCGACAGTATTTCACACCCGCTCCGGACCTCACCTCCCAGTGGCTGAGAGGGCCGAGGGGGGGAGGGGGCAGGGCCAGGAGGCCAACGGGCCAATCATCATCTGGAGCCGAGGAGTCGAGGAGCCGCTTGGGATCCAGGACCCTGACAGATTATCGGTCCGTGTGCCATATTTTTGCTGCCTCACCGCTTGTCAAATCTATGGATCAATAAGCGTTGACTGGACTGACAGCGCGGGTGTCGTTGTAACGCGCCACGCCAAGAGCGGCAGCTTTGCCTGGTGACCTTTGGAAACCCCCCCTGGAAAGAGGACACCCCCACCTGTCGAACATCTGCGCAGCAAATGCAGTCGAGGCGCTCCTTCGCGCTCTCCCTCCCTCCGCTCCACCACCTTCACCTCCATCTTCAACACCCCCTCCTCCTCCTCGATCTCTCCATCCCCCACCTCCAGAAAAGTTGGACCACATGTGAACAGCGAACGGCATCTGGAGTGACCTCGTTTTTTTGGGTTTTTTTTCTTCTTCTCTGGCAGAGAGGCTGGAAAATTTCAGTGGGCATGTCCTGTTAATTCCTCTATCTTCCCCCCTCCTTCCCTCGCTCTCGCTCTCCCTTGCTTCCTCACTCCCTGATTCTCTATCTATCTATCTATCTATCTATCTATCTATCTGGCCTTAACTGCTTTTTTTCTGTCCCAGTTGCTGTGTCTCCACAAACCATGAGCCCATGCATCTGACCTTGTCTCTTTCCCTCTCTCATTTCTGCCACTTTTTCTTCTCTCCCGCTCCCCTCCGCGTCCTTCACTTCCAGTGTAGTGTATCATTGCCACTTGGCTGGCCTCTGCGTAAACCCTGGGTCTGCTCAGCAGCCCTGCTAACTCTCACCCTCGGCCTCCCCGTCGCTCAGCGAGCCTCCGGAAAGTTCTCCTCACTCGGAGCTCGCTGGCATAGGGACCCGACTCCATGTATGTGTTTATGGAGTTCTGACAAATTCCTTCCTCCTCGCTCCCTCTCTTGTGTTGGAGACTTGACATGCAAGCATTATATTTAATCCCTCATTCCCTGTGCAAGTAGAGGCCGTGTGGTGGAGAAGCCATGGGGCCTGGAGCTGCAGCTACGGCCCCTTGCGGTGGCACCATTATGGGGGCAGCGGGATGGGCTGAGCGATGGGCTCGCATGGGTCTTGTGGTAGAGCCATGGGATCTGTGGCGGGGCTGTGTTTTTCTTATGGCGGGGCACGGCCTGGATCATTGGCGTTGGGAATACCGGTCGCTCTACCGGTCGCTCTAATCTGCCTCTTAACTCCAACTGTGTGCAGATAGTGTCTCGTGTTAGTTGTCAATAAACCGAATTGTAACCTCTTTGTATTGTCTTTGTGTTTCAAAACCCCCTTCTGCTGCACCACAAAGAGTTATCGGCGAAATACCCGGAATGCCCCGGACACTGAAAAACCACCACCTTGCTTTCTCTCCCCATTGTAGTTGTGTGTCCGCGACGCCTCGAGTGGAACAGCAAGAGACAAAGAGAGAGACGGGGAGAGCGATCGGGACGAGACAGTGAGAAACGAGGCTCTGTGTGGTTTTCTTTTCCCAGCTGGCTTTCCCAAGAAGACTGAATCAGCCAAGGGGGGGGTGACCGCAAAGTAGCCCAGAGGCGTTTCATCCAGGGCCCCGGAGTCTGTGGGGGGTAGTGGTGGTAGTGGTGGTGGTGGTGGGGGGGCCTATACAACCACAATGCAACCACAACCCACATAGATTTTCGAGGGCTCACTCATTCCGTTATTCTATTGACATATTGTCTCCTGCAGATCTGACTTCAAGTTGTTGACATGGGTGGGTATGAACGCAGCATGAGTTTCTGTAGGGTTGCGATGACCCGCTCATATATATATACATTATAGATATTGAATTTCGACCTTTTTACATGTAGTTTTTCGTCGTCTTTTACTCAAGTGCTGTACCCAACTACAATTTGAAGGTGCTTTACTTCAGTATTTTCACTTTTTCTCCACTTAAATCCAAATCTAACATCCTGCCTTAAACACTTAAAGGTAAGGAATACCTTACATATAGGAACGCCAAGCACTGAAATACAAGGATGTCAAGTAGACCACGTACTTTAACTTTAGACACTTAAAAGCACATTTACTATTAAACTCTTAAGATTTTCTGATTTTCTTACTGATTTTAGTAGTTTTATTCTCGGTACAGTGGACCAATGGTCTCACCCACTACTCTTCCCTCCACAGCTGCAGTCTCACAGTTTGAATGCACACAGCTGTAGTTTGTTGAATGTATATTTGCAGAGGGATCTGTATAGTCTACTGTCCATAGTATGTCTTGCACCGTCTCTTTGCGCCGCATGTGAGGTCTCAATGCCTTCGTACCACGTGGGTCGAAAAAGTTCCTTTACATTTATAGTACCCGGTAGTTAAAGTGGGTCTGATTCTCAAGCAGAGGCACCAGCGAGGCCTGTAAAAAAAATAAAAAAATAATAATAATTTAGTCTTAAAAGGAACAATCTGCCAATGGGGTGAGATAGTCAGAAGCTTCTAGAAATGAGTGTCAACATCATGAAACAACGCAGAATAAGACAGATCACTCCACTAATATCAAGAAAATGACACTTGATTCAAGAAAATAAGAGACATTATCTCTTTGTACACAGATTGTACACTTGCTTTTATAGATTTGATGCATCAATACTTGATGAAATGACTTGTTAAGATGATGTTTGTTTTGCAGGGTTAGTTTCTTTCGGTCGATCCCTGTGGTGGCTGTAGAATAAGGCATGGACAGTGTTTGGGTATGAGGAGTTGTGTGACCGTGGAAGCGAAGCACAGAGGCTGCGTTTGAGTCCGCTTGTGGGCTGAGCGCAGCGAGTCCTCGAAACAGGAAATGACAGAACCTCGGCGCAGAGGCTAAAAATAATGCCCGTTGTTAAGGGAGAATAGAGCCGGGGAGGCAGCGGAGTACAGCAAATATTATTTCAATTAAACCGCAGGCCCAAAACCACGGCCTTATTTTCAGAGAAAAAAACCCAGGTGGCTGCCAGGGGGAAAATAAAGTGAGAAGAGTGGAGAGAGAGAGAGAGTGAGGGTGAGGTGAGGAGTTGAGGCTCTCACAAACGGGAGTCAAAGGTTGGGATGAAGGGGGGGGGGGGCGTCCTGAGCGCCACAGTCTTAGTAATGGTCTGACTCAGAGAAGATGTTGGATGAGGCCTGTGTGTGTTTTTCTGATTTGGGGTGTTTTGTCTTTTCTCAATGGTTTTCGACCGCCTCCTTCCCTGAGTTTGCTATTGTTTACGAGGAGGAGGAGGAGGAGGAGGAGATAAAAGCCTCCAGAACTGTAATGTTGGCACCAAACCAACGCCACTCCAACTCCCCCCGTCTTCCTCCTCCCCCGGCGAGCTCAACGCGTCCTGGCGCTCAGCGGTGCCGAGCTAAGAATGGAGCACTTCTCCAGCTCACGCAATGTGGTGTGCTGAAATTTCCTGCAATAAAAAAAACCTGATTGGGAAGATACCCATTAAAACGTGTGAGGAGAGAGCCGAGAGCCTGCCAGCCAACTGCACACAAAGAACGAGAGAGGCGAGTAGAAGTTGATGGAAAAGGGGGGGCTTGTTAGAGAGTGGAGGGGGGGGTGGAGGGATACTCTCCTCGCTGACCATTGGATACCCTGCCACCCCTCTGAAAAAAAACACACACACATTTTGGCATCTTTTGCATTCTCTCACTCTCCGTCTCTGTTTCGCTCTCGGTTATTTCTTTTTTTTTTTTTTTCAAATCCTGTTTTCATTTAGCACATGGCAGCGCTCCCTCAGACTCTTGAGTTTCCCAAACCAAGAGCTATTTCCTGATTCACTCCCTCGCTCATATAATTATTCCACTGGACTGTGTTTCTCAGTTCTTTTTTTTTTTTTTTTTCTTCAGCAGTTTTCTTTTCCAGCCCCGCTGCCTGTTCTGTGTTTCGGGGTGACGTCACGGCCCTCGGTGGGGCGAAGGCCGTATAACGGCAGGACTGGCTCACACTCTGTGGGTCGGAGGTCACGCTGGTCTCACACACACACACACACACACACACCCTCTATTGGCACTAGCGTTATGTGGGGACCTTGTGTAATTAATGAATTACCCCCCCCGAACCTCTGTGTTGCATTCACACCAGAGAATGAAACTCCATGACATCACCAGCGCCCCGGGCACAATTTGAAAAGGTCAACAGTTGTTTTTCAGCAGAGCAAAACTCAACGTTTGCACCGAAAACACATTCAAAGCTTTTCTTTAAACTCCACCACTGCCTCTATATTTTGCGATAGGAGAAAGATAGAAATTGTCCATCTAGAACGAGAAAAAGTAATCGCTTGCAAACAATTTACATCTGAAATTAGTGCAATTTGCACAATCGCAGGATTATCAAGGGGAACCTCTTGTCTTCCGCAAAAATAAGGTAGATAAGTTGCGCTGGAATTTTTTGCTTTACAAGTGACAGAAATGGCAGATTTGCACGTGAGTAAAAACACAGATGTGAGCAATTATGTCAAATCACTGGACAAACAGGGCTAGCTTCATCAGAGCACAGGAGTCCAGTTTGTTGCAGTGTTGGCGGGGGAGGGGGTGAAACATGCAAGGCTATAGGAGCTACAATTGTCCTCTCTCGTCTCTGGGCATCTGCATCTGACAGGGTAGGGCGGTGGATACGGTGGGCTCTCAGGAGGAGGGGTTGTTGCTCAACGTTTTCTGAGCTCAAGCGGGGTCACATGGCTAATATGTTAAGGGCCCTTGTTACAGGCCGCGGCATAGGCTCTATAAATGGTCGCATTGTTCCCGTACACACACACACATACACACACACACACATACAGTGAGGCTTATTATGCCTTAACCACTCTGAAACACTCGTAACGTGCCCTCAAATCTGTTGTTAAAAGTGCACACTCGGTCCCTGTGTACGCTCGTCGAGCTGCGTTGACACTCCGCTCTTTCCCTCCCTCCAGCTGTGTGCCTCTGCCTCTCGTTCCAGCCGTCCGGGCGTGGCCGCCGCTTGGCACGGTGGGAAATCTCCACCGAGGCTCCGCGAAAGTTATAGCGCTCGTCAATCGGCTGCAGGAGAGACGAGGCTCCAGAGGGACATGCCACTGTATGTGCAACAACAACAAAAAACAACACAACAACAACGTGTGATTACGTCAGGAGGGACGATGCTGTAAACGCACTACTCGGGGTTTGAGGTCGGGGAAAGGACTCACCCCTAGGGGGCGCTATAGTCTCCGGCAGTGTTAATTGCACCAGTAATAAACACACGAAAAGAAGAATTCAGCCACTTAGCGAGGGATTTAGTGGAGGGTAAAGCCGCCTACAATTCGTTTGCAGGTGGTGGAAGAGTTTACCGCCTTTCTAGGCCAACATAAATCTTAACTTCATATACATCAAAGTAAGTTGTATGAAAGTTAGACGAAGAAGGGGAAAAAAACAAATGAATGAAATTATACTTGACTTTTGCTTTATTTGGGACTGTTGCTCTTTTTTTTAATTTACCACTACATCACTCACCATAGCTGCTGGGTAACAGGCGGAAAGTAGCTCATACTCATTCTGCGTTGTTTTATTTATAAGGAAGATTTGTTGGCGCTTTGACTTGGAATGACTTCGGTCGAAAGCGCCAAAACCCTCGACGTGCTCGTCCAAAATAAATGCAAACATAAGACGTGGTAAGAACATCCTCATCTTTTTTTCCGCCGCATTTAAAAGCCTCCGACTTTCATCACTTTTCACTATTACCGGTCTTCACAGCGAGCGCTAAGAATAGCCCACCGACTGCAATATGCACTGTAACGGTAGTGAAACCCTACACCAGTCTAGAGGTCACAGAGTGTGCATGCAAGCGCTCATGCGAGTTGAGAGTGCACATGTGGGGGTTTATGAGGGAGTATGGCCTGCATGTGCCGTATGTCAGGAAGCGTGCATATGTGTTACACGCGTGGCCCTAACTGATTGGCTGCTGAGGAATCGGGGGTATAGTTCATGGCACCAGCAGAACCAGGCACTTGGTGGTGCAGAGGGATGGGCGGCAGAGCACCAAACGGCTCTCATGGTCCGGATGCGGTCGCCGCAGTAACCGTCACCGAGGTGTCAACGTTGTTCCAAGAAGATTCCATCCAACACTTGCCTGAACCTGACACTTCCTGCTTTCTAATCGAGACACAAAGTTAAACTGTGAACTGACATTTAATCCCTGTTGAGGAGGAATCAAGATAAGGGGTATGGTTTAAGATAAAAGGGTGATATATAGTGGAAAGAGGAATAAAACTTCAGTGGGGTTGTAAGGAAGGTGAAGAGATAGATACCAGACTGTCTCGCCTCCTGTGGGGAGGTGGGTATCATGGTTGGCATTGGGGAGTGCCTATGAGGACCACAGGAGACACAAGGAGGCAGTAAGGGCTGTCGGGAGCCAGGGGGGGGGAATGTGTGGAGGAAGAGGACACCACCAGGGGAGTCTGGACACGGGGAGGCATCCAGACAACAGCTCTGCAAACTCACCAGCACCTCCCTGCCAAACAGCTGAACCTCGAAAACCCCACGCAGGGCGGGCCGCCACATGCCAAGCGCTATCTCTCGACAATGAAGCTGACGTTTTCTTGGACGGGCGAGGGAAGAAGCGATATTTTCTATCTGATCTCATGCTACACTGCAAAAATAAATCCACTCTGATCCTTTAATCTGATATTGAGTCTTACAAACCAATTTTTCTACAAACAAGTGGAAAAACGTCGACCAGTGGGGTGAGATAACTGCACTCGTTGCCAACTTGCTTCTCGAACCAAGTGACATTTATCTTGATACTAGTGGAGTGATCTGCCTCGTTTCAAGATATTGTCACTTGATTCTGGACGAGTCAAACTGCATTGGAAACAAGTGATATTATAATTTGTTTTAAGAAAAGTTAGGTTATATCACTTGATACGACATTAAATGACTTGCTAAAATGGATGGTTTTTTTTGCAGTGCATGCAGGATGATCTGCACAACGAAAAGTCCCCCTTCTCGGCTGTGTATCTGCAGCTTGGAAAGATGAGACTTCCCATGGCGCTGGGTAACGTGACAGCCCGGCTAAGTTAAATGACAGGAGAGAACATTGAGTCCTACCACAGGCATGGGCACAGACGGGGCAGCATCGCATACTGCATCGTCTCTGCTGAGTCATGATGGGCACAGTGGTTCCCACTTTACCCTGGCAGCCTGGCCCGGTGGTCAGACGGCCTCAGGTTCCACATGGTGATCAACAGCCATAAAGTGCATCAACAGTCCTGCCTTCAATTTGATGGTCTACCATGCAATTGCTGAACTATAGACCCTTTGCAGAAGCATTACCGTGGCAACCTGACGCCCTGTTGGAAGACCAGCATCTGATCATCATGCCCGCTGGTGAAAAACTGTACTAAGAGTCAATACAAACAATTTTATGTTTATATTGTTACTGTTGTTGCTGCTACTGTTGTTGGTGTTGCCATTGTTGTTGCTGTTGCTGCTGTTGCTATTGATGTTGTTGATTTTGTTATTGTCTTTGCCCTTGACGATGACTTTCACTTCGCTCAGTAAAAAGAGGGAATGTAACTGTTTGGCAGCGAAGACACACAAGCAGGGATGCAGAATTCCTTAATGCCTAAATGTTTGAGCAACCAAACTTCATATAAATATTTGCAAAGGGCTTAAAGTGTTTCAGAGCACATTTGGTTGCGCTCTAGAGCTTTACCATGAGGCCAAAATTGGCATTTTTTTTGCAAACGGTAATATGTCAGGCACCATTTCACCAGCAGCTGCAGGACTTGTTCTACCTTTGAGATGTAGAACTTTTCCAGAATGATGATTCAAGCTTATGTTCCATATTCCACATCCCCTTTTATTACATACTGGACTCTGCTCGCTGGACAGATGTCCCACATGTTAAGTGAGTTTACTAAGAAAGGTTTCCACATCATTAGAAATTTTGGCTTTGAACACAGCAATTCAAAAATGGGTTATAGATGGACAAAGACATTTGCTTTGACACCATCATGTGGCAGTAATGTTCAACAACAGCACAAATGCAAGTATTAGGGATTTCAAAAGATAAGGTCACTGGTCTGGGATGTATGACAAAACAATGTTAGAAAGTCAGTATAGTCCATGACTGTATAGTGTATAGACAGGGGAGAGGTAGTGTCCACCATTGAAAATGAACTGGAACATTTATTTGGAAGGACTGCAGTACCGCAACTGGCCACTTGGAGGCCGCTTGCTTTCTGTGTTCAATCCCTGCACCCCTGATAGCAAGACTTCTATTTGGAAAGCTAGTTAAAATGACTCCCCAGATATGAAATGATCTGAGCAGAATGACTGAGGCTATCCGTTTTCATCTTCTCTTTTCTGATAATTGCTTTGTTTTTTCTCCTTTATTTCTCCTTCGGTTTTCCTGCCGTATTGGAACAGCCAACCACACAACCAAAGTTGACCGTGTCGTTCGCAGGGTTGACAGCAGCAAGTCGGACTAGCTATAGCTTTAGTTGCAGTTGTATTTGTTACTATTGTTGTTGTTGTTGCCATTGTTTTTGTTGCTTTTCCTGTTGCTGGTGCTACTGTTGTTGCTATTGTTGCTACTACTGTTGCTGTTGTTGTTGTTGTTGCTGCTACTGCTGTTGTTGGTGCTACTGTTATTATTTCTATTGTTGCTGTAATTGCTGTTACTGTTATTGTTGTGGGACTGGACATTCTCTCTTGACAGTGAAGAAAGGAAACCGAATGAAAGTGGGAGAGAAAACGGAGGTCTGTCTGCCAAAGATGCTGCAGGGAGGTTCAGCTCGTTCTCGAACAGGATGAATCTTTAAAACAATGAGCGTGTTGCCAGACTCCTGAAAGATTAATACTCACCACAGAGGTTCATGAATTGGTGAGAGATAAAAGACATCTCTCTCACCCAATCACTCTCCCTCTCTCTCTCCCCCCCCCCCCCCCCTCACACGGCCGGGCCAGCAGTCTTCTGGATGGGGGAGAGGGGGGTGTTGCGAGGGGGGGGACGGTGGGGGGGGGGGTTGGGTTACATTCCTTCCATTGGGGCTGTGTGTCTGCCAGCCAGGTCACTCCCAGTTCAGTCCCGGGAAATTGGGAGGGAAGAATTTCCTCTGTGTTCATACTGGACAGGACCGCAACCGCACAGAGGCCTGCGTGTGCATGGGGCATACGTGTGTGTGTGTGTGTGTGTGTGTGTGTGTGTGTCATGTTTGAAAGGGAGCACCCAGTGTAGTATGACTTGCATGTTCTTTGCTTCCGAGTGTATTGTACCGGAGTTGGGGCTGTGTGTGCATGTGCATATGGATTTGTGTAGAGGCATGAATGTGCACGGCTTCTGCTGATGTGTGTGTACAGTCTGTGTGTGTGTGTGTGTGTGCAAAGAAAATGAGAGAAAGCGAAACCGGGACAAGAAAGAGACAATGCAAAAGAAACCAGAACTTGAGTTTCCCCTTTTCTTTTACGTTTTCAGCCATTCAGGCACCAGGCATCACCTCTCCCGTTCACCCACTTCCACACCGTGCACAACAACACAATGACATCACACTTCACCAGTCCTCCGGCCCTCGCAAAGATGGGAAGATAAACTTACAGAGACAGACAAAATTCTTCTTTATGCACCAGTGGTTTGTGCTACATTGCACACATGGTCCTAGTTCAATAGGGAGAACACAATGTATGCTCTGCCAGGGTTAAGCTGGCAGTGTACTTGCTGTGGAAACAAAATTCAGCTGGTTTGTACAAACAAAAGGACAAGTTTGCAGAGAAAACAAAGCAACACATTGGCTTCGGCCCCCAAAGTGTGCACAGGCTTGCAGGCCCATGTCTTTGCAACAACAAATGCCCCAGTGCCTGATCGTCTGCAATTGGTCTAAAATTGATCGGTTGTTGTTGCCTTGTGAAAAAGCATCTCCACTTCCTTTTCTGATTGATTGCCTTGTTTAGGTGCTAACATCTCATGCTCAGCTCGTCAAAATGAAGGTGGGTATCTGAGGGTATCTGCCCCTTCATGACTGATCAAGCAGGGATTATAAAGATAGTGAGATGGTATCAAGTTCCTGGAGAGAAATCTCCAACAAGTTAGGGGTAAATGATCCCAATTTGTGCAAGACCAGAACGTTTACCAAGCTGGAGCGAGTATACAAACATTTGTATACAGTGACATGTTTAACTGAGGTTTGATTTCGGGCGGTTCGCCTCCATTGTAAGTATACCGCCGCTTTTAGGGAATCAATTCCCACTGAGGCCACCCACACTAAAAATGCCTACACTTGTAGTTCTGACATAGATTCATCCTATTTGCCTTATTACTTTTTCAAGCAGTTACTTCTCACAGGCCATTAGGGGCCGCCAATGTGCAAGCGCCATTTCAATTTTGAGAAACATAAAAAAACCTTGTGGGACCGTCAAACTAGTATTGAATCATAAAATCCTATTTTCCTTTGCAGAATTATTATTATTATTTTTTAATTATTTCACACAATTTAACTGGCTTATTCTGCCTCGTTTCGAGACATCGCCGCTTCCTGAAACAAGCGAAAGCTGCACCAGGAAACAAGCAGAATTGTCTCACAACATTGGCAGAATTTTTTGCTTTGCTGGGGGGAGGTTTCTGGCTGAGGTGATGTTTGGGACAGGAAACATATGAGTGGAATATGGGATGTGTAGAGGACTTGGCAGACACACACACACACAATGCAGGGAGGACTGAAGCTTTTGCAGACTTGGCCCTCGCAGACAACGTGTCACAAGGAATCAAATTAGACTCCTCTGCGTAAAGAGCAGTCAGAACAAGGCAGGGACTTTCTCAAGACATCGGCAATGAGCAAATTCAATCTCAAGGGTAATTTGTCGATTCCACAAAAGCCTTTCCGTGCAAAAAGCCGATCCTGCTTGCTTGCTTGCTTTTCCAGCGGGTTATTCAATCACGGCATTTTGTGCGTTACATTTTCCTGGCGAGGAACTTGGGGCGGGGCTGGGGGGGGGGGTGGTATAATCTATCACCGTAACACATTTCTACACGCCGTTTGAACTTTTGATTTACTTGTGCGTGGGAGTCACACTTACCGCTCGGGTCAAATGTCACTTTGACAAACATGTTTGAAGTTAAATGGAGAGCGACTACTTGGAATTTAGTACTATCGAACCCACGAGCCCCCCCCACATACACACACACACACACACACACACACGCAAGTTAGTATACCAAGTTAGCAAATCATAAACTGTTTTTGTGTGCACACCGCATGCATAGATTTCCAAGTAGCTCTTACAAGCGTCCGAACTGCCTTTCCACGCTGCCCTGTCATGACTCAGCGCTGACTGGGACTTCAACTGGGTCCGTTCCCAGTGTCCAGTCACGTGAGAGGGCCATTCCTCTCCCGCTGGCCCCGGACTGAGTTTAGCATCATGGGAACGGCCCGATAGCAGCCAGGGTCCCACGAGGCCGTGCAAGAGTTCAACTCAGTTAATCCGGCCGACCGGGTGCCCCGTCAATCAAGTTACCATGATTGAAACGCAGGAATTGACCTGAGAGGGGCGGGGGGGGGCGGGGGTGTTCAGTGTACTCAGCTGGCCAGTCTCCACACTCACCCTCAGCCTTCAAATAAGGAGCCTTTTAGTTTGCATGTGCAAGGGCTCGGTTTTGTTCATTCACTCTTGTCTCCGTCTGTCTGTCACACACACCCCAGGCTTTATAGGACCACCTGGTGGTCGTATACTCAGCTGCACCTCACCAGAGATCAACTCAAAACCACACCAAAACACAGGGAAGACAAACTAAAATCTCTACCCTAAAACATTTAACAGCTATTAGTAATGTTCCTTTCTGGATGCATTTTGTTGTTTGGTGGTGTTTTTCTTATTCCTGTAGATAACTGGCCAAACACGTTGAGACATTTCCAATGCATCTACAATGGAGTTTCATAGCAGCAAAGTTTTGGTGTCAGTCCCTCAGAATCAAAGAGCGAGGGCTTCTTTCTAGACTAGACCATTTTGCACCGACGTTCTACAATCACACAGGGAGAAATCCATCGTAGAAACAGGAGAAGACACCAATTTCTCCACCGACGGTATCCTCAATACACCAGAATGCCATGCAGCTACAAGACAAGTTGTGCTGTGAGTAAAGGGCACGTCCACGTTCACAAACTATTTGGCTAGCTAGCTATATTTATATGCCCACCTTACCTTTGATTGAGTGCAACAAGTTCACCCTTCTCTGGGTGTTGTCAAAGGGCATTCTGGGAAGAAGTAGCAGTAGAAGTAGCCGAGGCAGGTTGAGGGGAATAATCAATCTACTCCTGGAATGCATTGAACATCACAAATTGATAATATCTATCTGAGGGGTGACTTCTCCTTTAAGTTCATGCAGACAAAACAAGTAAACCTAAATTGTGATAATTTGTATCAGAGGATGAGGGTGACTTAAAAAGTTGAGGAGGGCGGGGCTCAGTGAATTACGGCATAAAGGAGTCTGGCCCGAAATCGTATGTGTATTAATTCTTCTACTCAACACTAAAACTACTTTTCAGGAAAGGAAAGAGGCCCAAAACGCCGGGGAGCATCATCCTTCCTCTCCTGTATCTGTCAGTTCCTTGATAATACAACAAGAGAGAAGCATAATGCTGATCAGGTTATTGTCCATATTTATTCACAGCATCTATCCCAGTTCTAAACAACAGGCCAACTATAAACACTATGGTCATTGCCAAGGCACAAACACACACACACACACACACACACACAGCTAAAAGGTATACTGAATGGGTGGGACATCGGCATGGCATCTGATGTCATGGTTAGCTGTGTTTGTCTGGAGGATAAAGCAAGCCAGACTGTCCTGCTGGCCAGCGGACCTGCAGGGATGGCTCAGGTGAAGGCAGGAGGGGCTGCAGCGAGGAGCCAGCAGGACTGTGCAGAGATGTACTCCGACATGGCCGCCGTCAGCTCCAGTGTGGGTGAGTCTGCATGGTTTATTGTATATGAATGATGGTACACTACAGGGTCAGGCCGGTGGGTTGGTTCGCCGATATGTGTATTGGGCCTATATTGTCAGATATTGGTCAGTCAGCGTCGTCCACCTCCGGTATGATGGAGGGTTCTTTGGATACTTTAGTTATTTATTTCATGGTTACAATAATGCTTAATGAATTAATGACTTAATTCACAATTAATTCTTTAAATTAACTGAAGAATAAAAAAACTGAATACTTGCATTTTGGGGGGGAATTTCTTGGGCCTTAAAATGGTTGCATTCAAACATATTGAATATCGGCCTGTATCGGTCTAACCCTGATAGACAGTGTGTTAGTTAATTGCCAGGTTGAGGGATTACAGGTATCTAGATGAAGACAGTCATCTGAGTAATAGAGGAAAATAAAACGCAGTGATATATTTGGTTTATTCTGATGATGGGAAATGAAGGCTTCAAAGTTGGCGCACGATCCACATCTAATCCTTAAAGCCAATCAAATCACCTTCTTAATCCCTAAATTAGGTTTATGAATCAGATTGAGTCCAGTTACCAGGTTTGGTGGATAATAAAGAAAAGAAAAGAAAGCTCAAATAAGAAAACACCATTAATACAAATCATTGAATCGGCTCTGTCCGCCTCCAACCGCTGTAATGTGAACGCACAATGTCAGCTCAAGCCACCAATTTACAAATTAGTCACTTTGTTAGTGGTTGTTGTAATAATCTCGGTCAAATCCACCGGTCTCTGGTGTCTTTTTCTCACGAGATTGTCTTTGGCGGCTAAAGCCCCGTGGCTCTCGGGTTGCCCGGGCGGCAGCAGGAACCATTAAGTCAACATAATCCCTCTTTTTTTGAGACGGTCATCAGAGAAATGTGCTCTTACAAATTTCGGACACTTTTTTGTTACGCCGCCAACCCGTGGGAACACAAGGAGGCCTAGGTCAAGAAACAGGAGCTGGAGAATTTCCTCCCAAAATCACTCTTTTGATAGAAGTGAAGCGGCGTTTTGCAGCATCCATTCAAACTCCCCGAACCCCTTCTTTTTCTCTTCCTGAAAACAGATATCGGAGAGTCAGTCAGGAAGGGGCCATTGTGTGAGACCTCCTTGGCTGCTGGCCTCGGCCGGCGCAGCAGGGCCTTCCCCTCCCCGGCCCGCAGACGGCACCGCACCACCTTCAGCCACAAGCAGCTGGAGCAGCTGGAGGTGGCCTTCGGACAAAACCACTACCCGGACATCTACTATCGAGAGGAGCTGGCCCGGATAACTAAGCTCAACGAGGCCCGCATACAGGTGGGAACTAAGCCTGACTGGGTGGAGGGGATATTTATCGTCTCCTCTTTGAGAATGATATCAATAATGTGCAGTAGTAGAGGATGAGGGTGGGTAGGTCTTGGATAATTCAACTTCAACCTGATATTTAGAGAGGAGGAACAACTTATTATTATTGGTGACATTTACAGTGAAACGGTGATTTGTTACTTGTTACTGGGAAAAATAACAATTACTGTAACACGTTATCATTGTTAGTTTTGCCAAACGTCTATGTTAGCCCACACATGGCATTGCCATATAGGTGATGTGCCCTAGAAATGCTAACCATGTGTTATTTGTACACCTGATGTATTGCATGTCATCGGATTAGGAGTGATTGTTAGAATGGTACTTGCTTTGTTTGTTTTAATTTCAGAGCAAATGTCTTTACATTCCCTTTACTTAATGCATTATACCCTTTAAAAGAAGAAACTGATTAGGCCGACTAAACTACTCTACAAACTCATGTGATAACTTTTCTTTCATGAGAGCAGAGCTTTTTAATAAAGTTGCAAAAAGCAAAGTTTGACTTGTTTTGCCTTGCTTCTTTCTTGGGCTCAACATGGGCCGACTGACATGTCCTTTTCCTGAGCAGGTATGGTTTCAGAACAGAAGAGCCAAACAGCGCAAGCAGGAGCGGGCGTCCCACAAAGTGCTTCCAGTGGGCATGATGCCGGGCCACAGGGCGCTGCTGGGTGGCATGTGCATCCAACCGTCTGGCATGGCCCGGCAGTACTACCCCCAGTCCCTGGCGCACATTCCCCACCTCGCACCCATGCTGCCCTCGGGGGGGTATTCCCACCACCCAGGCCCAGTCAGCCAGTGCCCCTGCCCCACCGTCCAGCCACAACCAGCCCCCCAACGGCAGCATGACGACTGGTACAGCCCGCTGAGGAACCTCGGGGGGCCGCCCACCAACCTGACCTCATCCATGTTCTCTCTGGCCTCACTACCAGCTCTGGACCCCACCTCTCACTGGAGCTGAGCATGGGTAAACATCAATTACCTTTCAGAATAAAATAAAAAAACAAAAACAAAGATAGAGCTGTTTTTTTTTTTAACCTATATTTATCCAGGGCAAGTCAACTGAGTCAACTTTTTCCAGCAACGCCCTGCTTCACATTCACTTTAAATCACATACACTACCATACCCCTCTGCAAATATACTGATGCAGTACACTGTAGCAGGTCTGACATTGACCCAGTTGTTCATTGCATTGCATACACACACTTTCTACTCTCATTGCAATTAAACCAAAATGAGATTTGGACCCTGTTGCATGTGGCGTGCTGTAAAACATCAAGAGGAAAGTCTGCAGATTACAGTATTTAATACGTCACATTCCAGAGACAACACAGTTGCATCTGTTCTGCTATTCAGTCAAACATTCAAAGATCCTGAATTGATCAAACCATTGATACTGAATGACAAAAATATAGATTTCATCTGTAAGAAATAATACATTAGAAGAAAGTACAGATGGATTAAACAGACAAGTAGGCTTTGTCACACAAACACACCACATTTGTCGTTTGAAAGGCAGCTAACTTCTGGGAGCACATAACCTGTGGCTGCATTTGTTGTGTACAATGGTATATAACAAGTGCTTTACTGAAAGCCCATGAGGCAAAGTCCAGTTTTGAAAATTGCAGTGGAGTGGCATGAACAAGAGCACTGCTAGTGTATCCAGTGATGAAGAATTAACAATGCACAATGTGGCTCTACGACGACAGGTACATGTCAAGTATCGGCTCTTAGGTGCTCAGCTGGTTGACAGACTACAGCGGAGACGATGGGTACTTGGCTCATCCAGTTGTGGTGACCTTGTGGGCAATGCTCTCTGGCACGCCGCATGAAACCTTCGCTTGCAACATGCGATATTGCATTGTTCGGAACCTAAGCTCAGTCATCACTCGAAAAATACAAATCCTTCAGTTTAGCTACTGCTCTCTATGCACACTACATCATAGGCTATATTACATTTGAGCAAGTAAAGGCCACTTTCGAATGTTATGATGACCACCTGTTTGTCTCAGTGCTGTCTAGAATAAAGCAACAAAATAAAAAGCAATGAATTCACGAAGAATCGTTTGGTCCACAGTGTTGGGTAAAGGTGTACTAGCTAGTGTAAATGATTGTGCGTTGATTCAAGTCCAACTTGCGCGCAGTACCAAGTTGGAAATTTGGTAGTTGATTTAAACCGCTTACATTCTGTATAGAGGCTACTGGGTTCTCAGGGTGTGGTAATCGTAGCACGACACAAAAAACTACAGCAGCTCGTGTGCTTTAAACAGTGACGTGATTTTGGAAACAGGAGGGGGGTTGTTCAAGGAACCTCTAAAGAAGGGTGGAAATGTCACCGCGTGACGTAAGCATTCACTGGAGTCACATAAAACTCTTATTTACCTCTTTTTCTGCCATTCATCAAAAAATTATTAGCGTAAGGGCTCATTTCATTTTCTCGCACACTTGTTTTAAGGCCAAAACAATTCTTCATTTCAGAAGCAGCGGACCCACCTCTTGTCTGTTAGCAATTAGGGTACATGAAAATAAAAGGTAACTTATTTGTTCACAAGCTAAATAAGTTACCGACAACTCCATCGCCCTGATTGATGCGGTGGTCTGCCGAACTACGGCCGGGGCTTGTCAGTTCGGCTCCCGTGTACGCTCGTGGTCCCTCCCTTCTCTACAGATTCCTTGCTGTGGTTGTGGACGCCGAGGAGCGGTGTAAGCGCTCTACTCCAGTGACTTGGCAAACTCGGCGTAGTCTATGTACCCGTCGTTGTTTTTGTCATCGTCCCTCAGAACGTCGTCAATGAGACTTATGAGGTCCTCCTCTTTCATTGGCTGGCTGTTCTCTCCTCTCTCCTGAAAGACAATCAAAGATAATGAAAAGAGAATTATTTCAAGACAATATGTGTGTAGGTGTATGTATATGTGGCGACCAGATATTATACTTCAGCAATTTTTTAAAGCTACAAAACACACGTTACAGATGGACACAATGCACACACTTGAAGGAAAAATCCAGCCACAAATAGTGTTTATAGCTATTACTGATGTACCTTGCATTTCTGCACAATTCTAGCAATCTAAATCAGTAAATGTCAGGTTTTGGTGTCAGTCCCTCAGAATCAAAGAGCAAGGTCTTCTTTCTAGATTCACCGTTCTTTCTAGAGACACAAATTTCTCCACCGACAGTAGCTTCAATAGACCAGAATGCAATGCTGCCACATAACCAGGCAGTCGCGATCACAGACACACCTCAATGTTCACCAGCTAGTTGGCTGGCTAGCTAGCTATATACACGCCCACTTTTGATTAAAGGTAACAAGTTCACGTCATTTCTCTGGGGGTTGTCGAAAGTGATGCTGGGAAATTTAGGAAGTGACGTTTAAGTCTAAGTGAAGTAGAAGTAAAAAAGAGGGAGGGAATGTGGGTACATCAAAAAAGCTAATTCCAAAACCTCATCACAAAACAACTCCTGGAATGAGATTAACATGACATGATATAAAACAGTGTAAGAGTATCTAAGGGTGGATTTTTCCCTTCACAGACACACACCCACCTCTCTGTGTACGTGTGTAATAGCTGTGGCCAGCTCCAGCCCATCCAATAGGTTGTTGCCGTCGTAATCGTGCATCTTGAAGTAGTGCAGCTGAAGTTCCTGGGGGGTCATGTCTTTCTCCGGTTTCTCTATCACTCCCTCCAAATGCTCCATGATGTGGCTTTAAGACGAGAGAAGGGTCACTTTGACGTCAACCGCCCACAGACAGAGCATTCATATCTCTTATCTGTTAAGCTAGCCTTATGTAAGTGTACATAACATCATGGTTTCCCACATTTTTCAGTTTAAAATCTCACATTTTTCCAGATCTTATTTTTTTCCACAGGATTTGATATTTTGTTTGGTGTTCAAAGGCAGAGCATTTATGTTACTTGCAAAGCTAGCCATAAAATCATGATTCCCCACACATTTTCCATATCTTTCCATAGGTTTTGACTGAATTTGACATTTGGTTGGTGTTCAATATAATGAATGCTCATGGTGGCTGGGCAAGCTGAAGATTATTTTTTGCAACACGTGACATGAGACTGGGTCTACAACCACATGAAATGTGCCATCCTGTTTATATTAAACCATATTCTGATGCTTTTCCGAAACTTTTCAAGATATATATTGTCATCGGCAGGAATACGGCAGGAAAAGGGGAAAAAAGTCTCCTAATCGCACCAAGGCAGGTTGAGCTGTTGTTGACAGTGTTCAAAGGTCACCATTCCCTGCAAATAAGGCCGGTATCGTGCATTTACTAGCACAGAGAACACTTTAAATGTGCAGATCACGCTCACTCTTTGTCCTGGATCATGTTCCTGTCCAGGCGGCCGTGGCTGGCTCTCAGGTCTTCATCCTCTGTGGCCAGAGGCTGTTGGTGGTGCTCTGGGTCCCCATGGGAATGAACGCACAGCAGACAGGAGAGGAGGATGAGCACACCCCTCCACTCCACACTATACCTCCCACTGGGACTTCTCATTCTGATAGAAAGATAGAAAGATAGATAGCTAGATAGATTTAAATTGTTCACTGTATCTCAAATTGCATATATCTCATAATTTTGGTATGTTTATGTATCATAAACTTTTCTTATACACATTTTTTTTGTCGCAGTTCCACTGCTACTGTACACCAAATGACATGAAAAACACCACAAAAGTCACAATATAATCACTACTGAGTACCAGAGACACACTATGAGTCCCTATAGGAACAGTATTGGTACCATAGGAGATGAAAATACCATACAAATACCACAAACTAACATACGGTCACTATACACTCATTAACTTACTGGGTACCATAGGCGAACTAAACTGTTAACTATCTTCTGTTTACATAGTGGAAAACCAGAGACATGCGCTAGCTGAACAGCTGGCTGTACCGTTAACGTTAATGAGCTTTGTTTGCAAAACGCTCTATTTTACGACATGTTTTACAAGACATGACAATATATACTACGCAAACTGCTAGACCAACAACTACGGCTTGCATTTAGCACACGGTGAGCTAACTGCGTGACAAATAAAACGGTAAAGTCACCTGTTTTTTTGAACAGTTCTGTTGTGTTTTACAGTTGGCTGTAGTGTCGTTCATTCACTGCCTTTTCGGTCCTAGTGAGTCGCCGTAGTCACTTTTCAGTCGTTGGACACGACAGCTAAGTCTGATTGGATAATGTTACCAGAGATGGTATTGGTGGAACAAGAGGCTTTACTTCTACCTACATCCGCGTTCGCTTAAATCCCATTAGACAGACTAGACTGTTACTTTGTCTAATTGTGAGTCAATGGCAGTGTCTTTCATCCGGTTCATTATTGTTTTTTCGGCGGGAAGCTTATTTCATTCAGCCAAATAGAATCATTTTAAGGTCTTAGTAAACTATTGATAACGCTGTAAGACCTTGATATCCTATGTCTTTTCAACAGTCCGGTTTTGTGCATAGTGGCATTGTGGTAGTATGTCTTTAATGAATATCCAAGATTCTTGCCGAAATTAGCTGCCGTATGTATTTTAGCTAACAATCCTGCTAGTTGAATATTCGTTAATTATCTCATTTTTGTAAGATTAACACTATGTCCAACGGACACGGATATCCTTAGACTGGACCAGGTAGCGAACTATCACTATAAAGTAACGATCTTTGAACAAAATCTGATTGGATGGTGTCACACGTCAGCGGTGGGCGTCACCCAGCCCGCTTAGCTGTCAAACGTTCTCCACACTGCACGCGCAAGTATTATGTTGTGGACGTTTTCTGACTCGGAGAAAGGCGCTGTTTTCTGACAAGCAAATGTCAAGTTTCCAGAGAGAAAATTACGCTGCTAAATCTCTTTTCAAACGGCTTGAGGTTTTCTTTTTATCTCTCACTAAAGTAGCTGATAGACTCCCAATAAAGACCCCCAGTAGAGACCCCTATATCTCTCTTAGTCAATAACCCCTGTGCTCAGTTTAGGAGCTTTTCCAGAAATTGACGAAAAAGGACAAATGTTAATGTACAAATGTCGGTGCATTTCTAGGAATTTTTCATTTATTTAATTAGCTTTTTATATGTTGACTACTTTGTCTGGATGAAGGCGTTGCAGTGTGCGTCACATTTTCTAGTTTGTGATATATAAACAATATAAGGGCTGACAGATTTATCACTTTGTAACCGAGCCAAGTGGTTAGGCAGCGTCAGCCTGCTAATGCTGCTTTCCCAGATCAGGAAGCAAACCAAGAGATTTCTGCTTAATTGGTTAATCGTTGAACTCCTTAATGAAATGAACACTAATATAACATGGAAATAAGACCTTCTATGCACCCATAGAAGCCCTGCCCCTGTTTCTCTTGCAGTGTACATTCTGCGGCACTCTTTTTCACCACAGTTTCGTTCTAGGCATTTGTATTTTCTATTTTCTTAATCCCTACCTTATCCCGTTAAAGCGTTAATGGAAAAGATTAAGGGCAAGGGGGCTTTAAGGAGAAGACACCACTCCTCTTAGTTCAAACACCTGCAGACCCATTGCAGCCTTCTCAACATGCCACACTCATTTCAAGCAGACGGGTTCACTGTGTCACAATAAGACTTCTATGCATCACCTATTTGTTAGAAATAGTCCAAATCAAATATAGTTTACAGAGTCCTAGATGATGAGGGTAAAAAGAGATGAGAGACGTTAAGAGGGCTGACACTGTTTAAGTTAAGAGTACTATAGGTCAAAAGGGTAGCAATCACCTGTTTGGGGGCTCAGACCTATTGTATGATATTACAATGGCTACACATTCCCTAACTACAATATCCCTCTAGAGACTTACTTGCTTCAGAATATTCTTAGAGATACGTTTCAAAATCTAGAAAAAATGAGGAAAAAACATGCATTTGCATATGTAAGATGACATTCATGCACAAATATATATTAGACACTGGAAATATATTTTCTTCCTAAAATGCGCCGTTGACAATATATACAAGTACATCCAAGAACTATATTTCTAATGAATGTCATCTACAAATAAAAAAAATGGAAACATATCTGAAGTGTATATGAAACGTTTTTATTTTATTTTATTTTATTTTATTTTATTTTATTTTATTTTATTTTATTTTATTTTATTTTATTTTATTTTGTTTTATTTTATTGTATCATTCATTTATTTATTTTCACAGTGTGGGTTTTAAGGTGTTTCAGCCTCTCCTACTTAACATGATCTTGGCTGTGCATAAAAAGGGCTGCCCCCCTGCAGTCCAAGATTACACATTTATTTCTCTTGGTAGTTTGCAGTTACTCCCATCGTGTCCGGGGAGTACAGTCACCACCGGGACAGAGCGGCGATGGCATCCCGCGTCTCCTTCACCCAGTACCGGCTGGAAGCGGAGATTGAGCGCTACAGAGCCGAGTGTCAGTGGGACAAGATGCCCGGAATGATCGACCAGCTCCTGGCTGCGCGGATCCACGAAGACGGTGAGTGGTCTGCACCTGGAGGCTTCCATACAAGGTGTTTTATTTTGCTTCCTGACTGTTTCCCTTCCTCACTGAGCCACACACTGCGAAAAAGTTCACCTCAACAAGTGATTTAGTCTCATATAGTCTTAAAAATTTTTTCCCCTAGAAGTAGAAACACAGTCTGCCAATAGGGGTGAGATAATGTAGATTCCACTAGTTTCACAATGCAGTTTCACTTGTTCCAGGAAGTGTCAATAACAAGACAGATCACTTTACAAGTATCAAGAAAATGACACTTGATTCAAAACAAATTCTAGAAACAAGTTGATTTACAATGGAAACAAGTGGAGTTGTCTCCCATTTGCTGATTTTCTTCACTTGTTTTAAGAAAAAGAAGATTTTAAGACTCAATTCAAGACCAACTCTACTTGGAAAGTTGGATTTTTTGCAGTGCAGGGTTTGTAACTGTGCAATAAGTTGGACTTTGGACTTTCAACTAAAGGGACAACTGTACTGAGGGCGTCTTCAGGTTTACCCTGTGAAAACACAATTATGTCTCAGAGGGTTTCCAAACTGGGGTCTTAGGACCACCAGGGGTCACTTGAGGGGGGTCGCAAGGGGGCCCCCCCAGCAAAATGAGGAATAGTTTAATTTCAGCATGCTTTCACTCCCTAGAAATTGTATAAGAATGTATAAGAACGGCTGTTTTTTTAATCCTAGACATGTTATCTCCCCACCTGCAGTAGAGATAGAGAGAGAGAAGAGAGAATTCAAACAACAATTGTCCCAGATGGGTGGTCCCTTAGGATAAATTCTTATCAAACAGGCGTCTGTGGGCTGGTATCTATTTGGAGGCCCTTGAAATGAAAAAGTTTGTCAACATATCCTATGTTGTCAAGGAATGAAACGGCAAAACAAGATGTTCCTGCTAATGGACAAGGCGGCCTATTCACTGCATGTCTTTGCCCTTGAAATGATTCCGCATGGTGCGTGTGCTCAAACAGTCCGTGCAAACACACTTATCATTACGTGCCTCATAACGGGGTCGGTAATGCGCCTGCCCCCCCACCACCCACCACCTTGGCAAAGTCAACATGTGTTTTGCGGTGACGCGACTGACCCGAGTCGCACGGGCAGCCGTTGTTGTGTCAATAACTGGACCAGTCATGGGTCGGCCGTTTTCTCCCAGGCTGCACACACACGCACTGAAGTGTTAAATCTAAGCGGTATTGGTGTGTGTGCACAGTTCACATTAGCCCTGGCTGCTCTGATGTTGAGTCTGCACCAGTAGCTTTAGTCTCGCCTTGATTTTTTTTTTTTTTGCTCTTTGAAGTAACTCTCCATGCCAGGTCAAGCCGCACGGCAGATTTCCCAGCGTTTAGTAAGTGTCAGTTTTTTTTCAGTGACAATTATTTGGAGTTGGAAAGTGTTGATTGTCCACCCACAGAGTCAAAACTATCTAAAAGTGTTAAATTAACCGTCCTCACACACCTTTGATTCAACCAGAACATTCCTGCAAGAATTTTACATCTTGGACACTTTTATTGCAACGTCTGTCCTTAAATCGCCCCTACTGGTACTGTATCTATCCCTCACTGATACCTCTGGCCTTGGCTGTGCTGATAAACCTGACAGGCAAATATGTCAAGTACACCAGGTCGTAAACACTGATCTGAGACCTGGCGTCAGAACACACACATACACAGAGGAAAAAAGCTAAACAGGAAGGCTTTAATCCACCGTAATGTTTACTACTGGACACTGACTTGAAACTCAGGACGTTTACTGAGTTTACTGTTTAACCTAACATCGCTTGACTGGTCTAGGTAGACATATGGAATGCTTGCCTTCATCAACATCTTGAGATGATAACAGCTATTTCAAGAAAAGTAAAAAGGGGAATGGAAACATCGGACCTGTCGTTTCCAAAAAGAGTTCTGGACTCTGGTGTATTTGAACTCCTCTCACCGAGTCGGTGGGAAAATGATGTTTTTAATGCACTCTGTAGGGTTTGCTTTGGCTACAGAAACAAATGACCCGTGACCCCAAACTCAGACCTACTCCTCAAATGTCTGTTAACGCACAACTTTTAAATCCCGCCCCCCCAGATGACTACGGGATGCTGCTATTGGCCGAGGCCCTGCTGGAGGAGTGCCTGCAGGAAAACACGGACCTATTACGGAGCTCCACGCCCCTGATGGACAAGACCCAGCCCAAACTGTCCCAGGCCAAAGGCCACCTCAACACCATCCTGAGCCGAGGCCGTCTCACAGTCAGTCAGAGGGTCTAATCTGGTTTCCCAACGTTGTTATAGATTCTTTTCTTCTTTTTATAGATTATCTAAATACAAGTAAATAATATAATAATAGGGGAAAATTACAAAGAGAAAAAAAGTATATAAAAAGAATAAAACATCTATATAACATTTTGTTCTTTTCCTCCACCTCTCCTCATGAAGGAAGCTTTTTAGTCCAAGTCATATGATCTGTTCTTCTGACCACCTGGCTCCCTCTTTCCCTGCAGCCCAGGTACCTGAACGAGGCCCTGCTGCTGATGGCCAAGGTCCACTACGTCCAGGGCCGGTACCGGGACGCCCAGGGAATGTGTGCCAGGGTGGGGATCGAGGGCCTAACGCAGGATGACCAGCCCATCTACCACCTACGCCTGCTGGCGGAGGCTTTCGTCATCAAAGGTATCCGAGGCCTCTCGAGACTTAAAGGGGCAACGCGTAGCATTTTAACACCCATGACTCTATAACACATTCATTTTGAGACATTTGTATAACTACTGTAAAGAATGAGAGCATTGCTGAGAAGATTGGCAGCCTCTACGCTTCGTTTTACATTGTGTGCCACCAGGACGGATTTTACAGGAAATGCTTTATGGCACAAAACAGGAAGAGGGCGCTGTTCTTCCAGCGCAAACGGAGCTAAAGAGTCTCTGGCAATGGCAGATGGTGGAAGGAGTGCAAGGGCGAAGGAAAAATCACTTGCAACATGTTGATCCTCTTCAGTAAAGCAAAAAGATGCCAGGGAGGACAGGAAGCAACAGGGTTTATGGAAAATGTAGTCTTAATTTTGAGAAACACTAGCACTAACATCCCTGTGATGGACTGGCGACCCATCCAGGGTGTTTCCTTACCTTCCACCCGATGCATTCTGGGATAGGCTCCAGCCGCCCTGTGACCTTGAATAGGAATGACCTGGTATAGAAAATGGATGGATGAATGAACTAGCAGTTAACAATTCCACTGGTGTACCTTTCAGGTATCACATTTAATTTGGCATGAATGACGTTTGACCATTTGCACCTTTCATTCAAAGCAAAAGCAAATATTTTTCCCCGGCTTATATATTTCACAATGGATTCTCTTCTCTGATTCATACACTTCATGTGATTCATATTTATGTTTTAGCGCTTGAGCAAATTAGTCAAAGCGTTTAAGCTATGCATTCCTGACTCCCACACAGTCGTCTGCAGGGTGAAATGTCTGGAGTTCACAGAGAATCCGCCAAATAAACCAGTATTAAAAACTGCTTGCTAGAAGTGGGATTCAAACCCACGCCTCCATTCAGAGACCGGGAAGCCCTCAGGCCCCCCAGACATCATGCCGAAAACAAGCACAACAAGAAAATAAATATATGGTGTTACTCAGGGTTAGACTGATATATGAGTTTACCGATATATGGGGCCGATATCGGCTGATCGTATTTATCCAAAATAAATAATCGGCCAGTCAGAGTCAGATATGATGTATGTTGATTCATTATTTATTGTAGAATTGATCAATACCACATTGGTCTGTCTGTGGTATTATTAATTATTATTATCCTGGCTTTCAAGGGAGAATTTTAGTGTCCCATGGTCTACCCGCAGATGGTTTTTCCAGACCGGCAAGAATACAATTTGGGGGGAGACACTGAATTCTGGTACCCATAGATACCAGATACCCATAGCGGTCTTATCAGTATGTTTCAAGACTTTTTTCAGACACCCTGTACAGCGAGTGGGAATTTGCTCTCTCTTGACATGTCACAATCTGCGGTGCAGAGTTCTACCATCTCTACATTTCTAGCAGGTATCATTTTTCCAACCCGTGAGCCCATACCTGTCAGCCTCGGCTCTGAGGAGGCAGAGGCAGAAGACTGGCACGTTGCCCCCCCTAAAAAAATAAAACACCACGGGAGAGTCTGAACAGCTCCCCTGCGCACATTTCCCTCATGATCCCATTCCTAATCCCACCTGGTAGTGAGTTAGTACAGGTCCAAACTGACAGTGACCTTGTGCGGGTTTGGAGGTGGAACTGGAAGGGGGGGCTGCTGTTGAAATGCGATCTGCTGAAATGATAATGCGGCTTGATCGGACAGGTAGCTATCTCAGTAACCCGGGTAAGTTCACTCAACTTGTTTTTTTTTGCGCCCATATGGCGGCATATGAGTGACAAAATCCGCGAGCGCAATTGAGATCACCGCGCGCGTAATTCAAACAGCCGCGCACACATATTATTTTTGAGAGCGCTTTCACAGCACTAGCGCGCAGAATATATCTGCTCGCGCGAGCAATATTGTAACCTGCAAGGAGAAATCCATGCTTTGAGCGCGCGCGCAGAATCCGAAGCAGCGCGCACAACTATCATTGCTCTCCTGCTCGCGAAACTTTCACCTGCTCGCTCACGAGTGTTTTTTCTTTTTGGCAGTAAGTGGGCGGACCCAGTCACAATGGTATCCCTAAATCTAATTGGTTACAGTCCTCGTCTTCAGTCCTCTCGCAACCAGAGACAGCTCGCCTTCAAAGTAAAAGTTGCGCGTTTTGAAGGGTGTTGGTTGCAGCAGCGGTCAATTTAAGGAGAGCTAAACTAAATAAATAAACAAATAGCCTAAAGAATGAACATAATTCATAACTGTTATACAGTAATATTTCTGCCACTTTCCCATAACTGATTGTGAATAAATTGCCAAAGGGCGCGAACACTGGAATTATTATAGTGATTCATGTAGGGTGGAGTCAGCTAAAATGGGCCACGTTTTGGTAAATGATTTATAAGACCATCAAATAATAAGCTATGCAGGAGATCTGATATTTTTATAAATTGGCATGGGTCTCTAAAATATTTATTTGTTAAAAAAATGTGAAAAAGTATAATTGTTTTGGATTTATGAGAGTTTGAGTATCAGCAGGTTCCCTCTTGAGCTACAACACAATGTTCAGATAAAATGGGCCAGCTGTTCAGTTAAAATGGGCCAATATAAAGAGAGAACACAGTAATTTCAGCTGAAATCATTTTAATTTTAACAGTAAATTGACACTAACTATTGTCTTTGGTGTACCATAGTAACAACACCGTAAATACATTTCATGCAATAAAAAGTTGAACAAATATTTAATTGAAAAATGCATTTAAAAATTAACTGATCATGTTGTATGGGTGTGTGTTTCTGCGCATTAGTGTCTTTGTGTGTGTGTGTGTGTGTGTGTGTCTTTCTGGGACTGTGTGTAGCTGTGTGTGTGTGTAGGTGCATGCTTGTGTCAACATTTGTCAAACATTATGTTAAAAAGTAGAACATCTTCAAACACAGTCTTTGCAGATGTAACCATCATCATCATAGATGCCATTATCCTCTCCACAGCTCTCGTGGTACCATGAGTCGCACTGACAACAGCACACCCAGTCCTCCGTGGCCTTTGGGTCATTCACGTCACCATACACTCTCTGGCAGGCCGTGCAGGGGGGTTTGCCACTCTTGCTTTGTGCTGTTTTCTTATTTTGCTTTTTTCCCTTTGGTTGTTTTTTGTTAAGATTGTTACGATTTCGCTTGGATACATCTAGACCAATGAACCTGTTTTGCGCCCTCAATTTCTGTGTAACTTCTGTGTAAGAGTGTGTGTGTATGTGGCCCATTTTAGCTGAAAATCGTGGCCCATTTTAGCTAGCTGGTTAAGCTAAAATGGGCCAATACCTAAAATTACTTGTTTACCAGTGAACCTGTTTTGCGCCCTCAATTTCTGTGTAACTTCTGTGTAAGAGTGTGTGTGTATGTGACCCATTTTAGCTGAAAATCGTGGCCCATTTTAGCTAGCTGGTTAAGCTAAAATGGGCCAATACCTAAAATTACTTGTTTACCAATGAACCTGTTTTGCGCCCTCAATTTCTGTGTAACTTCTGTGTAAGAGTGTGTGTGTATGTGGCCCATTTTAGCTGAAAATCGTGGCCCATTTTAGCTAGCTGGTTAAGCTAAAATGGGCCAATACCTAAAATTACTTTTTTCACAAAAATCACAAAGTTTTTTTAAATTTCAACTTTTTTATTTGAAAGAGCCTGTCAAAGCATTATTCATAAACATTTTTGCTTTGTTGGTAAGCTTACTTATAAATGCTTTATCACCCTTATTAGTGATGAGTGAAATTTGCTATGTCAAGCTCACTTACCATACAATTTCTCTGATGTACTTAATGTAACACTCTGCCCTGTCCACCTTAACAACCTCAGACTAATCAAAACTATTGTTACATGTCAACTAGTGTTGCAGCAACAATGCAAGATTAGTTATTGTGATTGGCTGTAAAATTTTAAAGGGCTATGAAGCTCCAACCTTATCTGGCCCATTTTACATGATGGCCCATTTTAGCTGAGTCCACCCTATGTATGCAATGATTCATGTATATATATTCATCAACGTATTTATTTGATTAAGGCTACTTAGGCCGAATCCCATTTCTCATTTTCACCCCTACCCCTCGTTTTCGAGTGCCCCTCGCCCTTCGGCTTGGCCCTCGGAACAGAGTCACAAGGGGTAGTGGTTGAAATCTCCCCCTATGAAATGGGACAACCCTTCAAGACCCTGATAAGTCATCGATGACGTTTACGTAAACAGACGCGACGAGTTTGTTATCGGACATTACACACATCACAGTGACATTTGCCATTCATCTGATGGAGATAGAGAAGCATGGACGCTCGCGATTCGTTCACAACCTCAAGATTCAAGATTCAAGATTCAAGAAGTTTAATTGTCACATACACACACGAGGTGTGTAGTGAAATGCAAAGTGGCAATGCTCAGCAGAAATGTGCAAAATAACAGGTTCACACTATTTACAATAACCAACACAATATTTACAATGTCACAGTTTTTAAGAGCTCTATATAAAAAAACACAATATTTACAATAAGAGCACTTTATAAAAAAATATAGTAAAAAAAGGGAAAATTGTATGTATAATATAATATAAATTATAAATTATGTGTAGTCTTTACCTAAGTGTGTGTGTGCATAAGAGGGGCAGTGTGTGTGTCTTGGTGGGGGCCCTGGTGAGGTCAGAGTTCACAGTCCTGATGGCCTGAGGAAAGAAACTCCGTCTCAGTCTCTCTGTTTTGGCAGCGTGACTACGGAGGCGCTTGCCTGACCGCAGCAGCTGAAACAGTCCGTTGTTGGGGTGGTGAGGATCCTTCATGATCCTGCAGGCTCTGGTTCTGCACCTCCTGGTGTACAAGTCCTGCAGGGTGGGGAGTGTAGTTCCAATAGTGCGCTCAGCCGAACGCACTACTCTCTGCAGAACCTGCAGAACCTATACGTTCTCTGCAGAACCTATACTTTTCACGCTATCAATCGATCAAACAAGTCATTAAATAAAAGAGTGGACATAACTCTTTTTTTTCTTCCATCAACCACTTCATAGAACATAAAGCTTTATTGTTTCTCCTTCCTTGTTTACTTGCGCCGATACAAAAAGGCCAATCACTGTAACCAATTAGATTTAGGGATACAATTGTGACTGGGTCCGCCCACTTACTGCCAAAAAGAAAAAACGCTAGCGAGCGAGCAGGTGAAAGTTTCGCGAGCAGGAGAGCAATGATAGTTGTGCGCGCTGCTTCGGATTCTGCGCGCGCGCTCAAAGCATGGATTTCTCCTCTCAGGTTACAATATTGCTCGCGCGAGCAGATATATTCTGCGCGCGAGTGCTGTGAAAGCGCTCTCAAAAATAATGTGTGTGCGCGGCTGTTTGAATTACGCGCGCGGTGATCTCAATTGCGCTCGCGGATTTTGTCACTCATATGCCGCCATACGCCCACGTCTCTCCGGTCTCGAAGACACTACCCGGATTCAGAATGCAGTCGGGGTAATGCAATAAAGAGGACCCCCGCTGGGAATAGATTGACTGGAACTATTTCTAGTCTGCTGGTACTTTTCCAGACAGATGGTGTTTTAAGAAACCTCATGATTGCGAGTCATCAGGCTTTGTGTCAGGGAACGATGCTGTTAAGATGAGTTTCCTATTGCTCACAGTCACACACACACACACACTTCTACAAATTTGTTTCCAGTCAAAGTTGAGTACAGATCTGCAATCTATCTAGTTTGACCCGTTGGAAGCCGACATAATGAAAGGTCAAAGTTCATATCTACAGAATGTAATGAGGGACAATCATGTTGACACAGTGCTACTCCTCCTCTTCCTCATCTTCCTCCTCCTCCTTATCATCATTCGATCATCACACTCCTTGCTTCCCAGTGATGTCATCCCATCAATCTGCTATTTAAACTGCGGGAGATTCATTTAGTCCTTTTTCCGTTCCATGTGATTATTTTTGAAAGCCACTAAGTGATATTTACAGCGGACCATCACGATGGAGTCTCAGTGTTCACACGAGATCCCAAGAGAATCGCTCTGACATGGTGCAATTGGAGACATTGCATAGTTTTCTGTGCACAGAGTACATATTGTTGTGGGAATGCAGTCCGATCTGGATGTTTGGATGATGATGTCTTGTCCGTTGGCAGCTGTCTGCTTATTTGATTAGGCCTGGCGTCTGGCCCCGGGCTCTCTCGTCTCCTGTCCCTCATGGGCTCCCTGCAGTCCGTGAGGTTCCTGCTCCCTCCCGTGTACTCAGACCAATAATCCACTAAGTGACGTCAGACCAGGCATCTGGGCCACGACTTGCCCCCTGCTCAGTGGTTCCTCTGCATTCACTCAGCAGCGGTGCGTCTGCCACCCCACGGCAAGAGCACGACCACCATCGCTAGGGGAAAATGTGGGAGTTAAAATAGCAGAGAGGAAGAACAAATTCAGCTACTCTTGGAGGCCGATGGATGTCCTGGAAACAAGAGTCTTCATGAAAGTTTTTATTGGTACAGAAACAACAACGCATTTCAGCAGAAAGCTTTCAAGAGTAGCTGAATTTGTTCTTCCTTTCTACCTTTTTCTACTTCTTGGTTGTAGTGACGGTTTAGTTTTTCCTGTGAAATTGAAATAACAGTAGACAACATTTCTTTCTTATGATGATGTTTTTCCCCCAATCTCAAATTACAGAGAAAACACAGACTAGCACCAATAATAGCATCTGCACTGTAGCAAACAGCTTTTGTTTTGTTTTTTTGCCCTAGCTTATGGTTTTATCTGTATTTTCATTTTTTCAACTTATCACTTATTTTACCATTATTTTATCTAAGAAAAGACATGTTTTTGTTCAGCTCAGTGACATAAACACTGAAGGGGTGATAGACAGGGCAGATGTACTCTCTGACTGTAGCCTGACACAAAGGCCCAAGGTGATGCTTTGCTGATGGCTGGTAGCTGCTGAAGATGTGCAGAAGTCTGTAAATGTTACAGAAAGATAATTTGTCATAATCCAAAGCCATATAAATGCTTTGGGCCTGTATATCTGCACATCACACTAGTCTACCTTCTCATCCTCATTCTCATCCTCATTCTTATCCTCGTCTTTATTATCATCCTCATCCTCATCCTCATCCCCATCCTCATCCTCACCGTCACCCTCACCCTCACCCTCATCCTCATCCTCATCCTCACCCTCACCCTCATCCTCATCTCTCACCCCCACCCTCATCCTCATCCCCATCCTCATCCTCATCCTCACCCTCATCCTCATCCTCACCCTCACCCGCATCCCCATCCTCATCCTCATCCTCATCCTCACCCTCACCCTCATCCTCATCTCTCACCCCCACCCTCATCCTCATCCTCATCCTCACCGTCACCCTCACCCTCACCCTCATCCTCATCCCCATCCCCATCCTCATCCTCATCCTCATCCTCACCCTCATCCTCATCCTCATCTCTCACCCCCACCCTCATCCTCATCCTCATCCCCATCCTCATCCTCATCCTCACCCTCACCCGCATCCCCATCCTCATCCTCATCCTCATCTCCCTGTACTCCAGGTCTGTCTCTGGATCACCAGACAGTTTCTGCGGTGTCTCGTGTTCGTCTGCTAGAGAGGGAGGAGGAGTGTCTGTCCTGTTTCCTCCGGGCCTGCAACGTCGCTTTGTCCTACCTGCAGGAACTGGATAAGGTGCATTATTATTAGTGTGTGTGTTTGCTGCAACCTCTTCCCTGCTTGTGCTTCAGGGTGGACACAGGTTTACAATTTCTACTCTACATTATTTATTTTTTTATTTTTTTAATCAATTGTATTTGTTTTCATTTTAGTTTGGCCTCAATTATTTGACAGTATTTTCTAGTTTTATATAGTTTTTTTCTTCCATGAACAGATTTAGTAGTAGTATAATGGATGGCAATAATATACTGATAGTTGATCTATTCATTACTAGTGCTTCACCACTCCACTGACAGTATGGCCAAAACCTAAAAGAATTCATATTTTTTATTAGTTTTAGTGAACTATAGTGACCTTGTCGTGGTTTATCTGTCAGATGGTGATGACGCCGCACACTAAGACAGCCAAGGCCAGTCTTGCTCCTCCACCTCTGGACGTCGACCTGGGCTTCTTCCAGCAGGCAGGCGCTACAGAGCGCTTACCTCTGTCTGCTGCAAAGAGGGTGAGTCTATGACCCTACACACACACACACACACACACACACACACAGTCTCATTTCTTAAAAATTGTGACGTGTCTGTTCTCTCTTACCTGCATGCATGTCCTTTGTTGTTCTGTAAAACAATTACCTGTTTTATAAAAAGTGCTTTTTAAAGAAATCTGACATGACTTGAACTTCACCCGTGGATGATTCATTCAGCGCTAGAAGTGGTGTAATCAAGGGAATACACTGGCATATAGAGTATACTCACCTAATCGCTTGAATACCATTGACTTACACTAGATGGTGGGTCACATCTCTGATGGGCAGGCGGTGCTTCCTGTCTTCCCCTAAACTGGAGATGCATGTAAAAATGTATCCAACCAAACAACATTTTACTTTATCTTCTGCTGAAGCTTAGCTGACCAGATGGCCAATTGTTTTTTTTTTTTGTTGTAACTATTATTTTATGTTTATTACAGTACAATAAGACAAAAAAGGTCTTTTAAACACATACTTTAAAATGAATACAATTCTAAAAAAAATAAAAGTGATTTTTGTTTATGTTAGTAGAGTTAGAGTTTACTCACATTATTAGACTGACATAAAACTATAGTAACATAATAAACATTGCAGTCAGTTGTATCAAACTGGTGCAAATTACATGAGGATAGGGTCTTTTTGTCTTTTATGGAAAAGGTGCAAATTAATTAATGCATTATCAGTAATGGCTGAAATCCTCTACTCATTGTTGTCTGTGGTGGAGGTGAGCTTGAGCCTTGTCATCCAGTCCTGTTTTAGAAAGTGAGAAGGAGGAGAATTGGGGGCGAAGGTGCACTTTCATTTCTGACCAGCAGGCGTCAGTGTTGCTCTTCGCCTCAGAAAAAGCAAAACCAAGTTTGAATTATGCGTGGCGTAAACTAGGCTGCCGGATACTGCTGCAATGATTGCAAGCACAAAGAGCTTATAACACAGCGGGGCTGAATCAGTATTCCTTATGGTTTGTCCAAACCTTCAGGCTGGGTAGCATATGTGAAGCAGTGAGGACAACAGCGCTATTGTTCAGCTCCCAATCATAGTGTACTGAATGACATGGACACGGCCTTATCTGCTCTCCTATCTGCTACATCGCATGTCTGTCGCCTTTTCCTTTACTATATTATATTCCCATATTGTGCCCTCGTGTCCTATACATCACGCTCATCACGCATCTCTGTGTGTGTGTGTGTGTGTGTGTGTGTGTGTGTGTGTGCATCAGTCGTCTGGCGCAGGGTGCCCACCAATTGCGTAGGGTCCTCAGGGTGGTGGAGTCACGAGGGTCTCAGAGCTTCAGGAAGGTGAGGGGTCACACAAGCACACACACACACACACACACACACACACACACACACACACACACACACACACACATATAACAAGCTACCAAGCATCCTTTATTCTACAGTGTATTCATGCACTGCACTCAACAGAGGTGAACAAGTTACTAACACGTTATTACTAAAAGGTCAGTCTTCTTTGGGTAATGCTAGTGGCCTACTATCACTCAACATAGTGTATGCTAAAGTGTTAGCATGGAGCACCAGAACCAAAATGAACTCCCAGGGTCACATGGATGATCGTAGTCTCTATGTTCTCATCACTTAACAGGTATGTTGACCAGCCAGTCTGCCCCAAATTTCCTGTATTCCTTTAATGCATAGTGTTTGCATTCTAGTCTGCAGCAAGGAAGTTAGCGGAGGTGTTGTTGAGCTCAGTGAGTGAGGACAGCTACTGGCCCCCGCTGGGCCACCCACCCTCAGCCTGGCTCCACAGAGAGGGGGCCGCCGCATCCAAAGACGCCATCTACCCCACCATCAAACCACCGCAACGCTACTCCACTGATGGGTTTGGCTTTCCTTTAATTTCTTTTCTGTTGTGTCATCTCTCCCACATTTCTGTCTTTTTTCTGTCTCTCTTTCAATTCATTCTGCCCGTCCCATCATTTTCTTTTAGATGAGATCAGACGATACGAGACGACACGACACGACACGACACGACACGACACGACACGACATGACACAACATAAAATAGCATTGCATAACATAGTGTAGTGTAGAGTAGCATAATGTCATCTTATGTCATGTTATGTAACATAACATCTCACCCTGTAGCATAGCATAGCATAGCATAGCATAGCATAGCATAGCATAACATAACATAACATAACAATAACATAACATAGCATAACATATCAACATAACATGAAATCAACAACATAACAACACAACATAACATGACAACAACATAAAAACATAATACAACACAACAAAACATAACACAACATAACACAACATAACATAACAACATAACAACATAACATAACAACATAACATAACAACAACACAACACAACACAACACAAAATAACATAACAGTGAAGATGAAAATGTATTTATTGCCCCAGGGAAGCCTGGATAGCTTTGTCGCATTCAAAATGCAGAGCAATAAATTCCCAGGGCATAAAAATACGTGGCACACTCCAGACATCATCAACACGGTTATCTGCATCAGCACCATACTCTGCATTGCCTCCTTTCTGCATTTGCCTCTTTCCAGGGATCCAAGTGCTTATTTCTCAGGCCCTGCACGCTATACTTAGTCAGCGCCACATGACTAATCCTGCCCACACTATCATAAGGGAAGATCTAAATCCATGTCTGAGATTAGAAGATGAGGAGGAACACCCAGGAATGTACTTTAGCATTGTTCATCACTTTTGTCATCAGTTACCTCCTTTGAAAGGCTGTAATAGTGTCTGGTAAACTGGTGAATGTGTCCATTTAATAGCAGGTGTGTGTGTGTGTTTGGGCGGGTGGGTGGACGGAGGAGAAAGTGAAAAATGAAGAGAAAGCGATGAATGCGAGGGATGGGAGAGGTGGGAGAGTAAAGTGGAGAAAGTGGAGAAAAAGATGGAAAAAAAACAAAGTAAAGTGGATTCTAGAGGGGATAGCAAATGTTATGTGTGTGTATGTGTGTGTGTGTGTGTGTGTGTGTCATCTGAGAGAGCGCTGTGTAGTGATACACCCAGGGTGGTCCGGGTTGTGTTACAGCACCACAGGTGAGTCAGAAACTAGACACTCGCGGCGATCTACCCCTGGAATAGGCATGTGTGTGTGTGTGTGTGGTACGTGCGTGTGTGTGTGTGACTTCCTGTTCCGTGTACTATTTCCTGTTTCCTGTGTTCCGGCAGCTCCTTCTGTCCTCAGGACGTGGTGGAGGAGGCTGTGTTGCTGCTGCTCATCACAGAGTCCATGGTGAGACGCGCGCGCACACACACACACACACACACACACACACACACACCTACAACTCTGTCCTCTCCCCGTATTACCCCCTTAAAGAATAGACGTTTATATACCTACGTTTGTTTCAACACATTTAATGGAGGATATCCTGCAGCTAAGACCACAGAGCTTAACCGCCCTTTCCTTCCTTAGACTTCCTCCTCTTCCTCCTCCTCTTCCTCCTCCTCCTCCTCCTCTCCACCCCTTCCTCCTCCTCCTCCTCTCCCTTACTCAGTGTCTCTGTCCGTCCAGGCCAGCGGCGAGGCGGTGATCAGCCGGTCGCCGGACCAGGCCGAGGCTCGCCAGGCCAGCCTGCAGGATGCCACCTCCATCTACGACCTGCTCAGCATCGGCATGGCCAGGAGGGGGCAGTATGCCATGCTGTCTGAGGTGAGGTCTAAAGGGAGGAGAGAGAGAGAGAGAGAGAGAGATGTGCTAGTGAGAGCTTTGCCTTTGCCAAACTTTTTAATGAATGTCCTTGTCACTTTGAGCGAGAGGATTATGTGTCTTTCTCTCTCACTGTCTGCGCCATTCTCTCTCTCTCTCTCTCTCTCTCTCTGTCTCTCTCTCTCTCTGTCTCTCTCTCTCTCTCTCTCTGTCTCTCTCTCATCTCTCGGTATCCCCCCCTCTCTCCTTCTGTCTTTTTCTCTGTCTGTCTTCTGCCACCACCTTATCCACTTTTCCTTTATCCCTCCTTCCCAGTAACACCCCCTCCCACACACACACACACACACACACCCTACCCTGTCTCATTCTCTGTCTCCCACTCTTTCCTATTCCTAGTTTCTTCTCCCTTTTCTCACTTATTGTCAGTAGGAGTAGTCATCAGCTCTGAAGGCCCCCCAGGTGAAGTCGAACTGGCTGCGGAGGGGGGGGGCGGACAGAGGCTAGCAGTAGTCTTCTCACAGCGGGTTTGTCTGCCTGTCTGACGATTGCATCGCTAGTACACACACACACACACACACACACACAAACAAACACACACTAGGGGTTGGTGGCTCCAGCTAGGGCTCAACTGATACATGAATTTGCAGCTATCTCAGGTCGATATTGTCTTTTTATTAAATATCGTATTATCGTCCACCTCTAATACGATGGATATGATGCAGTTTATTGGATTACATATTTATTACATAACTGATCACTAAACTGAATTGATTCTAATGCAACATTTTGATCAGATTCCACTCAGTGGAGAGTTTTAGTGTCGTTTCAGAGGCTTTCTACACGCTGACAGGAATAAACCGTGGGGGAAACACTGAGCACCTGGAATTAAAAAAACATTTTCAATTCTTTCGGCATGAAAACAAATTTAAAGATTTTCAATCTAAAGCGATTGGTACCGGCCTTCAAAAAACCCATATGGGCTGAACCCCCTAACCCAGGCTGTCCCTAGAAAAGAAAACAATCATCAAATTGAATTAACTGTTAAAATATCTGATTGTTACTTTGCAATGAAAGACTGCTGCCGACATTTTCTAGACTTCCTTCAAGCCACTGTGAAATACCATAACCTATACCTGATGAGCTTTCACAGACGTCAGACGCCGAAGGGGGTTACCTGCCCGTACAGGCCGGGAGCGTCTGCCCTAACCTATAACTACGTAGTTTAGGTGCACATCATTCAAACTGTAATATATTTGTGCATCCTTGTGTGTGTGTTTCCCGTAGTGTTTGGAGCGAGCCATGAAGTTTTCTTTCAACGAGTTTCACCTCTGGCACCAGCTGGGCCTGTCACTCATGGCGGCCGGGAAGGTGAGCTCATTTCTCCTTATATACCCCCAACACCCACCCACCCACACACACACACACACACACACACTGCACCGCACCCCAAGAAGACATCTATCTTCTGCCATGCCTCTGTCCCATACGTCACTCCGGCGCTCCCTCCTCCCTGCCAGCTGACCAGACCTGGATCACGTAGTATTACCAAATAATTCTTAGCTTGATTTAAACTGCTTGGAATGCCAGATAGTGGGACAGTTCAGATACTGTCAGGTGTGTTATCAAGCTTAAAAAAAGTACACTACAGGGACTTGCAAATACCATCTGACACTCCAAACCGGTCAAAACAAGCACCGACAATTACATGGAAATACTATTTAACGTGCTAAATGCTAAATGCTAAATGCTAAACACAGTAATGTCAGAAAGCTGCTGGACATTCATCAAATGGGAGAACTGGAATCCTCAGTAGGAGCTGGAATAGCTTAGAAATGTCTGTCGGTCTCTCCCTCACTCTCTCTCTCTCTCTTTCTCTTAGTGTGTGTGTGTGTGTGTGTGTGTGTGTGTGACAGGAAAATTGATCTGGGTTGCAGGATAAAGTGACACTGCAGATCAATGGAGAGCTCTAGAAATAGGCTGCTCCCTAGAAGGAGAAGGGGCCGCCTCAGTGTCGTCAGATCCGTTTCTATTTAGGGCCAGCCGTGTGTGTGTGTGTGTGTGTGTGTGCGTGCGCGTGCATGTGTGTTCGTGTGCACATGGTCCATTAATGATTGACCTACATATATTAAGTGACTATGTGGCTAAGTGAGTCTATCAGAGGGCTGTATAAGGACAGTCAATGCATGTTTGATGTAACCTCTCAACAGTCATCCGTGTCATCTGTGCCTGCGTGTTGACTGTGGGTGGTGTGTGCATTTTAATCACAATTTGTCATTGACATGTACATCTGTTTGTGTGCGTGTGTGTGTGTGTGTGTGTGTTCCAGGGTGTTGGAGCCGTGTCCGTGTTTAAAGAGTGTGCCAGGATGAGACCAGAGGACCCTTCACTGCCCCTTTTGGCTGCCAAAGTCTGCATTGGGCAGCTGCACTGGGTGAATACGCACAAACGTACACATGTACACACACACACACACACACACAAATACATATATAGGGTGTGGAAGGTCAGGTGTGAAAATCAGAGGAATTGGCTTGTGATTAGACCAGCTGAGAAAGTCGGGTATGTGGACGCGAATGTCCCCCCCCTCTATTTCTAAACGCCCTTAAAGGAAAACTCAAACTTATTTCTCGACCGCTGCATTTTCCCAGAGATCACCTGTCAATCAAACAGTGTGTCCAGTACTGTGACGTCCTTCTCCTTGTATTTTCCGTTGGTGAAGTTTGAGTTTCTGAAAAGAAAGAAAAAGAGCTTACACAACAAGCTTGGACAAGAGGAGGCACGTCGTTCAATTATTTCAATTATGAAGGTAACTTCTTTTAAACGGATGAAAAATAAGCGCACAGTACTTGATATTCTTGTATTTTGCGGGGCCCTTCTGGCTGCCGGGGGCCTAAGGCAACCGCCTGCTGTTGCCTCATGGTAAGGACGCCCCTGAGTCTCGCCACGCCTTCATGTTACGCGCAACGTGATCAACAAGTCAACGAGCCCGTTCACTTCCAGGGAAATGCGCGGATGCTCAGCAAGCCTGTTGGCCGAGAAAAGTAGGCCACAGGTGAACCGTTCGCAGTCAGCTGTCGACAGCCAATCAGATGTCCGCGCTTCCTTGTTTCCCAATAGTTCTGTCTGGCGAGTGCAAAATGGACGGGAGGCCGAAAAGTTGAAAGGCAACAGGAATAAACGTCTTTTTCTGTTTCTATTTTTGATGAATGACACCTTATAAGTGCTTGACAGCTACGCTAACTTGTAAAACAACGTCAGGTATATGACAGGCAGTAACAGAGCAGCACAAAGTATCTGATTTGCCTGTTCAAACCTTTGAGGCTGCACGAGAACAGGACATAGATGCAATTAGAGCCTCTCGCAGCAACCAACAACCAGTCAGCACAGAGCGACCCATCAACCAAGTCGCGGTTGTGAACGCCCCGGTCAGGCCCACTTGGTAACCAATGTATGTTCATCGTCGTCCTGTAAGACCCGCCCACTCCGACCCACTCAGCTCACACAAGTGAAGATGCACTGTGGAATTGTGCAGCATGCAGGATAATGTGAAGATTTCTCATGGATGGTAGGCATGTGAAATATGTAGTGTGTGTGTGTGTGTGTGTGTGTGTGTGTGTGTGTGTGTGTGTGTGTGTGTGTGTGTGTAAGTAAATGAGACCTAATCTTTTCCAGTTTACAAGCCCACTAGATCATTCAGACACACGTCGCTCTGAGGCCCAGCCAGCTTGTCTAGTCCTGCTCTTCATGAGCTGGGTATCTGTTGGATGGGGGGGAGTAAGACAGTCACAACAACAGTGGTATTTACGGGTGAGAGAGCGAAAAAGAGGGTGACAGAAAGATGGATAGAGAGAGAGAGAGAGAAAGGGGTCAGAGATTAGAAGAGAGGAGCTAACGGGGGCAAATGGAGAGAGCACATCTGTCAGTGGCTGGAGATCATGGCAGGCCGGAGACACTAAGGAGCTTACAGCCTTAATCACAATGGGACACTATGGCCATAGTGCAGTGGGGCATTACATAAATGGGCCGCCATTATCCACCATCAGCTCCACCACTAGGACGGTCTGGACATTTTTTCTCTGCTTCAGCCCGCCTTTTGATTCTCATCGGCTTGGCCCAGTAGCGCCCAGAGCTGTGCCCCGTTTCTGCACGTAAAACCTCACGATGTCTTCGGCGCTTCTCGTATACGCGCTTGAACGGAAGGTTTTTGCACGGTTCCCTGAAGGTGGAGCCATGAAAGGCACTCGAAACCTGTGATAACGTTACAAAACAGGTGATTGGAAATTTCAAAATAAAGCTGCTGTTCCGAATTTCTGACCTGTGCAGAGGTTTTCATCCGACAGCGGCGGTATTGTTCTCTTCCTCTCTTCTTCTTCACACCATTCAAGGAGGAAATAAAATCCTAATCTGGCTAAGAAGTGCATAGATGGACTGTGTATTTAAAAGACTGGCTATTGTGTGCAGGCTTTGAACTCGCGAGGACTGGGAGTCAGAGAAAGAGACATAGAGAGAACAGAGGAGAGAGAGGAGGAGGAGGAGGAGGAGGATGAAGGGGGAAGAGGAGGAGGTTGGGGTGTCAAAGCAGCTGCCTTGCTGCTGTGCTGGCGTGCCGTTAAAGTCATGTCACCCCCCCCACACACACACACACACACACCACCACCACCACCCATACCTCACACAGAGTGACACACTTTTACCTCGGCTCAGCTCACCTCAACTCAGCCTGCAGTCTACTGCTGAGTGTGTGGGCGATCGCGTGCGTGTGTGTGTGTGTGTGTGTGTGTCCTTCAGCAAACTCTGCACCGTCCTTCAACTGAATCTACTTCTGGACTGTCCTCACACTAACACCACGCCAGCATTAGCCGCCAGTTCTCCACTCCCTGCCGCACTTCAGCCCATTCACTGCCACATTTGCCTCTACAGCAACTACAGCAGATCAGGTTTTCCTCTCACACACTCACCGGTGAGCATCGCAAGAGTCCGAACAGAGAGGTTAATGCAGGCTCCTACCTCACAACACTCCTGAAAGAGCTTTTACATTTTGTGCATGCTGTTATAGATTATTGATTTCATTCTGGGTTTCAGTTTAATAGCAAAATAATTCAGCGTGATGTGATATTGTAGCAAATAAAACTTAACTAACATACTTCAGTAACTGATAGAGGCTTTGTGTTTCTGTGTTCTGTGTGTGTGTGTGTGTGTGTGTGTGTGTGTGTGTGTATGTGTGTGTGTGTGTGTCCAGGTTGAGGAGGCTGAGGCTCTATCCCAGGGTGTCGTGTCTATGGAGGAAGAGGCAGGAGAGTTTCTGCCAAAGGCCTACCTGGCTGTGGGGCTCTGCTGCAGTCTACAGGCCTCTGATGGTAAGGACACACACACACACACACACCTACACACACACACACACACACACACCAACATAGTTTCCTGTTGCATAAGTGTGTAACCTGAAACAATCGTGAAAACTTTGCATCATCACATTGCCCACTTGTCTTCCATTTATACAACATTTACAGTTCACTCTTAAAAAAAAGTGCAGAGAAATTCTTTGACCTCAAGTCCAACTCTGCTGTTAAATCCGTCCTCTCTCTCTCTCTCTCTCTCTCTCTCTCTCTCTCCAGCCAGTCTGAAAGATGATCGGGATGAGTTCAACAAAAAAGCACTGCAAGCTCTCAACAAGTAGGACCCAGTTTTCCAAATCCCTGCCACTGACCAACAGATAGTATTTGCAAATATGTGTATGCTTTTGTTTTATCCTACTTAGACGAGGTTTTGGGGGTTTGTGATAATTCAACCCGTGCCAGAAAGTTAAGACAAGTCACAGGCTAATATCTGAAAGTCGATTCGCTAGGCTTTTCTGGGAACTTTCCCGACACTGTGCTGATTGTCCATCCTCCTCCTCACCCGTCTATTGTCTTATAATAGCAGCATTGTGTTCTCTCTTCCACAGGGCCCACGCATTAGACCCCCAGGATGCACAGATTGCTATGTACCTGGCTCTCCAGCTGGCCCTCGTACGCCAGGTATTCCATCTTGGATCTCTTTCTCTGCCCAGTTTCCGTTCTCTCCACTGACTGAGAAGTAAAGTAATCTTTATTTATACGCCGCCTTCAAAGTGCTTCAAAGATTAAAAGAAGCTATGACGAGCTGAACAGACTAGCCTAACACTTCTGGTTGTTCCAAAGTCTAGGGGCCACAATTTCTATGAAAATGTCATTGATTATTGCTGAGAACGGGTGTGTGTGTGTGTATCGGCAGGTGTCGGCGGCCATGGAGCCCCTGCAGGCGGCTCTGACTCTCCGTAGGGATGACTTACACTCCCTCCACCTGCTGGTCCTGCTGCTCAGTGCCCAGAAACACTACCGCCATGCCCTGGACACCCTGGGCCTGGCCCTCAGCCAGCACCCCGACAACTTCAAGTAAAACCCGCTGCGCCGTCCCACTCAGACACAAGCAAACAGAATACGTTGGCGGATGTGTCGGCGTGTCGACCATATGTCACCAATCAATTATTGTAGTGGTGTATGGGTGGTGTGTGTGTGGGATTTTGTGTGTGTGTGTGTGTGTGTATGACTAGTCCCAGTGGGTGGTGCAGCGAGGCCCATCCCCAGCCCTCTGTAGGGATAGGGTGTCTCAGCGCTACTGTGTTGCAAGCACACACACACTCACTCACTCACACACACTCAACGCCTTATTTAGACGTGCCAGAGCGGAGGTCCTGCATTGCGGTACCTATACCCCTCATACACCCTTACCCTTTTAACACTGCGGCTCTGACCCCGACCAAGCCCTAGCGCTCTGCCGATGTGCTCTCTCTCTCTCTCCAGACGGCTGGGGTTCGCCCCCACGGGGACCATTCAGACAGCACCTAAATGTTTTCTTTTGATTGACAGCTTTCCTGACACAGTAAACCCCGCCCATCTGCTATTTCAAAACAAAGAAAATGAATTCTTGGGGATTTAAAAGTGAGCACAGCTGTAGTTTTGGCATATGGAGAAGGGTTAGAATGACACGGGATTTTTGAAGGCTGATACTGCTGAAGCTGTCGATATTTTGCGCTGACATTCAATATCTCAAAATTTTCAGGGTGGAAAAGCCTCTGAAACAGCAGTTAGACCATCATGGGACACTAAAACTCCTTTGAAAGCCAAAGTAGTGATATTCTCTTAGGTGGGTCAGCAGCTCCTTAAGGCAGGACAGCTGAACCCCTGAAAGCCAATATCAGCCCAATATATCGGTCTAACCCTAATAAGTATGTTACATCACCCCCCGCCCCCCCCTGCTCCCCCCCGGTGTGTTTTCTCCTCGTTTCACAGAGCCCGGTAAAGCATTTCACCGTGCAGCCATTTGGGGTCAGTGTTGGTCTCCATGGTCCCAGCGCAGAGAGGCAGATGGGGTACATCCATACATCAAGAAGGAGGGAGAGAGAAGAGATGCAGAAAAACAAGAAAACTGGCAGAGGAAGGAAGGAGAGGAAGGGAGGGATGGCGGAAGAGGGGGATATGGATGTGTGCAGACAGAGAGGGACGGCGGGGAGACAACGGTTTTACATTTAGATAAGCTTTATCGCTGCAAAGCTACAATCCGCTCTCCCTCTATCTAGATGCACACACTTACCCATAACACACACACACACACACACCTCCTCTGTAGAGACACTTGACTGCTTTGACCCACTTAAGAGCGCTTCTGCAGGCTCAGCCAATCATGTCGCTCGCTGCGCCAGGAATCCCCATCGCCCCGGTAACCATGAGGTCATATGGGTAGAGCAGAGCAGCATCAGTTGTTGTTCCTAAACTGTTGTTATGGAGCAGGAGAGAGACATAGAGAGAGAGACAAAGTGAGAGAATGAGAGAGTGAGATAGAGAGAGAGAGAGAGAGAGAGAGAGAGAGAGAGAGAAGGGGGGTGTTTTTGACTGTAGCAATCTCACTGCATATCATTGGGTTTGTATGTGTGAGTGAGCAAAGATCAAAGCTTACACAGTGCACTGGTGTTGGGCATCCCGCAACCGTTTTTTTTGTATGTGTGTGTGTGTGTGTGGGCGTGTGTGTGATCGTAATCTTGCACATGCATATTTGTGCTGTGTGACAGTGTGTGTGTGTGTGTGTGTGTGTGTGTGTGTGTGTGTGTGTGTGCATGCATGTGTGTGATTCTTGTTAGCCATTGCCTCTCTGCACCACAGCAAACTGTCAGCTTGCTGTAGCATACCGATATTCTCCTTCCTCCTTTCTCCCACATCCTCTACCCCCGGTTTCTCTCTCTCTCTCTCTCTCTCTCTCTCTCTCTCCCTCTCTCAGCCTCTCATCTCTTTTATCTCTCCGTCTCCGTTGCTCCCTTTTCTTTGAAATTTTAATCACCCAGTAAACAGGCATGCATTTCAATGTGAAATGGGATTCTGCTACAGAGTGAGAGAGACGAGGCGAGAGGAGGGGGGGGGGGGGGCGAGAGAAGAGAAAGTGTGTGTGTTGGGGGGGTGAAAGAGAGCGAGCGAGAGAGAGAGAGAGTGTGTGAATGCGACCGTGGTCTCACAGTTTGTACTAAAGAGAATGATTAATCCCTTTGATTTTGCATTCATCTAACGGGATGTTGCAGGATGAGCTGTGTGTGTGTGTGTGTGTGTGTGTGTGTGTGTGTGTGTGTGTGTGTGCAAATGTGATGTGTGTGCGTGTGTCGGCGTGCACAGCATATGCACGTTTGGCACATGCACACAAAGCAAGCATGTGTGCACAATCTTGTGTGAGTTACTCTTTGTGTACATATATATATATATTTGAGTGGATGTGTGTGTGTGTGTATCTCTGTGTGTATCCGTGTGTGTGTGTGTGTGTGTGTGTGTGTGTGTGTGTGTGTGTGTGTGTGCCTCTAGAGGATACACACTCTGATCTGTGGGAGTGTGGAATGAGTAATACTGTAGATGTACCACTTTTTTCAAGGGAACATTATTAGCTATTTTTATATGGAGTTTACACTGGCGCTCGCAAACTCGTAGCTGGCCACCGCCGTTTCCCCCAGAGCCTGGATCGCTCCCCGCCAACCCAGCACGCTTTCCACGCAGCCCGGGACTTGAAGCGACAGCCTTTTGTGAAGCCATGTGTATTTTTATTTTTTTGCTTGATGAAATGTATCTTCAAATAAATAGGTGGTTAAAAAATGAGTTGATGTGGGTTTACCCTCCGCTCCGTCCCTGACGGTGCCTCAGAGTAGGAGCGGTGCTTGTGCATCACATGAATAGATGCAGGCCACAGAGAGAAGTCAGTTCTAATGAATGTATGATTCACACATACACACACACGCGCACACACACACACACACACACACACACACACACACACACACACACACACATTTCAAACATAGGATGGATTTACACCATCACGATGCTCCTAAACGCTGTGCCACACTGCTAATGGGGAGCCTAGAGACACACACACACACGCACACACACACACATACACACACCACACACACACACTCCCCTGTGGACCTGGCTGACAGGCATATCCACAACACCACATCCCCCGGCAGCGCTTATCATCCACACGTCAAAAAAAAAAAAAAACATCGCCCCACCTCCCTTCTTCCTTTCCTTTTCCAACATCCCTCCATCTTCCCTTGCCTTCCCAACACCCCTACCCCCAGCCCTAGCCCCGCCCCCACCGTCCCTACCCCCCACCCACCGACCCAGGGACCCGGTAACAAGGCGCATTTCACGGAGAGTTCTCTCCCCCGACGCAGCCCGTCTCGCTCCACTATTGATCCGCACCTTCCCTCCACCCTTTAATCCAACTCTTCCCCCATCCCTCCATCCTTCCCTGCATCCACACGCCCTCCCCGATGCCCCCTATCACCCCCCCCCCCACCCCACCCCCCACCCTCTGGCAGGAGAGTACAGAATAATTGGAGGAGCTTTCAACACAGAGAGGCAATGGACTGCTAGGCAGGCAGGCGTCAGATATGAGAATACCATAGTGTCTCTCTGTCTCTCTCTCTCTTTCTCTCTCTCTCTCCTCACACTCATGGATGAGTGATGCCCATGACAGACTGCATCCTCTGAGAGCCCCTTCTGGCAATTACACATACACACACACACACACACACACACACACACACACACACACACACACACACAGACACACACACATCAGAGACTCCCACATCACTTAACCAGTTGTCTTCGGCACACAGAGCTGAGCGGAAACACTCTCTATCGCCTCCCCTCATCAACCTCTCAACACACCACAGCGCACACACACACACACACACACACACACACACTCACACATGCACTCAGAGCATATTGCTGATGACTATCCTTACCCCATCTCTGCCTCCTATTGATCCACCAGTGCTTCAGTCCACATGCATCAGTGAGAAGTTGATGGGACCGAAGCACTTCCCCAGCTTGACACTCATAAATATCACTTACCCATAGACATTACTGTGTGTGTGTGTGTGTATGTGTGTGTGTGTGTATGTACACATTCTTAAACAACCAATGTGCATGGTATAATACTGCATGGTATAATATTAGTTAGTTTCCAGTGCTCATTGACAGAACAGGCTCATACATGTCGGTTAGCTATCCATGCAGCACTGTCAGTATCTGATATTGAACCTGCAACCTTACAACTACTAGGCAGCCTCCATAACCAACATACGACTGATCTACCTTCTACTGAACATACTGTTGTGTGTGTTTGTGTTTGTGTGTGTGTGTGTGTGTCTCTTCAGTCTGCTATTTACTAAGGCGAAGCTTGAGGAGACTCTGTTTGGCCCGGCTGCAGCGCTGCAAACCTGCGAGGACATGCTGCAACTATGGCAAAGCCGCTACGACTTCAACCGCACCAGGTTAGTGTATCCGTGTGTGTGTGTGTGTGTTGAGTGTGTGTGTTGAGTTATTGTATATACCACATTTAACGCATCGTTAAATACGTTTTGCTTCAGTACTCAAGCATGTGCATGCATCTTTGTGTGCGTAATGCCATTTTTTAAACTTTAGTATCATATGTAATGCCGATAGGCCGTGTGATGTAAGTGTGTGTGTGTGGCAGAGGGGGGGGGGGGGGGGGGGGGTGCTTTTGGCTGCTGTGGTATTGATTACCTAGTGCATGTGTGTGAATGCATTACTGTGTTTGCGTGCATGTATGCGTTTGTACATGCACCTGTGTGTATTCATGGTTCTGTGTGCAGGTTTCTGCTGTATACCTGTATGTATTCATGGGAATGTGTGTGTGTGTGTGTGTGTGTGTGTGTGTGTGTCAGTGAGGCAGATGACAATAGCAGTATACCAGCGGCTGAGAGGCCAGAAGCCAGCCCTGGAGCCAGGAAACCCTCCATCCACCTCACCCTGCCGGACTTCCAAGACGCCTCCACCGGTCTGCACGCTCGCCGGTTAAAAGCGTACTAGAAAGGGGAACCGGTAGATGATTGGATGTTTGAATCGAAAGGTCAAACACAGCGCAGATCCAGATCCAGATTTTGTTAAATGCTCACAGCAGTCAAATCTGATGACATGCAACTCAGAAAGCAGGCGTACATTTTGACTGCAGTTCAGTGTGGCCTCGATCCCGTCGTAGTATCCTTTGATAGGAAATGAGCCTGTCTCCGTCCCTAGATCAGGCCTGTCATGTTTGAAGGGTTTCATTTCAAAAAGAGAAAAAAAATCATTACCATCAGTTCATTCAATATCTCTAAAATATCCAAGTGTGTAAAAGTATAATCAACAATGGACTTGAATTACCTGCTGTCCCTTAAAAAGGCACCAGTCATTTTTCTCAAATAGTGAATACTATTTCAGGTTCGCTGAGCGCTCCGTCGGTGGCGGCGTCTCGCCTGGACGCGGCACTGTCGGAGGTGTCGGCCATCAGCTCCGCCCACCGCCAGGGACCCACCTACATCTGGACCACCCTGGAACGCATCTGGCTGCAGGCCGGTGAGCAGCAACAGCAGCACACACGGACTATAACACAGTCTCCAAACCTTGAGGGTAGCGAGCCAGTTAGGTCCTCGTGGTTAAAGGTGCTACATGTAGCATTTTGGTTTTCTCAAAAATTTCGCAGACCTCCTTAACAAAGCATCTCCAGAGAGGATGGATGTCTCCAAGTACGAAGGTGACATAATGACTTGGGCTGCATGTCTGTCTACAAGAGGGTGTAAGGAACAGATGAGGGAGTGCACACTATACCTGAAGGTGTGTGGGGGGGGCAGAGTGATCGGTTAAGGACAGAATGGCGGAGGTGCAAGTTTCCATGTAACAGTGGTGCTTGTGTCTCGTCCCATCGGGTTACAAAAGCCTTTGATGTCTTCTCAAATGTCAGGTAGAGGAGGAGTGGCCTACCGAGTTAGAACTATATCTTGTAGATGTCTACATTGGTCGGACAATGATCTTTCACTGCAGTACTCACACATCAGATGGAGATTTTTTTACCCCCTTGGGTTCACATCTCTTTTTGACAGATAACTGTTAGTCATAATGCACAGCATGGTTCCTCTCATGAGGACTAACTCTACTCCGTGGGAGACACAGTGTACCACAGGTTTCCTGATTTATTGGAGATTGCGATTGGGGGAGATTGCATGATGTTTTTTTACCCGCATCAACACCTTCTTCAAGTGGTTTAAGACTAATCTCAGAAAGAGGTCCGCTCGAGGACTCGTGATTGTGAAAAGAACCACGTCCCGGCTCCGAGATGAATCTGCAACCATTAAAGGGCCATGGTACGGGACGTACTGAGGGTTCATATAAAAGACATGATCACATGAGACCCCCTGACGATGTTGCCAATAAATTCATTTAAATTAAAAATAAATAAATACAATTCTCCCTGCTCAGTCTAAAAAGTAGCGAGTGACAAAGTCAGCGTGTTCTTCCTGCTTTGCCAAAGCCAAAAATCTTTGCAAGACGAGTATTTTTTTCGCTTTTTCATGTAAAGTATCACTTTTCTGGTATGAAATATGTTCGTTTTCCGCAGTATGACGAATATATTCTTGAGCCGGCTGCTGCCTTAAAAGATCCAGCTGCTGTTGAGGTGCTAGGAAGATTTTCATAATGTGACAAGGACACCTCTTTACCTGCAATCACAGCTTTTTAATTCTTTTAGCTTCTGGTATTGTGCCTTTGTTGAACGCTGTCTCACACAATGTTAAAATAAAGTCTGTAGAAGCAGATTGTAATGCAACAGGAATTCCTGCAGCAGAATGGACATTTCTTATTTTTAGCTTGTTTTCATCATGCAGAGATTGCCAACGTGTTGTAGTATACAGTCGAACCCTGTAATGTCTCTAATCCCTTTTTCAAAAGCCTTAAGGCAATGCTTTGTAATCCAGAAAACCTGAAAGCGTCAAAATGAAACATCTTATTTCGAACAATCGTCTGTTCTCGTCGTTTTATTTTGTTCTCTTTCATCGCTGTGTTCATCAAAACTGTGTAACAACATCCACAAGCGGGTTGTGCTCGGCAGTGGGAGTGTTTCTAGTGTTTAACGTGATCCCTTTGAGCTCGGTCTTAGGCTTTTTGGCGCCAGAACTCGCCATCAACAATGTTCATTTAGCATTTTGGAGTTGAACAATTAGTGCGGGTACCTGTGTTTTCCGTAAAGATGAGTCGAAAATTAAATAAGAAGAGGAGCGCGATCCCAAGGGGGGGGGGGGAAAATCTCCATCCGATGCGTAGAGCCCTGCAGTGAAACAGCATTGACGAGACATAGTTGTAACTCGGTCGGCGCGTGTCCTTGAAATAGTACTGGCGAGGAGAAAGAGTATATGGACGCTCTGCACAAACAACACTCCATCTAGCCACTCAGCTGGAGTGGATGGAGCATGAGAAGAAGAAGAATGGGAATCCACATAGCGGTGGAAAGAGGCAGAGAGAGAGCAGAGAGCTTTCGGGGGGGGGGGGCGGGGGGGGGGGGGGGGGGGGGGGTCAAGTCCCATAAGATCAACTGTAATTTAAAGGTTATTTTCTGTGTCTGATCTGTGAACCCAGCTATTCCTCTGCTGAGAACAGGGAAAATGGAATGTTCTCGCTGCAGAATGTGTGTGCGCGTGTGTGTGTGTGTGTGTGTGTGTGTGTGTGTGTGTGTGTGTGTGTGTGAGGTGGGGCTGTAGTTAGGACTTGGGTTTAGGGTTAAGATTAGAATGAGGTTTACGTTAGAGCAAGGGTTAAAAAGTCAGTGAAAGGTCTCACACTCTCACAAGTATAATGTGTGTATAATGTATAGTGTGTGTGTGTGTGTGTGTGTGTGAGTGGGACCTGGGGCGTGTCCCCTCTCCCAAGGCTAAGCCAGTTGTATGCCCCTCACCCCCCCACCTCCACCCCTCCCATCTCTTCCTAGCATTCCTTCTCTCATGGGTCACTTCCTGTCTCTCTACATCTCACATCCTGATCGTCCAAATAGCACAGCGCGCGCACACACACACACACACACACACACATACACACACACACACATACAGAGGGCTCCATAGGCTATGACAGGACACAGCCCATACGACCTCACATACAAACACACACACACACTCAGAGTGTTATTACACAATTGCTCAGTTTTCTGAGAGCTCAGGTGAGGACAAGGGCAAAGTTCCTTACATAACCAGAAACCATTCATTGAATCCATTTTCCCTGAAATGAAAATCAAGATAAACCCGGGGCTGGGAAACGACTCTGCTTCATGCTGCAGCGTGTACAGTAGCATGCACTAAGTATTCCCCATCTGTGCACCTCCGAAACACAGGTAAACAAACAAAGCACCCACAACCACACACACACACATGGGTTCACACAGCGCTCACAGCCAGACGGTCAGTGTGTGTGTGTGTGTGTGTGTGTGTGTGTGTGTGTGTGTGTGTACAGAATATTTGCACGACACACACTCTCTCCCTCTCTCTCTTTCACACACAGCGCTGTCAGTGAGAGTGTTTAGAGCTGAAGGGCTGCTTTCTCTGCGGTGGCACAGCATCCGCTCGCGTCCCGCAGAATGATTGACAGCTGCCTCTCCCGGCATCGGGGGCGGAACTGCCGGTCAAACCCTGTGTCCAAGTTCCTAATTGGACAGTGTAGTGCTTGTAGGCGTGAATCTGTGTGTGTGTGTGTGTGTGTGTGTGTGTGTGTGCCTGGGGTTTGTCTTCCCAGCAGCAGCAGAGAGGCGAGGCAAGCGGCTTTAGTATGTGATGCCCATATTTAGGCAAGAGTCTCATTACTTCCCAGGCACTACATTTTCTAGCTTTCTGTGTGTGTGTGTGTGTGTGTGTGTGTGTGTGTGTGTGTGTCCCTCCCAGTGTGGTGGTTTTTTTTTGCGTTTGCATTTGAACGCTGCACAGTTTGAGTATAGTGCCACTGAACCCACAGTTAAAGTAAATTCTGTCACTTTCACAAGTTAGTGAAATGACAATAATCTTCTAATTCTGTCTCCCTCACAGGGCGTTCACACTGCGAGTGGTTTTGATGGGTTGCGCCGTTCTGACCGAGATTCAGATTGCATCTATGTACTGTTCTGCAGCTACAACGTGCTCATTTAATGCTACTTTAAGCATTACTCCAAAATAAACAGACAAAGTCAAGAAAATGACTTTGACTCACCCAACAACGGGTGCGACCGTTCTCTTTTACAGATGTTTATTCCTGTAGACTTTCAAATAAAAGTGACCTGGGAAGCTTTGAATGGCTGTAGCCAGGCAGAACTATTGTTCATGAAATAAAATCACATCGGCAGGGAAACAAGGACGCGCGGAAATGTGATTGGCTGACGATGGCCGATGACACAAGTTCAGCCGTGGCCAGTCTCCTTTGCCGCTCACCCGTTAAGGAAATGAATGGACTTCTGGTGACTTGTTGTTGTGTTGCTCGCGGTGTGAACACACGATTACTCATCTTATCCTGTTCTCCATCTTTCCTTCCACCCCTCCTTTTCCTCCCTCTCCTACTTCCCTTTCACCCCTTACCCTGTCCTTCCCCCCTCTATTACCCTCCTGTCTCTATCCTAACACCCTACATCCTCTTCCTTCTCCTTCCTCTCTTAACTTATCTCACTTCCTCCCTCCTTCCTAACTCCCTACCTCCTCTCCTCCCTCTCTCCTTTCACCCCTGACCGTGTCCTCCTTCCTACCGTTACCCTCCTTTTCTCTTCATAACTTCCTAACTCCCTGCTACCTTCTCCTTACCTCTCTTACCTGCCTTCCCCCTACCGCCTCATCCCTCCCTTATGTCTCCTCCCTCTCCTACCCACCTCACCCCCCTATATAGGAGAGTTGTTCATGGCGGAGGACCGGCTGAAGGAGGCCCAGTTCTGTGTGGCCGAAGCCGGCTCGCTGTTCCCCAACTCCCACTCGGTGCTGCTGCAGCGGGGCCGCCTGGCTGAGCTCCGGGGCCAACTGGACGAAGCCAAGAGCCTCTACGACGAGGCCCTGGCCGTCCACCCCACGGGGCAGCGCATACTGGTCCTCACGGTGAGCGGTGGCACCTTTTAGAGGTTGTTAGACTAAACTGTATGTTTGCGCTCTACCGTGTCACACACGTACCTACACACACATGGTGGGGCATATGGTGAGAGAGAGAGAGAGAGAGAGAGAGAGAGAGAGAGAGAGAGCGTACACTGTCAACGGTTTATATCCACTAAATGAAATTAAAATGTATGCAAGAATCCGGTCTGTCAGGTTTCTCTCACACACACACACACACACACAGCTCATACTGTGTCATCGATTTGACACCTGCACACACATAGACACGCACACACACACACACACACACACACACACACACAGCTCATACTGTGTCATAAGTTTCACACATGCACACACATACACACACACACACACACACACACACACACACAGCTCATACTGTGTCATAAGTTTCACACATGCACACACACACCACACACACACATACACACACACAGCTCATACTGTGTCATCAGTTTCACACATACACACCTACACAACACACACACACAAACGCAACATATTTTAAATGTTTTATTTGAATCTACTAAATTAGATTACAATTGGCGTAAGATTCAAGCCTGTCACGCACGCATACACACACACACACACACGGGTGCTGGCATGACTACTTTATGTAAGAATCCAGTCTGTCAGGTCTCTCTCACTCACACATACAGGCATATACAGGCACATACCACATACGTGCACGCTGAAACACATGTTGATGTACACACACACACACAAGCACACACATGTTTTTTTTGGCATTTTGCCTTTATTTGACAATCAGTAGAGAGAGACGGACAAGATCGGGTGAGAGAGGAGGGATGACATGCGACCCACGTTCGTGGCACGCGCCCTAGACCACTGATCCACCAGGACACCCCACACACCTTTTAAATTACAATCACACAATCACACACACACACACAGGAACGAGTCTCAAAGCCTGTATGATGACTTCCAGGCTGGACGGCACATGACTGTGTTAGTTAGAGAAACACACCTCATGCACAAACAAGTTGAGCCACATGCTCTGATAAATGTCCCTGTGAGAATATTGCGTCTTCCATTACGGCACCTATCTGACACACTGTTGCTGCAGTGCGTGCTGGGAAGCCTCTGGCGAATCGTCCCTCGGGCCTTCGAGTCGTGACCCAGCACATTAGGGAGGACGAAAATTCCGATGCGAGTTGATCTTTGACCCCTGTCAGAAAGTCTCGTGGCCAACTTTTGGGTCCCAAGCCAACACTTGAGGAACACGACAAGAATCAATCTGTATCTGTCATGCCCCCACGTTTCTCTCATCCTAGCAGATCCCTTTCTCTCTCTCACTCCCCCTCTGTATAGATCCTCTCTCGCCCACTTGCTCACACTCTTTTTACTCTCTCTCCCAGTCTCCCAGCTGATCCGCTGGATTAACCGCAGCAGCTCTGACCTTTGACCTCTCTCTGTTGTCATGGTGAAGACACTAGAGAGGGATATTCCTCAAATCCAAGACTCCCACTACCCAACACACACAGACAAAACGCCTGTGGTTTCCATAGCGACCATAGATGTGCTAGTAGATATCTCTTTGATTTATGCACTGGCCACCTTGTGACCACATAAGGCTAATCCTTTAGCTCCCACTGTGTGTGTGTGTGTGTGTGTGTGTGTGTGCTAGCTTTAGGGTAGAGCGAGGTGCTCATCTCTTCCATATTTGGCCTGTGGGAGAAGCAATCCCAGGGGGTGAAAAGTTGACACAAAGCCAGCTGGCACTGTCCTACTCCGGGTCTCTTACAGTGCAGATGTGTTCTCAGTGTGTGTGTGTGTGTGTGTGTGTGTGTGTGTGTATGCGCGCATGCATGCCTGCTTACCTCCATGAATTTGCGCGCACGTGTGGACTGTCTGCTCTTTTTTGAGTGCATGTGTATGTGGGTACACGTGTGCTTTTGCACTTGGATTAGGGCCCGTGTGTGTGTGTGTGTGTGTGTGTGTGTGTGTGTGTGTGCTCACACTCCAGTGGATTATGTTTTTTGTGCATTTGCAGCACTGTCGTATTCAGTGTGTGTATCTGTGCGCCGCGCTGCAACTTCTCAGAGTTAACAGAGTCAAGATGTTTGCTTTCCTTAGGAAGGTTTACTCAGCTATTTCTGTCAGCTGAAAAGAAGACGCAGAGCCACCTAGCCCGGCGCGGTGAACCTTACCATCACAGCAGCGTAAAAAAAAGAAAAGACCGCTGACAGAATGCAATAGACAACACACACATGCACACAGACACACACTCACAGTATGTAGTGGGCACTAAGTAGTACAAAATACAAAACATTAGCTATATATTACCCTATTATGTATTGAGGATTACATATTAGAGACAGTAATGGAGCGATGTGCTAAGCATTGTGTTTGGGATGGAGCCTAAAGTGGGACAGTGTGTGGGACAGTTTTTTTGGAGAGCAGCCCATGTTGCTGGCTTGCATCAGCCTGCCAGAATACAACCTACGGTCTCTGCTTCTCCGTGGCTCGGCGCTGGCTTCGTGCATTTATTTTTATACTTATATCTGCTAAGTTCACTGCATGTTCCGGTGGCCCATTTACTTTGCTCTGCCTTAAAGGGGAATTCCTGCTGGTATTCTTGGTCGATTATACAAAAAGTAGACCCTTTCATCCGATTTCCCTGAGATCTTTTTTTTTAATCTTTTATTAGGGTTCAAGATCAAGGGAATTGCAATGCTCTGATGTCTTGACATTGAAATGCCTGTGATGGTTCAAAAAGGGTTTTTTTTGTGATGTGCGCTAGGCAACTCTGCACGCTGGCGGCTCCAAATAGCAGCGAGAGGGAACTGTTTGAAAACTGTGAACTTGAATACCTAGAAATCCTGTAAGGTGAAGTCAGTGAACTGCACGCAGCGCACTTATGTTTACCAAGACAGACAGATTTTGCTTTCCGCCACTTCCCTCGTCTGCTTCCTATGCGAGGAGATTTCCCACCACTGACCATACCTCACACCAGGAATTAGTTTTGGGCAAATAGGGCGAACATGCAGTGTTTCTATTAGGGTGGGATGGGACGTTGTTCTCTCTTGCATCCCCCACCTAATGCGACTTTAAACATCCTGGGTTATTTAAAAAAAAATGAAAATGTGTTTGGAAATGGAACATGAAGCTCGATTTCAACATTTGACGATGACGTGATGCATTTTCCTCAGTCTCTTCTAATGTTAGGAGAAAGAATTTCAGACTCACAAAAAAGCAAAATAAAACCAATTGAGAGATAACATTACAGATATCTACAGTAGCCAATATTGGTAGCTGACAGTGTGTGAACCCCCGAGAGTGTTTGAGTGCTGTGTTTATACCGAAACAGAAACATCACTTCAATACCCACGCCAAATATAACAGTTTATTTTAGTTTATGAACATTTGTAACACAGCGAGAACATTTTTGACCAATTTACTGTTGCATGCACTAGATGAGCAATAAAATGCTTACCTGCAGGTCAACCGCTGCAGAACATGGTGATAAAGACTTGAGTATTGATTAGCTCCACCCAGACTAGAGTGGAGGGGAGTCCTCATTGTCCCCACAGTAGCCACAGGAGACGGGAAAAGGGGAATGTGAGTAAGAGAACCCCCACCCCCCATGTCAGCCATGTCTAGTTCATTTCTGTGTGTGTGTGAGTGAGAGAGAGAGAGAGAGAGAGAGAGAGAGAGAGGGAAATGTGCAGTGATAGTGCAGTGAGTCACAGCAATGGTCAGCTGCTGGTTGAGTGAGTATTTTTGGATGGACAAGGGTGTGGTAGTGAGAGAAGCCAGTATAGGGTATGCAGTGTGTGTGTGTGTGTGTATGTGTGTGTTCTTATGGTTAGCTATAGATTTATACTTCAATATCATCTACAAACTACATTTTTGTTAGCGTACCATAATATTAGCCGTGTCGTCTTTTACCTTTTGTTGGCAGCTGTTAACTTCATTATGGTGAGTACCTGGATGGCACGAGTGTATGTATGGGATTTGGTGTGTGTGTGTGTGTGTGTGTGTGTACACAGTGTGTGTGTTCCTACGGGTAGCTGATCCTTGAAACATGGCCTGGCCTTGCTTCCGGCTATGGTATTAAATGAATCTGAACCACTCCCAGCATCCTCCACATCTCACATCTCATCCCTCCTGTAGTGGAGCCTGCACTGAGTCAGCCACACACACACACACACACACACACACACACACACACACACACACGCTACACACACACTTTACTTTCCTCCTGTCCAGCAGTAGCATATTCATAGACAGATTCACATGCATGCATACACTCAAGGACGAGGACTTGTGCTCATTGAATTAATCGCGTTCCAATTATCAAATGCCCCCCATCTCTCTCCCTCTCTCTCTCTCTCTCTCTCTCTCTCTCTCTCTCTCTCTCTCTCCTTTCCTCTTTGTGTGGATGGGGGTGGTTGTCAGCTGATTAGATAATGCAAATACATTATTTATAACACTTGCTCGTTCTTGCCGCTTTATGGGATTGCCTAGCAACCAGGGAAATATATTCTATTGAGCAAGACCTCTGATAACCAGGGAGAGATAGAGAGAGGGAGGAAGAAGTGAGGGAGAAGGGGGAGGGGGGGGAGGAGGACAAACAGAAAGACGATTGGGAGTTGGCTGGTGCCTCCGCTGCTATGTATGGCTCGCTTATTTTTCCTTTTTTCTTTGATTGCCTCTCTCTCTCTCTCTCTCTCTCTCTCTCTCTCTCTCTCTTTTCATCCTTCTCTGTTTAACCGACTCTCGCTCTTTCTATCCTTCCCTCTCTTTCCTTTCCTTTCCTTTA